>CM056501.1:43013595-43613595 GCA_029783415.1 Anisodus acutangulus | reverse complement strand
CATAGATAAATCTTTAAACTTGGTTCAATTTTCCATTTTGGCACTTTAACTCATGTTTGTTCCATTTATACTCTCGAACACCATCTCAACTGATCTTTTAAACACACAAAGGGGAATTTGGAACCAAATGAAGAGTGTGAGATTCACTCGCGTGACATGGCAAAAATAAATAGAGTCCATCATCTTTCGTTGTATTCTCCTTTGTAAAAGAAATCAGCAGAATCGTGAAACATCAAAAGAACTGAAACCAATAATTTCGACAACGAACAGTGGAGAACATTGACCAAAAAAATACTAAGGAATTATTTTACTCACTTGAAACTGTATTTATATTCTCTTTCGATGTTTTTCTCCTTTATTTTTTGAATATCCAATTCCAAATTTTTGCTTGTCATGGCTTATACAACACAATTAATCTAAAATCCATCTTACAAAAGTTCAAAATTGCAAGGTTGAATAAATATCAGAATCAGTATTTTTTTCAATACCCATTGCGAAATCCTATCAAATCCGTAAGCTTTCTTTCATAAGAATTTGCCGGAAAACTAATCCTGTCATCTTTAAATTTGTGGATGTTCATTCCTTCTTCTGAACGGTAGTGGCGAAAGGGTGGTGGACTGGTGGTGACAATGAAGTTGACAATGTGAGTTTTAAGAAGAAAAACGATAGAAAACTATAATTAGAGAGCAACTCTCGCACGTAATGAGAGACGTTTTTTGCTACGTCACCATATTGTGTTTAAAAGACACAATTGAAATAATTTTGGAAGGTCTATTTGAAACAAACATTAGTTAAAGTGTTAAAGTGAAAAATTGAATCAAATTTAAGAGTCTATTTATGTATTTGGCCTTTTATTAAATATGTTCAAATTTTAATTAGTATCAATATTTAACTCATATACCTAATATAATTTAACCAAAGGGTGTTTAATTGACCACTATAGCCCTTTGATTGAGTTGAACATCACCAATAAAACATAGTTAGGGGAATTCAAATGTTAGGTTGGTGCCAACATATTACGAAAAGATATATGTGGTGCCTCAATGTTTGGCACATTCATTTTTGTTTACGCGTTGTTATAATGACGGAGTATTATCCTAGAAAATTTTGCGCAACAAGAAACAGCAAAATCGGAATATGGATTTGCCAAACAACGTCTGTTAGGATTCTATAACAGATAGAGACGTGACTGTGGCATAGGAATTTCTAAACAGTTTGAATCGAAGTTCTGACTTTATTCTTCCTAGTTTTTTATTGCCCCTGATCTTAGGTCTCTACTTAAAATAGGTCCATAACATAAATTTACATTTCGTAGTACACACCTCTATAAACACGCTAATAATATGACATGTTTAAAATCATAAATTTTAAAAGTTTAATAGTTATTAGCTACACAAATGTCATGTAATGTTTATCTTTCATATGATGTTTATATCAAATCAATTAACTCAAAATATGTCATGTATTTAAATGTTTATAATTTTATTTTAATTGTAATTTTGAAATCATATAATTTCATTCAATATAAATATTTAAGTACGACCAAACATTTGCTCTAAAAGCAGTATAGCATGAGCATTGAGCAGTATTCAATTCCTTTCCATCAACAGTACAACACTTTTTCTGAAACACAGATTTAAACACCAACGATTGAAGGGCATTTTTTAGTGGACATCATATTGTCACCAAACACATTAAGTTGCCAATTAATCTTTTTTGAATGTGCATAATTGAAAGCTTAATTAAAGTTCAAATTTCAGCCATTTGTTGTATAATTGACTGTCGTGGATTAAAGTGGTTGGCATCATTATTTACTGTGGTCTAGCCTGTCTGTCAGCGAAATGATGCTTCTTGACTTCTCCTTTTTTTTTTCCTTATAATACATGTTTCAAGGCGTGACTAAAAGTCTTTTTCAAAACGCATGATGCGGCTTATTATTCTTGATTTGATTCCACTTCTGTAACTAGAGAATTTCATCTACACTAAAATGTTAAAAGCAAACTCCCTTTCTAATTCTTTTAATCATTGACCATGTTATTTTGAAATATTTTTAACTATAAAACTATTGTGATTTATAGTACTATATTCACCCATTATGCATGGCATTGACATTTTTCAAGTGTGTGACTTTCCAAATATTTAATACCATTTGATTTCTCTACAACTTTCAGAGCTTTTAAATTTTAAATTTATTACGTAATATATTTCAATTCTAAACTTTGATCTGATACTTTTTTATCAGACTAATGTTTTAATCATTATTTTTCATAATTCCATTGCACCGTCACTAGTATAATTAGACACACATTGTGCCTAATTAAAATCTTAATGCAATTTCTATTTCAATGACATCACGTAAAATTGAAACAGAAAAACGATACTTATTTGGGTTTTTAATATATCTTACAAAAATTATAATCATAATCTATATTACAAATTAAATAGTTAATATAGATAATATAGATAAGAGAGTACATTATTTGATAACCATTACCAAGTTCAACTATTTCTTTTTTCATCATGAAAAATCATGTCTGTAATACTAAAAGAAAGAAAAAGAAGCCAATTCTCACATAAGAAAATAAATTAGAGTCGTAAACAAAAAATAGTATGTAGATTAGCAGACAGATGTAAAGGTGATATTTTGGTTTAAATTTGAAGTTAATAATGCAACACTAAAATCGAATGATCTGCCTTTTCTAGGGATTGCAAAATTGACCGCCCATGGGTCCCGACCCGGTCAACACTGGTAATTACCCTCTTTGACCGACTCATGGGTCGGGTCGGGTATTAATCCGACTGCCTGAGGATGGGTAGGGAGGATAAGGATATGGTTGAACCCTATCCGTACCCGACCCGTTACCCCGACTCATCCCTACCCTACCCGACCCATATATATATAATTGTAATTAATTTTAATTATAAAGATAATATATATCCTATAAAGATAATATATATAATTGTAATTAATTATAATTATATATATATATATATATATATATATATATATATAATTAGCTTATAAATTATAATTATAAAGATAATAAATTGAGGACCTTAATTTAATTATTTAAGTATCAATATAGATAATAGTAATAAACTATATAATAAAAATATATAATCCTTAACATACAATTAACATGAATAATTAAAATTATATTAGTTTGTGATGCTTATTAAAAATTATTAGTATATATATATGTTTTTTTTAAAATAACTCCACCTAAACTACATAGTTTAGAACAAAACTACGTAGTATTGTGTGATTTATGTGTAGATGAAGTTCCTAGTACTACATCAAACTTAGTTGAATGTCCAACCATTTGTGTTGATGAAGGTATGAAATCTTACATATATTACTTATTAATAAATGAAGGTGTAATTTTTTTTTATTTGGTTAATTCAATTAATTTTTTACCAATGTTGTAGATTCTTTGAAGATTTTTCAATGGTCAAAGTAGTGCTTTGTTGTTCCAAAGTATGACTTTATTGTTGTGTTTTTTCTTCCTTTGTATTGAGATATAATTTTTTCTATATAATCTCTTTTATCATTTTCTTTTATTTTTCATAGATTTATGAAGAAGCACACTAAAAGTTTGAAGACCTTGAAGACATGTTTGATGTAATTGCATTTTATTTTTGAGATGACATTAGTGTTTGGACAATTTTTTTCATAGAACTTTGATTGTATTTGATAACTATGAAACTTATTTGGTAGTATATTTTATAAAATTTGTAGAATTTTTGTGTTTTATTAGAGGAAATATATAACCCACGGGTACCCAATACCCGAAAGAATAAATAAGGATATAAAAATTATATACCCAGTGAGTAATGAATAGGATATGGGTAGCACATTTGGAAGGATGGATAGGGTGCGGGAATCTCCAAACCCGACCCACGGCCATCCCTAGCCTTTTCGTCTTATCGAAGAATAAACATTCAAGCAGATTGGATGGCCTCTGAAGGCAAATATTCAACTCCCCACCGAAAGTAACAATATGATAAAAAACCACAAAAATATAAGAAAAAAATAATTAAAATATGGAGAGAGAAAAAAGTAGACCGGTCAAAGTGAACATTGACCCTTCTCATGAGAATGACATGCGTCATATATCAATGGTCCCCGGCTTCCTCCTAATGTTGATGCCTCCAAAATTCTGGAATCAGGAAGCTGCCTCCACATAGGCACATACAGCTCCTTTCGTGAAATGGAGTTTGGTAGGACCCAATATTTAAAATCCAAATATAATTTATTATATGAATCTTACATTGCATAACTAATCAAATGAATATTTTTAAAATTATTTACACACTACAAAAAAAAAGACATTTGCCAATAATATTTTTTGTTGTCAAAAGTATTTTTCGCAACAATAAAAAATATTGCATGTTGTTATGATAACCTCCGATGTAAAAAGTTTTTGCAACAAAAAGTTGAAAAAAGTTGTTGATGTTTACGTTTTAGCAATAATATATTAAAAATTTATTGTTATTTATATTTTTAGCAATAATAAATAAATTATTGCTAAAGTTTGTTGCTAATTCTATACTTTCTTGTGGTGACACTCATTCCAATTAGTTGATTGTAAATAGTTGACAAGCTTTAAGTGTTAAATATCATTTTTAACAGTTAAAAGTGATTTTATAAATAAACATATGTGCTTGGATATAAGTGTTGAAATTGTTATCTCTTTGGATAGAAGTGTTGAAAACTTGAAATTGTTAATAAATAGTTGATATGTTTGATAAAAGAAGTATTAATAAAATATTTTTTTGAATGACTAAAATATCTTTAATTTAATTTTATAAAAAATATAAATTTAAAAATATTCGTGTAAAGCAAATGAGTAATGACGAATACAGAGTGAGGGGAAAGTTAGAAGCTTTTGTTTTGGCTTATAAGTACTTGGTGTTAATAAAATACAACACAATATTGATAAGAACAAATAAAATAGTAAAGAACAATTTATCGAATCACAGTTGTGTTGTGGCAAGAAAGCGATTTCGAACTGACTCCGGTGCAAATCGTTTAGCCCGATCGCTCCGCAAGGTTCCACAACACTTTCGGACACTTGCACTAGTGACTGAAAGTTTGGAGTTTGCAAAAAGTAATTTGCCCAGAAAACAGAAGGAAGAAAATATTTTGAAGAAGATGATATATTTTTTGATGTATCAACAAGTGAAGAATCTACCGGTATATATAGGTAGCTTGCAAGGTCTGGATAGTGGCGGAGCCAGAAAATTAACGAAGAGTGTTTAAATTTATAAAGTAATCTTTTTAATGAGTGGGTGCATGATTTTTTTTAAATCAAGCTATATAATATTTTATTTTGTCATTTTGCATTGTAGTTTGTCCTCAAAGCATTACCCAAACATTAAATTTAAAACGTGTTTATGAATTTTCACTAAAAAAGAAAATCACTCGAGGGAGTCCAATAAGAGAAATCAACATACATGAATTAAAAAAGATAAAAGATAACAAGAGAGAATAAAAAAATATAACAACGAAGAATGAACCAGTTATCCAACTTCAGCAACGTCCGATAGGTGAAGACGACAAGGTTTTAAACAGATTTCCCGGAATAATCTAAAAGCAATTCAAGTGGACTTTAGTTTTCAAATAAAGTTAATAAAATTATCTATGCTTCGTACAATGTAGAAAACATCAATAAATTTAGTCAAAATATTTGCGAGTATATGAATATAATAATATATTAATGAAATCATAAATATAAACATTTTTATTACGATTATTGTTTGATTGAACTGCATTTTTCATTATTAGATTTTCTTATAAAAGGAAAGAATATTTTTTTAAATCACTTTTATATGTGTCGGGAATTTAATAAATGAATATATTAATTTAACTATATGAATAGTTAATCTATTTATGCATTCAAGAAGATCTGAGTCAAATATTTTTATTTTATATCTTTAATGATATTTAAAGACTAATATTTAGAATAAATTTTAAAAAGGAATAAAAACAAAAAATAAATTTGCCTTTGAGTGAAGATCCATTTTGACATCATTTTTAGTCAATTTAAATTTTAAAAGTTAAAGAATAGAATGCTAAGCGCGGAATCGAACCCACGAAGCAGGCCTCATTTAGAATAACCTTCACCATTGAACCAAGGTCTTCGGTTGTTCAAATGGAGTTCATTGAATTATATATCCGTGAAAACAATCAGTATCTGACTATATACACAATGCAATTTTTCGGCGAAGAGTGTCCATCTGATCACCATTGATAAGGTGTATTTTCACTCCTGAATCTGGGTAGTGAATATTGTAATCTGCAACGTCTAGTAACGTTCAGAAAAAAACTAAGATCTAAAACGTCTCCCAACGTTCATAGAAATAAAGATTGTCATTAACTCACAATATTTATGGACAATAGACCGTTGAAACAATTAATAAGTTTTGACCTCTTCCGGGACAGTTGATTCCGGAAGAATAAGTCTTGACCGGATTCGTAACAATTAATTTCGGAGGTATAAGCCTTGACCGGTAACAACTAACTTCGGAGGTATGAGAGCTACGTCCGAATATGAGAGCTACGTCCGAATATGAGAGCTACACTCGGACTTTAATTTGGTAAGTATGAATTCGGATAATTTCATGTAAGCTCAAAAATAGCAAAATATTATCTTACAAAATCGAAATTGAATTAGGCCTCACATATACCTCGCGCGCTAGGGGGCAAATCGACTCATTTTACCAACGAAGCCCAACTCTCATGTGCGCGAGACCCCTCTCTTGTTCTAGCCCAATTACTAACCCAATAAATCACATTTCAATATAAGAGGTACGAAAGGTCTTTCCACCACCAATGTGGTACAAAATATTTTTCACAAAGTCAAGAAAGAGAGAATAAAAAGGGACCCTCAAAGATTCTTTG
Organism: Anisodus acutangulus; assembly: GCA_029783415.1. Classification (NCBI taxonomy): domain Eukaryota; kingdom Viridiplantae; phylum Streptophyta; class Magnoliopsida; order Solanales; family Solanaceae; genus Anisodus; species Anisodus acutangulus. Next base: position 43,606,691 of record CM056501.1, on the reverse strand, counting down.
GCTTTGCATTATTTGAAATAAAAGAGTAACATAAATAGGTAATAACTTCAACAATCCTCCATTAATGCAAAGGTAAAGAATAGGAATGAATTACGGAAGGAACATGTACTTAAGTGTTAATATATTTTGATTTGAATTAACACATAGTGAAATGAAGCAACAACTAATATTCAAAAAGTGAAGTACTCTTGAACTGATTGGACATAAGTTGAGACCCCACAACACATACTATATCCTTTAATTTATGCAAACTCTGAAATACTAACAAAGTGCGTTTATGGTCATGTACACACACCTTAGATCTAATGAGCGATCCAGAAAGACGGTCTAAGTCTTTCATAAAACGTGACCACACCCTTACACTCACGTAGGTGATTCCATCAAGTCTATCTCAACATAGATCACCTTAAGGCTATGGAATCATTAAGCTCAACCTTATAGACACTACCACACGCCATAGAGATAGGAAATACAATGTATATTGATGATCTATATGACTTCGTTTACCACAAATGGGAATCCACCATATTACCTCAATCCATAGGCTTTAGCCCCATCCCTCTCGATGTTTCAAGGATCATATTTTTTGCTAAACACTTGATTAAAGGATCCGCTAAATTTCTTTAGGATCTTACATATTCCAAGGAAATAACACCATGTTTAAACAGATGTATAATAACACCATGTTTAAACAGATGTATAACAACACCATGTTTGATGCGAATATGTCTCCTTTTATCATTGTACACACTGTTCTTTGCAATTTCAATTGTTGTCTGTGAATCACAGTGTAAGGAGATTAGAGAAGTTTATCTTCCCTACAATGGCATCTGTCAAAATATTTCTCAACCACTCAACTTCTTGCCCTGCCAACTCAAGAGCAATAAACTCAGATTTCATAGTAAAACGTACTATACAAGTCTGTTTGAAAGACTTTCTTGAAATAGCACATGCACCCAAAGTAAACACATAGCCACTGGTGGAGCTAACTTCATCATTGTCAGCTACCCAACTTGCATCACAAAAACCTTCTAAAACAACATAAAATTTATTAAAATGCAAACTCCAATCCATAGTACCTTAACAAATGATAAAGAGCAGTCCAATGTTCATTACTGGGACTATGTGTATATCTACTCAATCTACTAACGACATAAGCAGTATCATGCCGAGTATAGTTCATGAGAAACATTACACTCCCATTTATTTTAGCATATTCAGTTTGAGAAACACTAGATTTTTTATTCTTCCCAAAATGTATGCTAGGATCATAAGGAGTTCTCATTAGAGCAACATTAAAACAATCAAACTTTTTCATTATCTTCTCAATATAATGAGATTGACACAAAGAAAATCCATCAACTGTTCTTTTGATTTTAATTCCTAAAATCACATCTGCTTCTCCAAGATCTATCATTTCAAATTTACAAGATAAAAAGTTCTTAGTCTCATTTACAACATCCATATTAGGACCAAAGATTAACATGTCATCCACATATAAATATATAATCACACATTTGATCCTGTCATTTTAGAATAAACATAGATATCTGAAGCATTAACAATAAAACCATCATCCACTAATGTGTCGTTAAATTTTTCATACCACTGCTTAGGTGTTTATTTAAACCATACAAGGACTTCCACAACTTACATATTTTATCTTCATATCCTGCGACCACAAAACCCTCAGGTTGAGTCATATAGATCTCTTCCTCTAAATCACGATTTAGAAAAGTCGTTTTAACATCCATTTGGTGTATTACTAAACTATGAATATCGGCTAAGGCAAGAAGAGTTCTAATGATCGCAATTTTAGTCACATGAGAATAAGTATCAAAGTAAACAACACATTTCTTTTGATTAAAACCCCTAAATACAAGTCTAGCCTTATATTTATCAATTGTACCATCAGGTCTCAATTTCTTCTTAAATATCCACTTGCTCCTCATGGGTTTAGAACCTTTAGGTAAATCATACAAGTCCCAAGTATGATGAGAAACTATAGAATCTAATTTACTTTAAATGGTCTCTTTCCAAAACATAACATCTATTGACCTCATTGCTTCATCATAAGTCTTATGGTCTTCTTCATTAAGTAAATAAACACTAATTCATCATTTAAGACATCAATATCACAATTCTCAGTAAAAAATACAATACTAAAATCAGGACCAAAGCAAGTGTCTGTTCTACGTCTTTTACTCATTCTAAGTTTAATTTCATGCTTATTATCAACAACATTAGAAGAAGGCAGAACATGAGAATTAACAGGTATTTTTCATATCACTAGACACGTCATTTTTCAAAGAAAAAACATGCTCAAAAAATTATGAATCTTTAGATTCACAAATAGAATATTCATTCAAAGACATAAATCCATAAGCACCACTATTTTGAGCATAATAAATGAAAATAGTGTCAAACGTTTTAGATCCTATATTTACCTGTTTGAAATCAGGTAAACCAACCTTAGCCAAACACCCACACACTTTTAAAATTTTCAAATTAAGAGAAAACCCTTTTCACAACTTATATGGAGTCTTGCCTAACTTTTTATGAGGGACTCTATTAAGAATATAGCATGCAATCAAAATAGCTTCTCCCCATATATTGTCAGATAGATCCGAATTTAAAAGCATAGAGTTCATCATTTCCTTAAGAGTTCTATTTTTACGTTCAGCTACACCACTTTGTTGGGAGTATGAGGAGCACTAACCTCATGTATAGTATCATTTTTCTCACAAAAGGCCTCTAGAGTATTAGTACTATATTCACTATCCCTATCAGATCCAAGTCTCTAGATTTTCCTATCTAATTGATTTTCTACTTCTGTTTTGAATTTCAAAAATATGCTTTCAACCTCATCTTTAGACTTAAGAAGATATACCTTAGTGTATCTAGAAAAGTCGTCAACAAAAGTAGTGTAATACTTCTTTCCATCTTTACTAATCATGTTCTTGAAATCAGCAAAGTCTGAAAGTGTGCTTTGCTTCTACACACATATGACACTTAGAAAATTCATCAGCTTTTATCGCATGAACTAATTCCATTTTTCTAAGTCTTTTAATAGATGAAATATTAACATGACCTAGTCTATCATGTCATAAATCAACAGACTCAACAATATAAGTAGAACTGAAAACTTTATTATTAATAGTCTCTTGAACAATGTTCAGTACAAACAAACCTCCACTAAGATATCCCTACCCAATAAAGTCTTCTCCACGAGAAATAATTATTTTATCAGCTTCAAAAAATAAGTTTAAGGTCGGCTTTGTTGAGAAGTGCTTCAGAAACTAAGTTTTTACTAAGAGAGGGTACATACAAAATATTTTTCAAGGCTAAATTTTTTCCGAAAGCTAACTTAAAGAGGACTTTCTTTTTACCCATAACTCAGCAATAGTGGAGTTACTCATGCTCGCCATCAGTAGACTCCTCAAAGGTATGGAACAACTCCTTATTGACGCAGAGATATCTCGAAGCATTTGTGTGCAGCACCTAATCTGCATTGTTAGCCACCAGATTCATCACTACGGCCATCGCAGCAATCACTTCATTTCCAGTATCAAGATTAGCTTAGGCAGCCTCTTGTCCTCCCGACTTTGAGTTTTGCCCTTGTCTTTGATAGCACTGGGCAGCCCGATGACCGAGTTTTTCACACACGAAGTAAGGTCCCTTTGATTTTTCCGGCTTGTTAAAGTGTTTCTTCTTCTTTCTATTTCCATTTTTTGGGACTATCTTATATTTGCCTTTGAATCTGTCTTTCATAATAGTACCGGGAGTTTCCATAAGGTTAGCTTTAGAAGAATTTAGGAAAAGAGCTTTCATCTTATCCTTGAGACGATTTGCTTCCTCAGTCCTCATGTGACTGATTAGTTCATGAAGAGTCAAGTTCTTCTTCTTATGCTTCAGTTGGTCTCGGTAATTACTCCAACACCATGAAAATTTTTCAAGCAGAATATTGGCCTAAAAAATCTCACATATCTTCATGGCCTCGGTAAGAACATTAGCGTCAAGTTCTCATACTCGTGAACCTGTTCCATGATTGATTTATTGTCAACCATTTGAAACTTAATCTACTGGCCAATAACATACTTCTTCTTCCTTTCATCATCAACACCATATTTCTTTTTCAAACTGTCCCAAAATTTCTTAGCAGATTTATTAGTAACAAATAAATCAAACAGTGGGTTAGTCATATGGTTCAGCAAATATTCTCTAACAGTTTGGTTAACCTTTTAAAATTTTGTTTTAGCATCATCATCAAGAACTATGGTAGCAGTAGGACTACCGGTAGCAGCAGAACTACCGGTGGTGTTAGAAATATTATTAGGAACCACATCAATTGGTTCGTCAAATAAAACATAATCAACTTTTAATTGTTCAAAGAAAATTAAGAGCTTTTGAGACCAATGAAGAACAACTTATCGAATCACAGTTGTGTCGTGCGAAGTCACTACCTTGAAAGCAAATTCGGACCGATTCCGGTGCAAATCTTTTAGCTCGGTCGCTTTTTAAGGTCCCACAACACTTTCATACACTTACACTAGTGGCTGAAAGTTTGAAATTTGCATAAAGTAATTTCCCAGAAAATAGAAGGAAGGAAATTACTTTGAAGAAGATGATATATTTTTTGGTGTATCAACAAGTGAAGACTCTATTGATATATATAGGTAGCTTGCAAGGTCTGGGTAGTGAATATTGTGATCTGCAACGTCTAGTAACGTTCAGAAAATAAAGGATGAGATCTGAAATGTTTCCCAACATTCAGAGAAATAAAGATCGTCATTAACTCAGAGTATTTAAGGACAATAGACCGTTGCAATAATTAATAAGCTTTGACCGATTTCGGGATAGTTGATTCCGAAAGAATAAGTCTTGATTAGATTCGTAACAATTAGTTCCGGAGGTATAAGTCTTGACCTGTAACAACTGACTCCGAGGTATGAGAGCTACATCCGGACTTTAATCCAGTAAGCATGAAACAATTTCGAGTGAGCTCAAAAATAACAAAATAATATTTTGCAAAATCGAAACTAAATTAGGCCTCACGTATACCTTGCGCGGGGGGAGACAAATCGACCCGTTTTGCCTACAAAGCTTAACTCTCACGTGCTCGAGGCCCCTCTCTTGTTATAGCTCGTTTACTAACACAATAAAATACATTTCAATATAAGAGGAAAGAAAGATTTTTCCACCACCAATGTGTTACAAAGTGTTTTTCACAATAGTACAAAAAGAAAGAATGAAAAAGGACCTTCAAAGATTATTTGACTTTGCATTATTTGGAATAAAAGAAAGAAATAGATAATAACTCCAACATTTGGTGTTTACTGAAATGCATCGATAACTAGAAAGGTATTATAAATTAGTTTGTCCAGCTCGTAAGTTATAAACTTAGAGAAATGCCCCCCTAATATTATATAAAATCATATCATTTGGTGATTTTTTTCCCCAGAAGTTTAGCCACGTCCTCCTAAATTGGAAATATTACTTCATCTATCTGATTTTATGATAATTTCTTTTCACGGTAGCATGTCCAAAATTTGACACCATTCCATTTTCACATAACTCTTAACAACTTTTAAGAATTTAAATTTATTACTTTACAAATTCTAAATTTAATGTGATATTTTCTTTATCAAGCTAACTTTGCAACCTTTGAGTTAAAATTGCAATATAACTAATGGCGGAATACCTTCGACGTCTACATCATAAGAGCACAACTATCTTGACTAATAGAACCAATTATTTTCTGCCTTAACCTAATTTCCATTTATCTAGTTTGTTTGATCTAATCTACTTCGTCTGAATTAATTAGGTCGGCTACATGTTATTCTACCGTTCCATCATCCAAAGCCGTACCTAGTTAATTTATACTGTCGATTACTTGTCTCCTGTATTAAAAATAATTTTTTACTTTTACTTGTTAAATTTAGCATATTAAGACAAAAATAATTTATTTTTCCTGTTTTACCTTAGCATTAATTATTCATTCCAAATCATTTTTAAAGTTCATTAAGGTTATACATCAATTAATATGAATACTATAGTAAAATATACATTTCATTTATTATTTTTGAAAGAACGTGTAAAGTCAAAAGTGAACGGAGAAAGTAAGTATTAAAAGTAAGAACTCAAATAATTAACAAGCACGCATTAAAATTTAAGATTAGATGCCTAAGTGATTGAATCGTGCCTACCAATCATTCCTTCATCTTTTGTTTTTTTTTAAATTGTACTTTAATAAATTATAAATATAATGAACTCAACCAATCCCATAGGATAGCTCGTGGGCTAGTGGACACTGGACAGGCCTAGAACTTCATCAAATGTACACACGAGATAGCGCAACCCATCAGTTGTTTTGAAGAATTCAAAATGAATACCACGTGTGGATATTTCTTCATAGATCTATCGATTTCGATAGTCTTTTCATTTCATGGCGAATTCCTGAAAAAATATTAATTTTGTAAATTATTTCTTGTACATAAAGAAAGTATTCAGATGGAAACTATATATTATGTCAAACACATTCCTGTGGAAAGTCAAAACTATATGTTGGATCATTCCAGCAGCAAAGCAGCAAAGGCTGAATGAATTGTTAATGACGCGTAATAAACAATACTTAATTATGCTAGAAGTCAAAACTAAAAGGGGTTAGAGATTGATAATTGACATGTTGCATAAATGAACATCATGAACGGAAGAAATAACTTGTGCAAATTAATCAATTCATAGCGTAAGGATATTGACTAATACGATTTCAAGCATATTTGCTTCTTCTTCTTCTTCAGTCACGTTGTTCAAATGACATCAATAAAATTGTACTTTGATTTGATGCTCCATGAGTACACACCCTGTCGCTTGTCTATGCAAATGCGGCTTAGTCTAGACAAGGAATTAGTATCCACACATTGTGTCTCATTTGGTCAATCTTTTTCATTAGCTAACTTTTGAGATTAAGTTACAATTGGAGTCAATATGACAGCGAGCGAGGTACACAATTAGTGTTATTTATTGTGAGATTATTAAAGCTATAAACAATAATCAGTAAAATAAACAACAGTTGGAGTCAATATGTGCTTCAGACCCATGATGCATGTCTTCATCAAGGATGTTCATCTGAAATTGAAAGTTCCTCCTGCATATTGTAAAGGAAGATATTTTGATATCAATGTAGTTTGTTATATTTTAGGGAAAGTATGTTTATCCCACGTGGCATAAGCATCCCTTTTTAAGGGTTTTATAAGCTCATGTCTTCCAACCATTTTTCTTATTTGGAACACAAACGAATATGTGTGTACAAATGCATATATAATACATATTTATATCAATAATTAATGGGTCTGAAGGTAGTATGTTAGCCATGTCCCCATATTTTGATTTCCACAAATATCTTTGCCAATATACTCCCAACACACTAATAGGAGGGACTTTACAGTCTTTTTACCAAAAATCTGAAATCAATTCTCCTTTTCCCTCCTCAAACTTTTCAAATCTCATATATTAAATATTAATATTAATATGAAAAATTTGGGCTTAAAAATAATTATTTAACAGAAAATTTGATTTTATTTGCATTTGAGACCTGAATGGAGAAATTAAAACCAGACTTTATTAACAATAGAAACTCCACCGGCCGCGACTGTTCCCTTATATGCCGTGAAATGTCCCTTGCTACCGGCAGAAAACGCCTAAGTAATCCCGTCCTCTCCGATGTTGAGAACAATCTCTCCCTTAACAAACGAAGGGCTTTTAAACAACTGCAGCGTAGGTGCATGACGCACTGTCATTTTCAGATATCCTTATACTTCCTCATCTAGAGTTAAAATTTAATTCCTTTTATGTTGTTACGGTCTTCGTGGTGCGGGTAAATGAAATTTCATGCTGGTGAGAGTACAGAATTCATATAAGTAAATGATTATGCAAACATCACCCCGTTAAGGGAAAGAAAAAATTCTATACCCACACTCCCTCTCTCTCTCTCTTTCTCTCTCTTTCTTCCCCCATCACCTTCAGATCAAAACAAAGTTGACTGTGGTATCTGTAGAGGGGATAGAGAAAGAAGCAGAAGAGTTATTGTTGTAACTGGATACTTGTGTTCACATTTCCCCCTTGATCTATGTGAAAGGTTAGGGCAGCCCGGTGCACTAAGCACCCGCTATGCGTGTGGTTCGGACCATTGTACGCTAGTGAACTCCAGTTGCTCTAACACTTCCCATCTATGCGAAAGGTTGTCTATCGAAAACTGTCTAGTAGACGTCTGCCCATGTAGTAACCTTTTAGTGGTCACCTATGCGCTGGAATTCTTCCTTATAGAATATGGTCAAAATGTTTTCTCTGTATAAGAGCTGAATTGTTGTTTAAGGGGGAGAGTGCGGATCTCCTGAAGTTATTTGTGGAAGGATAGCCAGCTGTTGGTAATGTTTTGATCTGTGGCCTATTCTTGAAATGATTTGTGCATTGTGCTTTGCTATGGTATGACAGATACATTTTTTGGACCTGGAACTGTGGATACAGTTAAATGTCATGTAAATTCTTTGGAAACCCAGGTAGAGGATTTACTATAGGAATGCGATTTAATAAATTCATTAATTCTCCTGGCATTATGAAACTGTTAGCGGCTGATCAGGCTGATATTGGTCACTGCATTTTGTTAGCAGGAAGGAGTAGATGCCATTTTTGTCAATACAATTCTTACTGGCATACAGCAGTGTAATTTAGAGGTAAGTCATCGTACTTTTTGCTTTATTCATTTTCTGGTGTAAAATAAACAAATTGAGCCATTGTTAAACGTTGCTGACTTGCTGTACTTGTTAGTTATATTCATTTTCTGAAGGGAAACATAAATTAATCTCACAGCTACAATTATCCATCCAGCCAAGGTTTCAATTTATTTCCCTTATCCATTTCTCTTTATGTTTTGTTCTTCCACTGCAGCGCGCTTGGGGTAAACCTGTTCTGGACCGTTTGGGTCTGATAATAGAGATTTTCAATGCACACGCTCAGACGAAAGAAGCTAAGCTACAGGTGACCTGCTACTCTATCTTGCTATAGTGTTCAATGTATTCTTAGATGATAGTTTTTGTGCCTATAGAAGAAGGAATACTTAGACCTTCTAAGCTCTCTGACTTTCTATTAACTTACAGGCCGAGCTGGCTGCACTTATGTACAAAAAAAGTCGTCTAATTCGTGTGCGCGGTCCTGGTGGACGTTATGGTTTTGGCGTAGCTGGAGTAGTTAGTGCCAGAGGGTAACTTTATTGCTTATTGTCTTGATCTTTACTGAAGGATGCATTTGAAAGTTCAAATAATTGATTTCTGGGCAGAGTTGTCCACTTGTCAATAATATGTTTACTGTAAATAATTTGATTGCTGAAGTATAGGAAATTCCAGTTGCTGCTGCTAGTTTCTGAAGTATGCAGTTTTCACTTGCAAGAGAGGAAGTGGGGGACGTGGTTTCATTAGTGGTGCTGGAGAGACAGAATTGCAGCTTCAGCGGCGAAGGTTTGTTACTGACTCTGGTGTACTATTATTTTGTTATTCTACATTTATGGGGATAGATAAAGCTGGAAATGTTTCAATCTGTCAGTAGAACATGTAGAGAAGCTCTAATGTTAGAGAACTCTAAATTATTGATTAGGAATGGAATGGGTCCAAATAGAGCAAAATGGGCATAGAAGATTCATATAGCCAGTTCAACTAACTTGGCGTTAAGGCATAGTTGTTCTTGTTATTTTTCTTAGACAAGGCGGGATATCAAACTTTTTGTCAAGTCTGCTAATAATTGATTGTGCATGTTATGCATACACAACTCTGTTTATGAGTCAACTTACGCAAGCGATCTCGTTTAAACTTAAAGAAAGGTTATTTGAGAGTCAAAGAAATATGAACCTTACTTTATTAGAGACTTTGATGCAAAATGAAGCTGAGTGGATGAATGCACCTCAAGCATGTGTTGTAAGCGACTAATGCTTTCAAGGGGTACAATATTATCATCTTTTTAGTGATCATGTGCGTGTTCTCAAGAACTTCTTGTCAGAAGAAAAGTGAAAATGAATAGTAACTAGAGGAATAGTGTGTCATAATATATGGCTTAGCCATGAAATTTTTGTCTACAGAAATAGTAGAGGTTGTCTAGTATATGCTTAATATATTCCCTGCTTTACTGTTACCACTTGGTTGTTAATGATTCAATATCGTTTTGCTCGCTCTGTATAGAAATGATATATTTCTACTTCAACTGCTTTCTGTTTCAGAATTTTTGAACGGAGAAGTCAATTGTTATCTAAGATTAAAGAGGTTCGTCGTACGCGAACGCCGCAGCGTGCTGCTCGTAGGAGACATGGCGGATCAGATGGTCAAGAAATTCCTACAGTTGCTGTTGTTAGTTACACTAATGCTGTAGGTTGATCAGAAACAGATGAATCCCTTCAATATGATATTAATGCAATCTCTTGGTCTTGATTAAATTGTTTCCTTAACAGGGGAAATCTACTTTGGTTAGTGCAGTCTCAGAGAGCCATCTCTACTGCGATGATCGGTATGGTAAACCACTTGCTAGTCTCTACTTTGACTCTGATGCTGGATGTCAAATTGTCAATTAAGCTTTTAATGCTGCCAAATTGAGTTATATGAATATATCCAACATTTGGGCTCTTAATTGTGCAGATTGTTTGCTACAATGGACCCCAAGCTAAGAAGTGTCATTCTCCCGTCAGGGTAATACGAAATTGGATGAATTCGTTGGACCTTCCATATAATGAAGCGAATCTAAATGACCTCCTCTTTAGCTTGAGAAATTAAAAAAAAAAGTTTTAATCTTTTTCTTTTTACCGCTGGAGGCACTGTTAAGCATGGTTTTCTCACTTTTCTACCTGGTCATGGTTTTTTTTCCGCCAATATTTTATTTATTTCATGCATATATTAATTTTCTCCTCTCTGTCTTCAACAATCGACAGCTCCCAATTTTCCCTCTGTATATCTTTCCTCTGTATATCGAATCGTAGCCGTGGATTGCCTTCATCTGTCTCACAATCGGACGGTTTACATCGCTGAACTGAAATCGGATGGTGAAGAGAAAGGCGGTGTAGTGTTGCTGGAAAAAGGGAGACAGAGAGACACGAGCTCTCAGATCTGACCGTCTGTTCCTTCGGGTTTTTATTTTATGCTTTTATCCGTTTCTCAACTCCAAGATCCGATTCTCGTTGGTTTCTCTCTTCTCCTCTTTTCTTTTTGTTCTTTTTCTCCGGTACTTGACTTTTTGGTCAAAACTCAAGTGAACAATACTTTCGGTGCTGGTGAACAGTACCAGTGAACAGTGATTTTCACCGGCAAACAGGTTCGATTCAACTGAAGTTGGTACCTCCGGTTGCCCGTATCCATTCTTTGTCCTTATCCTTATTGTTAAATTTTGCCGCTTCACTGTATTGATTCGTGACTTTTTTTTGTCTTTAGTTATAACATTCTTAGCGTAGTGGTTTTACTTGCCTCTAGATTCTTGTTAACTTGTGCTTTCACTTTGATCCCTTCCTGTTTTAGGGTAAACGTTTGAGTAGTCTATTATTTTATATTTATTTTAGTGACTTTGATAACTGATGGTAGACTAGGGTCATGTTCTCGGTCGGGGATGGGGGCGAGAGTTAGGGGGTAAGAGAAATGCTAGGTTGAGAATAGATTGGGACTTTAACAGGGAAGTTCATAAAGCTAGTTAAGATTCTTAAGAAGATGAGGATTAATATAACATTTGTGCAGAAGACCAAATGTGTAAGACCTAAGGCTAATGATGTGAATGAGTATAAGTTATGGTTCTCGGATAGGTCGAGATATAGGAATGGGGCAGGCATTTTAGTAGACAGCGAGCTAAGAGATCAGGTGGTAGAGGTAATGAGGGTCAATGACATGATGATGACGATTAAGTTGGTAGTTGGAGGGTTCACTATGAACATTATCAGTGCTTACGCGCCTCAGGTGGGCTTAGACGAGGAGGAGAAGAGGCATTTTTGGGAAGATTTGAACAAGGTGGTAGGTGATATACCACCCACTGAGAAGTTATTTATAGGAGAGAATTTCAATGGACATATCGGGTCACTTTCCGAGGGTTATGACGACGTGCATAGAGGCTTTGGCATCGAGGACATGAATGGGGGAGGCATCTCACTTTTGGAGTTCGCTAGAGCTTCTGGGATGGTGATAGACAATTCAAAGTTCCTGAAGAAGGAAGAGCACTTGGTGACTTTTCGTAGTTTGGTGGTAAGACTCATATAAACGTTTTGCTCCTTAGGAAGGTTGACAACGGTCATTGTAAAGACTGTAAGGTTATTCCGATGGAGTATCTTACAACATGACATAAGTTTTTGGTGATGGATTTGGAGATCAAGGAGGGTTGTGGATGACAGGTTAAAAATCAAATGGGGGGAGTTTGACCATGGCTAGTGCAAAGGAGATGGGGAGAAGTTGATGGCTAAGGGGGCTTGGGGGAGTAGTGGGGATGCGACCGGTATGTGGGATAGGTCGGCCAGTTACATTTGAGAGGTAGCTAGAGAAGTGCTTGGGGTCTCGAGAGGTAGACGTGGTGGGCATCAAGGGGACTGGTGGTGGAATGGTAAAGTTCAAGAGAAGGTGGAAGTGAAGAAAGCGGCGTATGCTAAATTAGTAGAAAGCAAGGATGAGGTGGAGAAGTGGACGAATAGGGAAATTATAAGATGGCGAGGAATGAGGTAAAACTTGCGGTTACGGCGGCGAAAACGGCGGCTTTTGAACGCTTGTATATGGAATTAGATGAGAAAGGCAGGGATAGGAAGTTGTACAAACTAGCCAAGACGAATGAGAGAAGGGCTCGTGACTTGGATCATGTGAGGTGTATCAAGGACGAGGACGACAAAGTATTGGTAGAGGACGGCAAAGTATTGGTGGAGGACGCGCATATTAGGTGTAGGTGGCAGTCTTACTTCCATAAACTCTTGAACGAAAAAAGAGATAAAGACATCGTGTTAGGAGATCTGGAGCAATCTGGTAGGTACCGGAATTTTGGGTATTGTGGAAGCATTAAGGTTGAGGAAGTTAAGGGTGTTGTTCGCAGGATGCGCAGGGGACGAGTGACCCGGCCTGATGAGATCCCAGTTGAATTTTGGAAGAGCGCAGGCAGGACAAGTTTGAAGTGACTGACTGGGTTGTTTAGCATCATTTTTAAAACGATGAGAATGCCCGAAGAATGGAGGTGGAGTACAATGATCCCGTTGTACAAGAACAAAGGTGATATCCAGAGTTGCAACAACTATAGGGGTATCAAGCTGCCAAGCCACACTATAAAAGTTTGAGAAATAGTTGTGGAGATGAGGGTGAGAAGAGGCGTGTCTATTTTCGAGAACCAGTTTGGATTCTGTCCGGGCGTTCGACCACAGAAGACATTCATCTTATGAGGAAGTTGGTGGAGTAGTATAGGGAGAGGAAGAGAGACTTACATATGATTTTCATCGATCTCGAGAAGGCATACGACAAAGTTCCTAGGGAGGTTCTATGGAGATGTTTGGAGGTTAGAGGTGTACCTGTGACGTACACTAGGGCGATCAAGGATATGTATGATGGAGCTAAGACTAGGGTACAAATAGTGGGAGGAGACTCAGAGCAATTTCCAGTAATGATGGGGCTGCACCATGGATCAACTCTTAGCCCATTCTTATTTGCTTTGGTGATGGATGGACTGATACGATAAATTCAAGGGGAGGTGTCATGGTGTATGTTATTCGCAGACGACATAGTCCTGATTGATGAGACTCACATTGGAGTGAACGCTAAGCTAAAGGTTTGGAGACAGACTCTGGAATCTAAAGGGTTCAGGCTGAGTAGGACCAAGACAGAATACTTGAAGTGCAAGTTTGGTAACGGGATCGACCTTGAGGCAGACGTGGAGGTGAGAGTTGTTACTCAGGTCATTCCAAAGAAAGAAAGCTTCAAGTACCTCAGGTCTATTATCCAAGGGGATGGAGAGATTGATGAAAGAAAGAAAGCTTCAAGTACCTCACTTCAACTGTTATATTGGGAAGCTTATAATATTTGTCAAAGTGGAATGGAGGTCCATTAAGTTTTTCTTACATAGATCGGATGTCTAAGGAACTGGGTTTACAAAATATTGAAGTTGCAAATTTGATTTATGCTTTTTCCCGAGGATGATGGCTCACCCCCTTTTTTTGGTCATTGGATTAAATACTCTATATTCAGAAGGAAAGTGCTGCTCAGTGATACTGTGGGATTCATAAAGGAATTGCCTATACAGGTGAGTGGACAGGGTCAGCACCAGGTCCTCTTGTTATGGCATCAGAGACCTTCAGAATCACTTTCACTTGGACTCTTTTTTCTTATAATTGTTTTTCTGTGTAGCTAGTAGAAGCCTTTCATGTAACACTGGAAGAGGTGGTTGAAGCTGACCTCCTTGTGGATCTTCTTTCTCTAATTACATTTTCAATGTTGTTAACATATCATGTGCTGACATCTATAGCTTCACCAAAATGATGTTCAAGTCACAATTCTAAATCTGTTAGCTGAAGAAAAGTTGCTTGAACTATAAAGTTTCTAATCTGTAGATTACATGTCTCTTGCAGCATGTTCTGGATTCAAGTGCACCAAACATAAATGAGCAGCGGGAAGCAGTGTTTCCAGTTCTTGGGCAGATAGGAGTCTCTGAGCAGAAGCTCCATAATATGATTGAAGTTTGGAATAAGGTAGGTAATATAATTACCATTCCCTAAATTTTTAAAAACAGATGGAGATATTCGAAAATTCTACAACATAGATCCAGATGCATTGCTTCAGTATTTTGAAATTTATGTAGATTGATCTTCACGAGGATTTTGTTGGAGATGATGGTTATTGCAATGAGAATGAAGTTGCTAGCGGGTCAGACGAAAACGATGATGTTGCATCCGATAAATTGTGTGAAGAGGACCTCCCTGATTGTGATACTAATGAAAATGAGGACTTTGAGCAAGGCGAGCTTGGACAGGTCATAAATGATCAACAAGGTAACTACTCTGATGAATGGTTGGTCTCAGGCGATGAACAAGATTCCTGGGTTGACTATAATGGTTCCTCGGTGGGCTGTGGGAGTGCAGAGGTCCAGCAAAACGACCGCTCTAAGAAGTGGGAGTTTGTTAGAAGTGAAACCCAGTCCGGATCTGAGTCTGCTCCACATGTCAAAACATCTGCCTTAACAGGTGTTGGATTGCAAGAGTTGCTGGAGCTTCTTGATGAAAAATTGTAGCCCCAGAAAACCATAGAGAAAGACATATTTGATCGCAAATGGAGATCACCACACGCAGAAGATAGCAAAATAGCAGTTGAACAATAGTAAGTATAAAGAAAAAGAGAAGCGTTTCATATCAAGGCGACTCTCTTTATCCATGACTAAAGAGGATAGAAGTTTTAACACAGTTAGGAGGACCTGTGAGTAACTACATGCGTCTCCTTGACATGGAAGATTTGAAAATAGATTGGAGCTGCCCTTGGTCATCGGTTATTTGGGACGAGTTCACTCCCACTGCCATTGCTACTACGGTTGTCCTATATCTGGTGTTTCTATTCTCTGAATACCAAGAGTTGCTTCAAACTACGGATACCCAGGCTGTTACATCCTTCTGGCTTTCACACCCATTTTTGGCATACGGCCTGAAGAAGCAATGTGTATTTCCTTCATGTTACATCATGTACTTTGAATAACTCGTGAGTCGTGACATGTTTCATGTTGTGTTGTGGAGTTAGACGTTCAAATGCCGCGAGACAAAAATATCAAGTAGTAGATGTAGCGAAACCCGAGATAAATATGAGCGTGTTTGAAACATAATAGTGAATTGTATTAAGAGGAAGAGGAAGAGGAATAATAGTATGTATTGGTTCCATTGTATAAAGCGAATGGTTCGAATGGATTCTAAAGCTTTGTGTTGCTGATAAGTTTTAACTAATTAGGAATTGAGATGTAGTCTCTTTAGTCAAGTGATTCTTAATAGGGACAGCTATCAGCTGGAGGTTCTGAAAGTAATTTTCCACCAAATTCTTTATCACCCAATAAACTGCCGACACACTTTGGGACATCTGATAA
This sequence comes from Anisodus acutangulus, assembly GCA_029783415.1. NCBI lineage: Eukaryota > Viridiplantae > Streptophyta > Magnoliopsida > Solanales > Solanaceae > Anisodus > Anisodus acutangulus. Next base: position 43,590,593 of record CM056501.1, on the reverse strand, counting down.
AGAGAAGTACGTAGCAGGTGCTTCATCTATCCATTTCTGTAAACTGTCAGCTCTATCATTTTCATAAACAATTCTTTAAGACGTTGTACAAAAACCAAACCTACTTAAAGTTGTACTCAAGCTTCTACTAGTGTTTCACTTATATTTAACTTTACACCAAAAAAGTAAAAAAGGGTAAACCTCAAAAATGAGTACGGGACTCTCGAGATAGAACCATTCTCGAGGATCTTTTCAATGTACTGTCCTAATACATACTGGAACTCTGTGATGCTAAATCTGAGTATATGACATGATCTTTTCACGAATATAAAACACATGTTATGTATTAAAAATAAAACAGAAATCCAAATTAAAGAGTTTTTAATTAAATTAATTAAAGGAAGTTGTCATTTTCTTAACAAATTAAAAAAGAAGAGTAATAAAGAAGCATAATTTGTTCATGTTTAAGTGTAATGAGTATGAGGAATAAAGTAGGATCACCGACGGCAACATGAGTGAAGTGTAGATCGGCAAGACAAGGGGACCCACAAGACAATACTCTCTCCCAATTAAAAAAGAGTGTCAAGAAAGAATTAATTTTATTTTCCTAAATTTATTATTATTAAGTATTAAATGATCAAATTTTAATATTTATTTAATTAGATATATTTTAATTAAATAATATATTTTTAATTAGAAATTAGTATTTTATTAAAGATTATTCAAATGATTAAGTCAACACTCTTTTTTATCCGACTCCGAGTATTAACTTTAAGTCACACTCTATAATAAAGGCGCGTAAAAGAGACCATTTCCTATTCGCACGTGTTTGACATTTGCTGTGTTTCAGGGTCCCGCTAGGCTAGTTTTTGGTTGGTTTTCACTTGACTTACAGCGAAGAAAACACGCGTGGAATCCGAGCACAGCATGCATATGTTTCTGTGTATAACACAACAGATCCAAATCTAACAACAAACAACCTTTGAAACATTAGATCCAATAATACACTCCTTCCAATCCGAGGTGCCACTTTCTTCCCTAATTGCCAATTCTGTTGCTCTAAAGCTTCCCTCGTCGTTATTTGGTTAGTTTTGCTTGCCTCTTTTAATTTATGCCCTGTTCTGATATTCATTTTTAAAAATGCATCTTATATGTTTCTGTATTTTTTTTCTTGATTTTGTTGTCACCCCAATTCCCTACTTTGTCTAAATATTGAATCTTTAATAGGGCACTGCTCGAAATTGTTAGCAATATTGAATCTTTTGCAGATCCACATTGTCCCTTTTGGACATTCATTTGTTTTCTTCAAGAATTGCATATTAGTCACTGAATTCAATTTCTCTAGTTGGAAGATAAAACATAATTGGCGTTTATGAACCTCGTTCAAGATTAAGAAACTTTTCTTTGGTTAATTTCGGATAATGAAAAGTTCTGTGTTCGTTGAAATTAGAGTGGCTGTAGTTTCATATTTGGCAATCCGTATTTAGAATATAAAGAAAGTTGGGTGGCTTTCCATTTCTGTGTTACTTTGCATATCTCTATTTAATATCTTGGGGATCCTTCATCCTTGATCAACATACTGGTTCCTAACAGTCTCTGTGTGTGACACAAATGTGGTGAAAAACAACATGGTTGTGTTGAGAAGAGCAGGGATTTGAAGTATATGAGTTCCTATAGCGACCATAAGTTAATATACAATAATAACTAGGTTCACACTTCACATTCAAATATTTATAAATACTTAATAGATTACTTAATACATATACATGGTCTAAACAAAAGCTACTGGTTTCAGTGGACCCACATATCATATTGTGGATCCGCCCCTGGTTGTTACCATTGATCAACTCCATAAATAAGGTGAACATTCTACAACCGCAAGAACTTTGAGCTTGTAACGCTTTAGCTTGTATGCATCTCTTATTAATACTTTGTTTCTACATTTCCACATCTATTGCTGGAGTGAGGAGCATTGGTTAAAATATTTCCTTTCCTAATTTGGTTCCAGGTGTAGTATTCTGGGCTCGACACTCCACTAAAGCAATCATGTCTAGAAGGCCCGGAAACCCCACACGGCGTTTTGCTGGTGGTGGAAGCCTCGGGGGCATTTTCCATCCAAAATCGCGCCCTACTCCTTTATTACCTACAATCCTTCTCATTCTTGTAAGTTCCCTAACTTCTTATCTGATGGCATTATAACTGGTGATGAAGTATAATACGTTCTAGCAATATATATTAGCTCTTTTTAATATCTGATTTCCTAATTGGGGCAACGTTTCAAATCTCATGCACTTAACTTTTTTATCTACTAATTTCAGGGTGCTATCCTTGTTGTTGGCTATTTCTATCGAGGCTCAGGTAATTCATTTTTTTTGGGTCTAAAATAAGTAGTTATTTCCAAGTAGTATCTGCTTCCTATTTTCATGAGATTATCCACCGGTAGCATCAGTTTGATGAGATATTTGTCTTTCTTATACAATCAGAAATTGTCATTGGCTTTTGTTCTTATCCTTTCAAATCATACTTCAAATTGTCTCATTTTACTCATCGGTAGCAAGATCCTGATTTCCAATTGTATTGTATGCATTATAGTACTTGGCTTTCTATACATTGGCTGATTGGTATTTTTCCCTAATAGGTACATCTGGAAGTTCGGCACTCAGCAGGCTTGAAGGTAAGCACCCTTATGTATTGGTAATCTCGTTGCATCACGTCACTAAATTATCTGTCTTTGCAGTATTTAACAATTATGAAAATATTTTACTGTTTCAAGAGGATAATTAAGATGAATTGCTATGGGAAATGGGAGGTCAGGGTTTCAAACAAATAATTTACACAAGTGATCAATGTGTTAAATATACATATGTTATACAATATATCATATGTATATTGGTTGGTCTCGGTTTGCTGTACGTATGGAGGACGAATTGAACATATTAGTTTAGGTAATATTTGGGTGTAATTAGTACTGTATACTTACCATAATTGTATTATCATAATTGTATAGTTAGTGTCCAAGTAGAATAAGGTTTTAGGAGTAGAATAAGAATAGGATTCTCATATTATGGAAAGATGTAAATTGTATATATACTCTTTCAATTAATGAAAATAATCAAGGAATTATTTCTTTCATGGTATCAAGAGTCTAGGTTAATATTTTCTCCCACTTTCTCCAAAACTTTTCCGTCCAAACAGCCGATTCCGAGCTCCCTTCCTCGGTTTCTGTGCCCGGAAATTATTTTTCTCTTCCCCAATTTTTCTCCCCAATCCCTACTTCATGTCTTGCGTTGCTATTATGGCTAAGAACATGTTTCACCCTGCCCTTACTTTTTCTAATATCAAGAATCACATCCTTATCATTCTTGAAATAGAAAAACGTCCAATACGTGACGTGAGCCGAACTGTTCAAAGTACATGCACGCTCGCATCAAGTTCTCCATCATATTATCCCCGCGGCTCCTACGAATACGAAGGTGCCCAAACCAGAGGATGATCCTAAGTTATGGACGACCCTTGATGCTACTGTTCTTCAGTGGATTTACTCCACTATTTCTAGCGACCTCTTGCAAACGATTATCGAACCCGACGCTACGGAGATGGAGGCATGGAATAGAGTACATGATATATTCCAAGATAATCAAAATTCTCGTGATGTTACCCTTGAGCAGGAATTTTCCCACGTCCATATGGAAAATTTCCCAAACGTTTCAGCATATTGCAAAAGGTTAAAGGAATTGGCGGACCAACTCCGCAACGTTGGCGCGCCTGTTTTGAATTATCGTTTGGTCCTACAAATGGTTGCAGGCCTCTCTGAGGCCTATAGGGGTATTGGCACGCTTTTTCATCTTCCGCAATTTTATCATGCACGTTCTATGCTTACACTCGAAGAAACATGATTGGCTAAAAAGGCGGCTACCGGTGCTAGTCCCGTACCGAGTCCAATTTTCCTCCTACTGGTTCCAACAACTCGGGCCAAAACCGCAACAACGGTTGCGGCAAAAAGGGCAAAATAGGAAAAATAATGACAAGAATTGCGGCGGCAACATTGGCGGCCGGAGCGATGGTGGTGGCCCTGGCGATGGCGGCGGCGATTTTGGGCCTGGGGCCCTATCGATGCTTGATGGTCCCGCGATTTAGGCCAAACAAGACTGCCGGCGGTGGTGGCGACCAAGTCTCGGCCCAACATGTAATGGCTCAATTTGAACCCTCCGGCCGAGGCGACAGCGAGTGCTTGGACCTCGGCTCCCGCAGGCCCATCACGTTGTGGCCCCCAATCCTACCGACATCGAAGCCGCGTTGCACACGCTTGGATTAAATCCTCCGGACCCAAATTGGTACATGGACACCGGAGCCACTACCCACATGACATTCGACCAAGGTACTCTCTCGTCTTATTCCAATTTGAGCAGTAATCGTGGTATAATTATTGGTAATGGTAATTCAATTTCGATTCGGGGTTACGGTCATAAAACTCTATCTCCCCCCATCCGCCACTTGTCTTGAAAAATATCATTCATGCCCCTAAATTGATTAAAAATTTGGTGTCTGTCCGTAAATTCACCACTGATAATTCTGTTTCTGTTGAATTTGATCCGTTTGGTTTTTCTGTGAAGGATTTCAAGATGGGGAGTCGTCTCATGAGGTGTGATAGTAAAGGGGATCTTTATCTGATCACCCTAAGTTTGGGTCTTTCGAGTCAAGCATTGCCATCCACATTTGCCGCCCTTGCTCCTTCCTTGTGGCATGCTCGTCTAGGTCTTCCGGGGTCGTCTATTTTGTCTTCCTTAGATACAAATAAATTTATTTCTTGTAAGGGTACACGTAGTACCCCGAATTGTCAATCTTGTTCTTTAGAAAAAAATGTTAAGTTGCCATTTGAAGACTTTAATTCTCATATTTTAATGCCATTTGATATTATTCATAGCGACTTATGGACGTCTCATGTTTTTAGTTCGTTGGGTCATCGGTACTATGTTCTTTTCTTGGATGATTGTTCTAAATTTTTATGGACTTTTCCAATAGCGAAAAAATTTCAAGTTTTTTCCACCTTCCTAAAATTTAGAGCATTCATTAAAACCCAATTTGAACGGGAAATAAAGAATATTCAATGTGATAATGGCAAAGAGTATGACAAATGGGGTCTTTCGGGAATTTTGTGCTACTAATGGAATAAATTTTTGTTTTTCTTGCCCCCATACGTCTTCCCAAAATGGAAAAGCCGAACGCAAAATTCGTACCATCAATAACATTGTCCGAACTTTATTGATTCATGCTTCCGTACCCCCTTCGTTTTGGCATCATGCTCTATTAATGGCTACATATCTTCTTAACATTCTTCCTTCCAAAGGTTTGACATATTCGTCCCCTCTTCAAATTTTATATAATAAGACTCCTTCGTATTCACATCTTAGGGTCTTTGGATGCATGTGTTATTCACTTTTTCCGTCCACAACAATTAACAAACTTCAGGCTCGGTCTACCCCTTGTGTGTTTTTGGGTTATCCGTCCATCATCGCGGTTACAAATGTTTTGATTTATCATCTAATAAAATCATCATTAGTCGTCACGTAATATTTGATGAATCCCAATTTCCATTTGCTAAGGTAAATAGTCTCATGCCTAGTTCGTATAATTTTTTGGGTGATGATATATCCCCGTATATTATTCACCATTTTTCGGACGCGTCCCGCACCCCAAATCCACCAATGGTCCATCTGGCCCACGCTTCCGTAATTGGACCGTGGCGAATCGGGCGACCACATGACCAAGAACGCCATCGTTTCTAGTAGCGGTATCGATCCTAGTTCAGCACCGAATTCGGTGTTGGGCGGTGGGCCCACCGCCGGGCCGGTACGTCACGTGTCCCACTAATTCCCAAAATCCACTCAATTCTCCCCCGAGTCATAGACCGGTCACTCATAGTCAACGGGATATTTTTAAACCAAAAAGACATTTCAATTTAAATTCTAATGTTCTTAAATCACCCCTACCCCGTAACCCCGTGTCTGCGTTAAATGACCCTAATTGGAAAATTGCTATGACCGACGAATATAATGCTCTTATTGATAATAAGACGTGGGAGTTGGTGCCCGTCCATCTGGTGTTAATATAATTCGGTCTATGTGGATTTTTGCTCATAAGAACAATTCTGACGGTTCTTTTGCGAGGCATAAGACTCGTCTTGTAGGTGATAGTAAGACTCAGCAGGTTGGTGTGGATTGTGGTGAGACGTTTAGTCCAGTGGTCAAGCCGACTACCATTCGCACTGTGCTCAGCTTGACTCTTTCGAAAGCATGGCCCATTCATCAGTTAGATGTGAAGAATACTTTCCTACATGGTGATCTCAAGAAGACCGTCTATATGCATCAACCCTTGGGGTTTAGGGATCCCAAATATCCTCATCATGTTTGTCTGTTGAAGAAGTCCTTGTATGGGCTTAAGCAGTCTCCACGAGCTTGGTATAAGAGGTTTGCAGACTATGTTTCGACTATTGGTTTCTCTCACAGCAGATCTGATAATTCATTGTTCATTTATTGTCGTGGTTCGTCCTTGACTTATATATTATTGTATGTGGATGATATTATCTTGACTGCCTCTTCTGATGCATTACGCCAGTCTATCATGACAATGCTTAGTTCTGAGATTACTATGAAAGACTTAGGGCCCTTGAGTTACTTTTTGGGGATTGTCGTCACTCGTCATGCAGGTGAGTTGTTCTTATTCCAGAGGAAGTATGCAGCTGAGATCATTGAGAGGGCTGGGATGTCATCCTGTAAGTTCACTTCCACTCCGGTTGATACTAAACCCAAGTTAGGTGCTGCGGCTGGCTCACCTTATGAGGATCCGACCCGCTATCGCAGTCTTGCAGGGGCCCTTCAGTATCTTACATTCACGAGACCAGATATTACGTATGTCGTCCAGCAAGTGTGTTTATTTATGCATGATCCCAGGGTTGAGCACATGAATGCGCTCAAACGCATTATTAGGTACATCCAGGGGACACTTGACTATGCCTTACATTTATATCCTTCGTCGACATCTACACTCGTCTCGTATACTGATGCTGATTGGGGTGGCTGTCCAAACACCAGACGGTCTACGTCTGGCTATTGTATGTTTCTTGGTAATAACTTGGTCTCCTGGTATGCAAAGCGTCGGTCGACGTTATCACGCTCTAGTGCCGAGGCTGAGTATCGAGGGGTAGCCAATGTGGTCTCTGAATCCTGTTGGTTACGTAATCTTCTATTAGAGCTTCATTGTCCTATTCAGAAAGTTGCTTTGGTTTATTGTGATAATGTTAGTGTCATCTACCTGTCTAGTAATCCGGTTCAGCACCAACGGACTAAACACATCGAGATGGACATTCACTTCGTTCGCGAAAAGGTAGCTCGTGGACAAGTACGCGCCTGCCATGTCCCTTCCAAGTATCAAATTGCAGACATCTTTACCAAAGGTCTTCCGGCAGTACTCTTTGAAGATTTTAAGGATAGTCTCAGCGTACGAAGACCGTCCGCTATGACTGCGGGAGCGTGTTAAATATACATATGATATACAATATATCATATGTATATACAATATATCATATGTATATTGGTTGGTCTCGGTTTGCTATACGTATGGAGGACGAATTGAACATATTAGTTTAGGTAATATTTGGGTGTAATTAGTAATGTATAATTACCATAATTGTATTACCATAATTGTATAGTTAGTGTCCAAGTAAAATAAGGTTTTAAGAGTAGAATAGGAATAAGATTCTCCTATTATGGAAAGATGTAAATTGTATATATACTCTTTCAACATCATGTCACTAAATTATCTGTCTTTGCAGTATTTAACAATTATGAAAATATTTTGCTGTTTCAAGAGGATAATTAAGATGAATTGCTATGGGAAATGGGAGGTCAGGGTTTCAAACAAATAATTACACAAGTGATCAATGTCAAAGCCCTTGAATCTGAAATCTTATTACCTTGGACTTAATACCAACAATTAACAGCGGAAAGAATTTCTCAAGTATCACCACTAATTCAGATGCCCATAGTAGGGAGCCATAATCTATAAACCAGTTAGCTTTTTCAGGATCCTATGTGGGGAAGTCTCACTTTTTTTTCATGCTAAAACCTTTGGCATCTTTCCAAATTTAGTAAAAGTTGTCTTGAGAATTGAGATTCACATTCTTTGTTTCATATTGCTGATCAATATGTCATAGAAGATCAGGCATGGAGTCATAGTCTAAGCTACATAGGGGACAAAAGTGTATCTTTCTTGAGTATTAATTAACCTACAGAAGGATATGTCAAAGCTTATTCAATCATATATTCGTACATCAAACTGCAAAGATTCTTTCTTCCATTTTGAAACGATTCATACACTGAATAAGATTGTGAAAGCATGTCTGATGGCATTGCTTTCTAGATTAAACAAAGTTGAGAGGGCATATCCTACTGCAGGGTGCAATTTTCCACTATGAGTTTGTACTGTATTTGCAGATTCAGTTTGTTCAAAAAGAGCAACTTACTGAACCTAGAGTTTGCTTGTCTTTCATTGGTTCTAGGTGAATTTACCTGCACTTCGGAGCTTCAGCTTGCTATACCTTATTTAAAGAAGGCATATGGTGACAGCATGCGCAAAGTGTTGCACGTGGGACCTGATAGTTGTTCTGTGGTGTCCAAACTATTAAAAGAAGAAGAAACTGAAGCATGGGGTATTGAACCTTATGATGTTGAGGATGTTGATGTGAACTGCAAGAATCTTATCCGCAGAGGAATAGTACGTGTGGCAGACATCAAATTCCCATTACCCTACAGGTCAAAATCATTTTCTCTTGTTATCGTGTCGGATGCAATGGATTACTTATCTCCTAGATACCTAAACAAGACTATTCCAGAGCTAGCAAGGGTGTCGGCCGATGGTCTAGTCATTGTTACAGGTAACTATTGAAACTTTAGGTACATTGCATGAAAGTTCTTAGCGGTTAAAATTGCCATTTCTTGGGAAGGCTGCTAACAAATGCTTGATATTCAACTCTCATAATTACTCATTAAAGATGCCTCTTGTGGTGAACAATTGGACTTTATACAAATTGAATTCATATCATTATACTACTACTTCACAATAGCCTGGTTTTGGAATTAACAAGTGAGGTTGATACAGTGGCAAGAGGACTCCACTTCCAACCAAGAGGTTGGGAGTTCAAGTCAGTAAAGGAGCAAAGTGGGAAAGGGCTCCCTTTTGACTCCTGGCAGGGGATTTGGAGGGGTGCGGTTTACCAATCAGAGAGAGAGAGAGAGAGAGGCTCTTTAGAACTTGTTCCATACCTCTATATTTGGATCTCAGAACATTCTCATTAGATATAGTTATTCTGCTTATGAGAAAATAAATGCTCTAATAAAGCCAGCGATGGATAATTCCTTCTTTTGTTTGGGTAGGCGGTGTTGATAACAGCTGCCTAAGAATTTGGTCAGTTTCAGGCAACCCCCTCTATGCATCGGAAAGTTTTTATCTTATAAGCTTACCCCCCACCCAAATGGAAAAAAAGTAAAAAAGGAATAAGGAAATATATAAGATAGTTCACATGTAAGTTAAATGCCTAGCTCTGTCACTGCCATACATAGCACTTGATTAATTGAAATAGTTTCTTTTGAGAGACAAATATCTTTCCCTCCAAGGTACCATGAGGAGAACATATATTGTTTTTAAAGCACTTTGTGGTTCATTTTGCTTGCTCATATGTTAATTTTCTATTGTTCTAAATTATCAGGCTACCCTGGTCCCTCCAGAGCTAAAGTCGCTGAGCTATCCAAGTTTGGACGTCCTGTAAGTTGCAATCTCTTCATTCAGTTATCACTTGTTTCGGTTGGTAACTGTCTTTAGTTTGTTGTTGATTGATTTACTGGCTGTTACATGTGCTTTCAGCTTCAGCCTATAGTGGTACTCCCTGTCCTAGTAGAGTAGATTACCTCAATTGAATGTGTATAGGTACCAATATAAGAGTTGATATTTGTCGTATATTGATGAAGTTGAGTTCACAAGTGGACTGGAATTTATTTCTTGCGAATTAAACATAAAAGTAGGTCATGTGTTGCCTTCTTTTGGTGATTGATAGTGGAAAAAGTAATCAAAAGTATGAAGATTCCTCGTCTGGGGTAGTGAACGCATCTAAGAAACATCTCTCGTGATGTTTCTGAGTGGCGAGGATAGGTCAAATGTTTATTAGTTAAAATGCATTCTGTGTTTACAGAGAGCTTTCTGTTAAAGTACTTTTACCATTAAGCAAACAATTAAGTTGAAAGATTAAGTGGTAAGATTACAAAAACAAACTAGAAAACTGATGTTGCAATACGCAGTACTATCTACAACACCAGGTTTATGATCGTTTGATAATCTGAAAATTGTGAAATTGGCATACAGTGCTCTGAGGCAATAGATTCTCTGATCTTATGAAGACATGGTTTCTATATCACTTTTTTCCCTTTTTCATTCTGCTCTGAAATGATAACTAAAAGAATTGACAAACTATTGGCTTTCCATGTAAAGGCAAAAATGCGGAGCCCTTCTTGGTGGGCACGGTTCTTTGTGCAGACCAGCTTACAAGAGAACGATGGTGCAATCAAAAAATTTGAGCAGGCTGCAGCTAGCGATGGATACAAGTCTAGATGTCAGATTTTCCATGTTAAATCATTTCCTTGACACATCAACGTTAAATCATTTCCTTGACACATCAACCATATCACTATTCAAGAGAGCAATCTCTTCATTGTCGGTGATCTTTTAGCAGGTAGTTATAAATTTCATTTTTGCACCTCCACAGCAAGAGGGAAAAAAGAGCAGGAATGAAGAAAAATATCCTGCATCATTTTGAGTAATTTATTATGTACAAGCAGATTAAGTGAAAGTTGAAAACTTTGGTTACCATCAATTTCATACAGCCAACACATCATGTAGTTAAAAGGTTTAGTATTTGTTATGAATTGTTATCTGTATTCTTTGTTGCCTACATCTTTATTATCAGGATGTTGCTGTACTAGCATTAAACTTCTCTGTATGGTAAAATCTGTTTTAACTTTTCTGTCCATCTTATCTAAAGCACTTGAACCAGATATCTACCCCTGCTCTATTCGACAATCTTTAGAAAGGTAAATGCTACTACTGAACTGTAAGAACATAACATTAACAGTAAATGAATTGGCATTGTTCTTAAACAGGACTTTTTCAGCATGGCAGAATTGAATACCCTTTCACTGTCTCTATAATTCTCTTCAATTAGCACTTTCTTCAGAGATCATGTAAATCTGGATTTCTTGAACGCCGAATTAAAATGAAAAAAGAAAAGGAAAGAAGGCTGCTTGACTCCCTTCATCTCATGTTAAATGCCCTATGGCTTCACTTGATGCATTTACTGGGATGTTCAATAATATGTAGGACATTTAGGCCTTTGCTAGTAATAGGCCTATTGTATTAGACACAATTGAGGAAATGTTTGGTGTGTAAAATATTTTCTGTGAAGTAGGGATGTGTCAAAAGGGATTTCGGTGCAATTTGGGGTGGGCAAAGTATGTTTTAAACCCCAGTAATATGAACTGGTAGAATTATCACAAATGCATGTTTCCCCTGTAAGGGAAAAGAAGGTGGTTTTTATATTTTAGCGAATAGATAGATTAGCAGCAATGTGTAGTTAAAGCATCCCGAAGTTTGTGGTTATGAGCTGTATAGTGTATACTGTATACCGCCTTTTAGTACATCAAGTTTGTGCATATGAGCTGTGTATTCTAGGAGTACCTTTTTGATTCATCATACAATATGCACAAGAACAAAACCTTTTCATGCCACAATTTATGATTGAATATCGTTTCGAATAAAAAGAAAATGAAAAATATGATGTTCAGGTCAAAAGAAAGTACACTGGTAAAACAACTTATATCTTACAGGTGCAAGATTCGCTTCTCATCAAACTTATCACTTCCCCTTCTTTTGATCCACCTAAGAGATCAATTCACTTTCGAATTTTGACTTGCTTAGCACCTATTAAAATGTTAAATATAATGTTGAGTTGTGGAGCCTAATTTACCGCCGACACTATGAAGACCCTACGCAGAGTGTGGAACGCTAATTCACCGCCGACACTTGTATTATGTTCGCTCTAGGACGAGATGAAGCATATGGACAAGGTATCCTATGCCTCTGCTATTGGCAGTCTTATGTATGCAATGGTATGTACGAGGCTAGACATTGCACATGCAGTGGGAGTTGTTAGCAGATTTATGAGCAATCCGGGAAAACAACTTTGGGAGGTTGTGAAGTGGATTTTCAGATATCTAAAGGGCAGCTCGAGCTCAGCTTTGTATTTCAGAAAGTCAGAGACATGATTGCAGGGATATGTTGATGCTGACAATGGTGGTGATGTTGATAGTAGAAAGAGTACATTCGGATATGTTTACACTTTCGGAGGTACTGCGATTTGCTGGGTTTCAAAGTTGCAGAAGATAGTAGCTCTCTCTAGTTGTGAGGCTGAGTACGTTGCCGTGACGAAGGCCACGAAGAAAATGATGTGGCTACAATTTTTTCTACGGGAATTGGATCAGGACCACGAGGGGAGTACTATACTGTGATAGCCAGAGTGCCATTCATTTGACAAAGAACCCAGTTTACCATGCTCGCACGAAGCACATACAGCTTCGGTACCATTTCATTCGATCATCTTTGAAAGATGGAGTGTTAGCGCTTGAGAAGATCTTAGGGAGTCAGAATCCAGCAGACATGCTGACGAAGGCCGTGTCGAATGATAAACTGAAGTTGTGTGCAACTTCAGTTGGACTTCTTAGATGAGAATCGAAGCCGCCGCTGCAGATGGAGACAGATGATTGAAATTAGTCTCCAAGTGAGAGATTGTTGAATTGTGGAGCCTAATTCACCCCTGAAAATTTTATAATGTAATGTTATTTAGTGGAGGGTAATTTGGGAATTTTAGGCTTGTATTATGTTCGCTCTAGTTTTCGCTATATAAACTAGGGCGCCGTTTTCTCTTAAGTTTGGGTTAAGAAGAAGCAACCGTTTTTCTCTTTAGACGATAGTCGAAAAAGAGAAAGAGAGAATTGTAAACTTAAAACTCCATTATAATAAAATCTGCAGCGGCAAAGTGGACTATGCGAGTGAGGGTGAACCACTATAAATCTATGTGTGTTATTTATTTTTCATTTATTTTACTATTTTTCTGATTAGGTTGGATTTGGACGTAAATCCTAACATATACTTTTTTCCTTCTAACCTTGAATTGAGAAAAATAAAAGCCCTATTGTTGCTTAAGGAGAACTTACTGAACGATAAGGTGCTAGAGCTACTCCTATTCTTGAAACTGCAACCGTATGGACACCCAACTTTGATCCTTTTAAGTTAAAATATAGGTTTAAGTGGTTAAAACACTTCTAAACTTGGCGTGGATGGCAACTTTAGTCCCCAAACTATGACTTAGTCTTCAAAACACTCTTAAGCTTGGCTAAACTGGATTTTAGTATACCCCCGAGTTCATAAACCTTAGAGAGTGTAGTCACTCGCGGGTCCAGATGAAATTTTTAGCTGATGTGGCCTCCACGTGTATAATCTTAACACCAAATGATAAAGAGAAATTAAATCCGCGTAAATAACCTGACCCGATAACCCATTTAATTAAATCTCCCTAATCCGTCTAGAACTATCAATTTGAACCAAAATCAGATTACATTGTTAATCAACATACTCTTCAACCTAATTAATACATAAATAGAACTTTCAACCTGATAGAATATACGTAGTATATTCCTAAAAATTATGGTAGTAGTCTTGTATTAGGAAAATGTATATTTGATTTTCGTTGGTGTCTGAGTCTTGTTGGCTGCGTAACCTCCTATTAGAGCTTCATTTTCCTATTCAGAAAGCTACATTAGTATACTGCAATAATGTTAGTGTCATATATCTCTATGGAAATCCTGTTCAACATCAGCGCACTAAACATATCGAGATGGATATTCACTTTGTTCGCGAAAAGGTAGTTCGTGGACAAGTACGTGTCTTGCATGTCCCTTCATGGTACTAAATTGTTGACATCTTTACTAAGGGCCTTCCCTTAGATCTGTTTGAAGATTTTAGGGACAGTCTCAACGTACGACAATCGCTCGCTATGACTGCGGGGGTGTGATAGAATATACGTAGTATATTCTTAATATTACGTATATTCTCTGATATTATTAGAGATCTTGTAATTATTGTAGTAGTCTTGTATTAGGAAAATGTAATTATGATTGTAGTCTTGTATTAGAAAAATATATATTTGATTTCCGTAATTATAGGCTAGGTTTACTATTGTATATCATGTATATAAACCTTTTACACTTATATTCATTCTATGTATCTACTCTCATGTCTTATACAGATGTTGATTGGGGTGGATGTACAGATATCAGACTCTCGACATCTGGTTATTGTATGTTCCTAGGTGATAACTTGGACTCTTGATCGGCTAAACGCCAGGCTACTTTATTGCATTCCAGCGCGGAGGTCGAGTATCGAGGGGTAGCCAATGTGGTGTCGGAGTCTTGTTGGCTGTGTAACCTCCTATTAGAGCTTCATTTTTCTATTCAGAAAGCTACCTTGGTATACTGCGATAATGTTAGTGTCATATATCTCTATGAAAATCGTGTTCAACATCAACGCACTAAACATATCGAGATGAATATTCACTTTGTTCGCGAAAAGGTAGCTCGTGGACAAGTACGTGTCTTGCATGTCCCTTTACGGTACTAAATTGCTGACATCTTTACTAAGGGTCTTCCCTTAGTTCTATTTGAAGATTTTAGGGACAGTCTTAGCATAAGACAACCGTCCGCTATGACTGCGGGGGTGTGATAGAATATACGTAGTATATTCCCTGATATTATTAGAGATCTTGTAATTATGGTAGTAGTCTTGTATTAGGAAAATGTAGTTATGGTAGTAGTCTTGTATTAGGAAAATGTATATTTGATTTCCGTAATTATAAGCTAGATTTACTATTGTATATCATGTATATAAACCTTTTACATTAATGAAAAGAATCAAGGGATTAATCTCTTTCACAACCATAACCAGATTGTGTTCTAAGATAAAACATCAAATTAAATAGCACACTATTACATAGGAAAATCTTCATTGTCCTTGATCACTTCAAATCTTGCTCATATTTGTTTTTCTTCTTCAACAACCCCAAATAATAATTTTAGCTTACTATGAAAATGGTGGTTCATACCACTCGAAAAACTTACAAGAACATCGACCTATCACCTATACAATGTGAACAAAAATCAGTGGCAAACCCAACAAATTAGATGCAAAATTGATCCAGTAAAATTAGGTACAAACCCAACAAATTAGATGCAAAATTGATCCAGCAAATTCGATGCAAAATTGACCCACCAAACCCATCAAAAACAAAAATTACATACCTTGTAGTTTTGACAACCCCAAAATCTCCTTCCCAGATTGTCATCGAACCATGAAATCCACATCTACAAACTTTAGTAATGAACCCAATTGAAGAGAAAATCTTGACTTTTAAATTGTTGGAATTTTAATGGAATAGGTTTAAATATAGGAGAAAGGGACTTCATAGCTGTTGAGATAAAGAAAAGAATAAAAGAAAAAAATTGGCTTTTTTTAGCCGTTTTAGTGTTGATGTGAAAACTCTCACTCGTCTGGTGGAGTTTGAGCACACTTACTGTGCCATGTGGAAGCTCGAGGATGTATTAAAATTCATTTAGACAAGATTAGGGGTGTCTTGAAGACTAGCCATAATTTAGGGATTAAAATTGTAAACCGTGCCAAGTTTAGGAGTGATTCAACCACTTCTCTCTTAAAATATAGGTTTCTAACTTTGATATCTCATTATTGGAATGCGTTAAAGCTTGTAGATTATACTTGGATATATCGCTTCTATCACTTGCAAAATAAATGGAGATAGATTTACATCGCAATAACTTATATTACGCACTTAACCAAGGTGTATTTCACGAAGTGTATTGATGATCTTTTTATGGATTGAATTTTGATGGTTACAAACTCCTATCTAAGACAAGCACAGCCAACAACACTTGACTTTTTGTAGTTTACATGTAAAATATCTTATGCAAATACGTCCTTTTGCTCCAATCCCCTCAATAATTTTCAGACAAGATAAACTACTTGTCAAATTGTCATGGATATTAGGACGAGTTTTTTCTTCTCTAATTCAGAACATAATGCTATCTATATAGGAATCCAAATAATGCTACCAACACTGCCAGTCATCAATCCAAGAGACACAAAGGGATCCAATGATAAAAAAATTCATAGATTCAACTACACCTCCAGACTTTCAAATTGATGCTGCCTCTATAAAGTTGGAAGCAATTACTACTTTGTATGGAACCAATTAATTATATATGGTCGCAGTACAGAGTTGTTTCTGAAGCATCTGACTTACTTATGGCTCTTTCAAGGGACTAAGGAGGCATATGAACATGGGTATCGAACCATTTATTAGACGGGGCATGGACACAAATGGCCAACCGGGTAAAATTGTTGACACTCGGTGGGCCAAGAATTTTAAAAGTCATTTTTAGCCTTTTTAAAATAATTTCATTTTCTAACCATTTTCAACTAATTCCAGCAATGTATATAAACTGTATCATTTTTGTACAAGTATCACAACAGAAAATGTAACATTGTTGTATAGAAGATGTATCATTACTGTATGTATAAAACAAATGATACATTGTTGTTTAATTTGTGTATAATAAATGTATATCAACGTATAATTTCTGTTTTGATAATATATATTTAAGGTATACTTATCAATTTACACCATATAAGTAAAAATCAACGTATTATACACTATATAAGTAAAATATCAGCGTATAAGTAAATATCAACGTATAAAAATTGTATAAATTACGTATGCCTAAAGTATATGTAGAAAATATACCATTATTGTATAATTTATGTACAATAAATATATATATATCAACGTATAATTTCTATTTCAATAAATGTATATTTAATGTATACTAATTATACAGATTTTGAGATATTTCTTGAAGGCTCAATTAATGTATACTTACTATATATACACATATTTTACATGTTTTAGATATTTTTTGAAGGCTCAATATATATTTTTTCGTTGATATTTAGTGGTGACTAAAGTCTCCATAAATAGTCCTATTTTGATCTTTTGTGACAACTAAAGTCGTTAATAGTCTGTTCTTTTGTAGCGAACCTTTTGTGGCGAAGTCCATTTTTTTTTGTAGTGGGCTGGATTGGGCTAGCGCCTGAAAATAAAATGATGGCCAGCTCGGGTATTTAACCCAAATTAAGGGTTTTTTTTTGGATTTTTCTTTTTTATGATGGCCACACCATGTCCTTTTCCCTTATTAGACAGGAACTGGGCTTTGGATTTTATAATTGGGCCCTGTTTGTTCAAATCCTACAAGATAAGTTAGTTGTCAAATTGATGGCTAGCTCAGCATGTTAGCCCAATGGACATTTCCAACAGTGGTGGCCCACCCCAGCGAGAACAGCAAGTCAGCAACGTGCTTTCCCTTATGCGGCACCTCTGGAGTCTGGTCACATGGTTTTTTTTCTAATCATTGTATTGGATTTGGTCCTATTTGGCCCGTGGGCCCGTGCTAGAACCAAAGATTTCGACCCTTTTCTCCTGTTATTCCACCAACAATTTTAGTGTCCCATGATACTTTGCTTCATAACTCTTAACCATAATATCTCCTTACATCTCCAACCACAAAAAATAAAAAAAATTGATACTTAGTGAAAGAAATAATCTCTTAATTATTTTCATTAATTGAAAGACTATATATACAATTTACATATTTTCATAATAGGAGAATCTTATTCTTATTCTACTCCTAAAACCTTATTCTATTTGGAGATTAACTATACAATTATGGTAAGAGTACAAGACCAATTAAGGTACACAACAACCATACAAAACTGTGTACAATAAGGCATACAAACCGTGACCATTCGATACCAAATATACATAGGATATACACGTTATGCACGTGTATATTTGGTATATTTAACACACACCCGCAGTCACAGCGGGCGGTTTTCGAACGCTGAAACTGTCCCTAAAATCTTCAAAAAGGACCGAGGGAAGACCCTTTGTAAAGATGTCGGCAATTTGATACCTTGACGGGACATGGCAGACGCGTACCTGACCACAAGCAACCTTTTCGCGGACAAAGTGAATGTCCATCTCGATATGTTTAGTGCGTTGGTGCTGAACCGGATTACCATAAAAGTAGATGGACTAACATTATCGCAATAAACCAGATGTAGACCGAACATTTTTTTCTAAAGAACAAGACTGACAATTCGGAGTACTACGCGTACCCTTACATGAAATAAAATCATTCTTAACTAAGAAAGACAAAATAGACGACCTCGGATAACCAAGACGAGCATGCCACAAGGAATGAGCAAGGGCTGCAAATGATGATGGCAAGGCTTGACTCGATAGACCGGAACTTGGCGTGATAGGATAAAGATCTCCCCTACTATCACACCTCATGAGAAGACTCCATGTCTTGAAATCCTTCACAGAGAAATCAAATGGATCAAATTCAATAGAAACGGAATTGTCATTGGTGAATTTACGGACAGACACTAAGTTTTTAATCAATTTGGGGCATGTAGGGTATTTTTCAAGATAAGGGGTGGATGAGGGGGAGACAAAGTTTTATGACCATAACCACGAATTGGAATAGAATTACCATTACCAACAATTATGCTACGAGGGTTGCTCAAATTGGAATAAGACGAGAGCGTACATGAATCGGATGTCATGTGAGTAGTGGCACCGGTGTTCATATACCAACTTGGGTCCGGAGGATTTAATTCAAGCGTGTGCATTGCGAATTCGATGTCGGTAGAAGTGGGGCCCATTGCGTGATGGCCTGCGGGGGCCGAGGCCCAAGCACCCCTGCTTGCTGCCTCGGCCCAGAGGGAGTGCCAAAACTGGGCCACTGCATGTTGGGCCTCTGTTGCTGCTGGTCGGCCCACTGCCTGTGGGGCTGCATCGCTGGGCTGCCATTGTTTGGCCCAAAGTGTGGGGCCCAAAACTGTTGTTGTTGTTGACTGCCCCGAGGGGCACCACAGCCACCACCACTGTTCCGACTGCCGCTGTAATTCTTGTCATTATTTTTCTTATTTCCTCCATTTTTGTCACCACCGTTGTTGCGGTTTTGGCCCAAGTTGTTGGAATCGGGAGGATGAACAGTGGATTCGGTCATCATAACCACATAACTAGTACCGATAGCCGCCTTTTTAGCCATGCCCGCTTCTTCGTGTGTAAGCATAGAACGAGCTTGATAAAATTGCGAAAGTGGATTGCTTTGACGAAGAAGCGCGCCAACACCACTATAGGCATCGGAGAGGCCTGAAACCAATTGGAGGACCAAACGATCATTTGAAACCGGCGCGCCAACGTTGCAGAGTTGGTCGGCCAATTCCTTCAATCTTTTGCAATAAGCCAAAACGTTAGGGAAATCTTCCATATGGACGTGGGAGAAATCCTGCTCAAGAGTGACAACTCTAGAACTTTAATTATCTTGGAATATATCACGTAGTCTATCCCAAGTCGCATGTGCCGTAGCGTCGGATTCAATAATCGTTTGCAAAAGATCGGTAGAAATCGTGGAATATATCCACTGAAGGACGGTGGCATCAAGAGTCTTCCATAACTTAGGATCATCCTCGCATCGTGGTACCTCCCTATCCTCAAGAGCCGCGGGGGATGATGTGATGGATGACTTGATGCGAGCGTGCGTGAATTTTGAACAGTTCAGCCCACGTCGCATATTGGACGTTTTCTATTTCAAGAACAAGAGGGATGTTATTCTTGATGTTAGAAACTATAAAGGCAGAATGAAACGTGTTCCGTGATGTAGACATATTGATAGAACAAATCTGAGCGAGGGATTTGGAAGGAAAATTTGGGAAGAGATGAGAGACCGTCGGTACGAAAACCGAGATGAAGAGGGCTCGAAATTCGAGGTGGTCACGGGAGTAGGAGGATTTTAAGACCTAGACTTCTGATACCATGAAAGAAATAATCCCTTGATTATTTTCATTAATTGAAAAACTATATATATAATTTACATATTTCCATAATAGGAGAATCATATTCCTATTCTACTCCTAAAATCTTATTCTATTTGGAGATTAACTATACAATTATGGTAAGAGTACAAGACTAATTAAGGTACACTACAACTATACAAAACTGTGTACAATAAGGCATATAAACCGTGATCATCCGATACCAAATATACATAGGATATACACGTGCATAACATGTATATCTTATGTATATTTGGTATATTTAACACTTAGGACCAAACGCGATGCAAATTGTTGAAAACATTTTAATACTTTTATTTTTTGGTAGGGATGGGCTCGTGAATAAGGAAATTTAATCTATAGGCAATTGGGAAGAAGAGCTGAAAAGGAAGTGCGTTGAAATTAGATACTAATCATTATATCATTTTTATATACTATCTTGATTTGGAGAAGTCAAACGCAAGTTGTGAGAGACCAATTTGTCCATTTGAGACGCCCAATCAGTGTCAGTAGCTCTGATTAACAAACTCTTCAAAAATGGTCCCATAAGGTTACTCTCAATGAACGAACGAAGTCAATATTAAGCTCGAATTTCGGGGTATATAGGAAGTATAGTAGCAATAAGGCCTTGAGAATTAATACAGCAAGGTCAAGGTGTTGACATAAACAAAGACAAACACAGCATTTTAGTGCATTCCAACAAAAACTCTCATCGCTTTCAGGCTCAGCTGGAATAGTCCCAGTTCTCCCGACTGAGCAGTGTGAATTCTGGATTTAAGCCAACGGCCCAACGCTGCATAGCTGGGCTGGGCCTACTGCTTAATTTCACTACATCAATATTTGCAATTTACCTGAGCTAGGTATTATTTACAAATTTTATTCACAACTCGCAAGCGTAAATCCTTCGTCATGCAAGTTTATTTGCCGCATCTCCATGCTTGGCGAGTTCTGGAGTAACTGGTAAAGCTGCTATCATGTGATTAGGAGCAGTGGCGGAGCCATGATTTTTCACTAAGTGGGTTCAAACTATGAAGGATTAAGTAAACACAAAGAAGCTAAAGGGGGGTTCAACATCAAATATATATACATAAAAAATAACTTTAACCATGTACAAACAATGTAATTTTCCGGTAAAGGGATTTCGGATGAACCCCCTTGGCCCTAATTGGCTCCACCCCTGATCAGGAGGTCACGAGTTCAAGCCGTGAAAACAACCTCTTATAGGAATGCAAAGTAAAACTGCGTATAATAGACCCTTGTGATTACGAGGTTTATTCGAATATGAAATCCAATATTGAAAATACAGCATCCCGCTTTTTTTTTACTACCCAGGGTCCGACCCTCATAGCGGAAGCTTAGTGCACCGGAATGTCATTTTACCTCGATGCTTGGCGAGGACAAAAGTGTTATTCAGTCCGTTCTAATTTGAAAGATGTTCTTTTATTTTGTAACATTGCAAATTGTCTAAGACCATTATACTAGCAATATGATAACTAGTCAACTATCATATTAAAGTCCATATGTAATAAAGTAAAAGGAATACAATAGTAGGGAGCTAGAGAGAGTGCATGAAAGAAACATTGTAGGACTAAGACTCGTCATGGTCCTGATATCATAAATACACAACTACTTGAACATTTTTAATTGATTTGATTTATCTTATATAGGTTGGCAATGTACGTTAAATAGTTTTATAGTATCAATATGTATTAATTTATTATAACAGATAACTTGTCTTATTTTTAGATTGGTAATCTCACATTTTACGGATAGATTACTGGTAATTATCTTTTAAATAACCTGATATTTCAAAACTATCTATATGTTGTCATGCTCTAAATACACGTCATATGACAAAACTTACATTGTAGATATAGATTACTTATCATTTAGTACTAAGGATAACAAGTAACTACTTAATTAAAGACGTGTAGATGTCGATCTAACATCACAGATAGAATAATGGCTGGGGTCACTGTCGTTAAAAAACAGGCTGCTGTGCTGTTACACTGCGTCAACTTAAGCTATATATCTAGTGGGGTCAAGTCTTAAGCAGAGAGGATTATGAGATTTCAAATATTGTACGGCAAGCATTATATAGTCCGAGTTTGTAGGTAGTATACAGGTATAGTTAGGATCTTAATTATGTCTTCTTTTTCTGTCTAAATCTCGTCTATGTGACTATCAAAATTGTCAAAGCTGCGTGCCTAATGAAGCACGAACAAGTTATATAGTCTCCAAAGGAATGAAAATGTGACACGGCAACAATTTTAGGCACGGCGTAACCAAATATGAATTGGCATATTCTTCCCAAGAGCCATTAATGGAATACAGCAACATTTCTCCTTAGAGTGTTAATTATATGGCGAGTTGGGCTGATTAGGATAGGTTGAGTTAATATGAATGCGGGCCAATAACCTGTTTAAAGGTTACTTAGGATGAGATATGCTCAACAATAGATCATAGTCCAACTCACCAACTATTATCAAAGTTTTAATTGCTTTTATGTATTTTTTTAATGATATGTTTAATTATCAAACAAAACTAGTAAAAATAATTTTTTATTATAACTATATATAACATATCAAACAAATAAAAAAATTAAAATATTTTGACAAGGTTTCGCATGAGTTAATTGGACTATATGTTTAGCCCAGAATTAACAATCCAACTTTTAGATGGGTTAAGTTGAGCGGGTCAAACGGGTTATAGCTAATAAATAGGTGGATCATTAATCCGTCTAAACTTATACGGGTCATATTTCTATAGGCTAAATTTACCACCGATCTCCTAAAATCGATAGGACCGTCAAATATGCAAGGAATGAGATAAGCACGTGATTCAAATTGCCGCAGTGAAGTAAAGAGCTATTGTTGATATTTTATTTTTCTCAGCCGTCCTCCCTAAAAGAAGTAGCCAAAACAATGGTTGTTTTCAGATTATGGCTTCCCATACCTCCCATTTTTCTTAATGGGCCCATCTTTTTTTCAAAATATTAAACATGGGAAAATCTAAAAAATAAATAAACTACATGTACACGGTGATGAACTGCGAACTTACTTGAGTTTTATATTGTAGCATGTTCAACTAAAAATATATTGTCCAAATTTGTTTCGTGCGATCTGAATTTTATTTCACATTTCTACCATGTTATCACATATGCAATGTTATGATAGCACTCAAGTCCAACTGTTGGAATCTCAGTTGAACGATTATCATACACGTGTGATTCCGCAACCTCCAAATAACAACTATTTTGCATGTCAACATTTGTAGAAAACATTTGTTGTTGGGGAAATAGCAAGAGTAGATCTGGTGAGGTTTTACTATAGAAGGAATTACAGCACATATAATTTCAAATTTTGTTACAGATTAATAAGCTCTATTCCTCAATTTCAAATTATTTGTCGTGATTACTAAAAATAGTTATATCAAATTATTTATCGTTTTAGAAGTTCAAGACATATTTTTCTCCATTTTACCATTTGTCATTAATGAAGATGACACATCAATAGAGTAAACATTTAATAAAGAGAAATTATGACAGACATAAATAAGGGTAAAAGTAGGTCAAATAACTATTCTAATTAATATTTATTAAAAGGCGTATAAAAAATAATAAATAATTTGAAACGGAGTGAGTAATAAATAAGTTGTCGTCTACTCGTAATTTGATGCAGCATCAATCAATATTCAACATGCATGTAATTGGATGGTACTACAATTTCCGGACACTATCTCAACAAAATTATCAAACAAATCTTGAAGAACAAACACAGTTAGTGTGATCAATCCTAAATAATTAATAGGACGACCTGGTCGGATGTGGAAGTGACGAAGACGAAGAAATTAAACCACATTACTTGCACGACTGATTAATTTGCAGGTCAGCGCTTGCTAGCTACTTGACACAATTTGATTCGTGTTACTGAAGAAACCTTTGATTAATGTTGACTCTTTGACTGTGTATAGCAACACATTTCGTCAAATTGGAATTTATTTTTTATAACGTGATAGTGTATCACCCAAAAGATAATCTTTCATCAAATGATAGTAAATAACCTGCTATAATGGGTTAAACTATATGAGTAGCATACAAATTTCTTATGATACTACTCTCTCATGTTCAAAATAAGTGTTCACTTAGCTTTTTATTTTGGTTCAAAATAAGTATCCACTTGTGAAATCAAGAAGGAATTAATTTTATTTTTTCCGGTTTGTGCCTATTTATTCAAGGCAATAAATAAGCAAAAGTCTTATTAATTAAGGAGGTAGTTTAGTAAAATATCTATATTTTCTAGGAGTTACTATTTTTTTAAGGGGTGTGAAAAAGGCTAACTAAACACTTATTTTGAATCGGAGAGAGTAGTAGATATAAGTTAAAATTCTTTCATTTACTAGGTAGAAGCCAATTAATTGGTAATTAACTGCAACAATCGTTGACTTTAACTACTATAACTTTGGGCGTCGCAAATATTTAGTTTGACAGAAATAGGGCCCCTTGGGGTGTGGGGATGGTGGAGGGGGGGGGTCCCTTTCGTTACTAAAGACATGAAACAAATGGTCCACGTATGGGTAATGTCTCCTAAGAAGTCCTCTTAGGAATGGGAGGAGTGGACCTAAATGTGATTTTTCTCACGTTACTTGTCACAAAGAGCAGCCTAATGGGCTATGGATAGTTACATTTTAGGCTTATTCCAATGGTCAATGGACCCCCACACACACAATTCTAATGTAGTTTACAAGAGTTCTGGCTTTCCTAACCGGACATATTCTAACTTCTAAGGGCTCTGTGGGGGCACTTAAATATAACTTTCACATGCCCTAATCACTTCCTTTGTAACAAACCACATGTTTCTTCACTCAATCATTTCATGTTCCTTCTTTCACATTCACTCAGCAGTATATTCTCTCATCAAGCAAAACAAATTTTAGCACTACTAAAGCTGGTAATTTTGTATAATTGTAAATCACAATGAGAAATACATGAAAGCTCAAATGTTGAGGTTTTAGCAAATATTCACCTGTACAACTTATTTCAACATTAGAATATACTTGAAATAAACATATTATATACAAGAAGTGAAGACTCGTCCATAATGGTCCAGACTAGCAAGCTAGTATACCAGTAAGAATCCTACCTCACAAATATGTTGCAAATCTTATAACCATGATGCATGTGAGCTAGCTCATCAAACATTAAACTCTTTCGTCAGAATCAAAACAAACGACGACAAATTTCAGACACAATGGCGTTGTTTCAACCAAAGATATAGCAAACTTGTATCCATAACGGGACAATCTCGGTCAATCCTAGGAAACAAAATCTCCGCCATTTTTAGAGCTGGGTGTCGTGTCATTTCTTGTCCCTTAATTGAGCTTATCCACAGGTTGAGTCAATCAATCGAGACTACCATTTGTAAGACCAATTAGTCTGCCTCAGTGTTATTCGTCCTTTGTAGTCTAAGTGTCTAGTTTAGCAAAATCTCTTAATTCTTAAATAACTCAATAGTAAGTGTATCTATGTGTCTAGTTAAGTCAATTAACTCAGATTTAAACTCATTAAATGGGATATGGGCATCTGCAATCAACCCGTCTAATCAATTATTGATTTAACTTGGCAGTATAATTTTTTCTCACACTACAATATACACTAACATGTTATAACACAACTTGCAACCATATTTTTCAAGTCACCAATCTCAGTTTGATTTTATGGTGATTATCTGATAGTGTAAAAATTGTTTTACACCGTAAATATTAGACATTAAGCCCATCAACTACGTCAACTTCTCATTGCCTAATTAATTATTCGGAGGCATATGCTTTTGGTCAAAGGCAGCCGTTTACTTAAAGCATGCCACTTGGTTTCGTAGAGATAATTTAATCAGAATAAACTTTAGAGGACTAGTTACAAATTCTACCCGTTTCCACACCTATAATAATTAAATCAACAATTCACAACCTTACTTCTTCTACACGGCAATGATAATTTGAATCTTTTTATTTTTATTTTTCTCCATTAAAATAGACGGATTTCTTTGTTAATTACTGCAATTTCACATTTCAGTTTAATTTCTTTTCCCGATTCTCTGGTTAATATTGAATTCCTAGGTCACTTCAAAGTAACTTCTTAGTAATCGAAAGTGGTTGAAAACCGGATGATGAATAAATCACCAATATTGTTTTGTCAAAATAAAACAGCATCACATATTGAATCTGTGTCGCTAGTCTACATGTGTTCCCTCTAATTTTGTCAAGATATCGACCGGAAGCAGAAATCCGTTTCGCCATAGTCTAGTGGTCCTATAAAGCAAATTAAGAATCAGACATTGCTACAGCAAGGATCATGAGTTGTCTTTCACTTTTGTAGATTTTTCAAACTTGTACTAAGGAGACAAAAAGAGATCCAAATCTGGGAGCCCCTTTCGGTAGCTAACATACCAACCCTGCTATCATATGCTATACCTCTATATGTTCGACTAAACAAATTTATTACTACGTAGTACGTACTATATTCTTCACTGCTTTTTATTACTACTACTACACAAAATAAGTAAGGCAATCAAAAAGATCAAAGAAGTTGTCTCTTTTAAGATCATTTTAAATTGAACTTGTTGGGTATTTTTGCTCTATGGTACTTTATAAAGCAGTACGGGAAGTATATCACTATTACAAGTATTCGAAAGGATAAACAAAGATTCAATAATTCAACATGGAATCTGAAATTACAATTGTTACACAAGTAAAAACTAGAAATTCCAGTTTTGTAGAAGACGGAAAAATGTAAATTGTTTCTTTGAGTCGAGTGTAAGCACTCGTCCTTAAGACAATATTGCCCGTATGTATCCTTTATACGTCCTGGACAATTTGTCTCCCAAGATAAAACAAAGAATGGAACACTTGAGCAAAGGAAACTCAAGAGCTACCGTGAAGAATATTGACTAACGAAATGATGCTTGGAAGTTGTAGGAAGAAAACTATTTTGGTTGTGTATTTTCGCAATGCTTTTTACGCATCTGCTTATGTATTTTCGTGCATATGTCTTAGTGCTCAACAATGGTGTAATGGGGTGTTTATATAGGAGAGGGAGGTCATCGCTCGAATCGCCTCCATAATAGCCAAATAATGGCCATTATGGAGGTAGTAAAGTCACCAACATAAAATGGGAGAAAGACCAACTGTTTTGGCCATTATAGAGGAGTAATTCACCAAAATAAATGGTGAATTGAGTGCTTGGCATTTGTTTTTTGAGTCGAAATTCGATTTTCGAAACTTCAGGACCAAACCGCACATCTGAAAGAATTCGTCCAAACTGTACTTTCGCAAAGTTTTTCGGCCCAAAGATAATATCACACCTCGCGACCTAACTTCGGGCGGACGGGCGGCGCGTGCGTGGTCTTTCCTAACCGTAGCACATCTAGGTCCTCCCTCCTTAAACACATGGATACCCTTGGGGTCCCAAACCCCAAACCAATTTCGAATCTTATATACACAACAATTCTTTCTTCCTCTACCGATGAGGGAGAATTACACACAATACCACACTTTCCATGCTTCAAACACCTTACTTCGTGAACCAATATCTCTTTCATTTCTCAATGAAATTTGACGATTCTTGGCCCTACGGTTATCTACGTACTTAGTAGATCATGCATGTGTGAAGAACCGGATTCTCCAACATACGTTACACTAGTGTTTAAGCCGTTAAAGTTGGTCGGTCGCAACTCCCGCCAAAGGCAAATTTCCAACAGAACTTTACGACCAGACTCCTAACCGCCCTGGCATTGTGTGATTATGACGCAAACACCAAATATTGATCAGGACATTCTTTTTTACTAAATCAGTTGGCTAATACTACTGGCGGAATTCATTTGTTTACCATTTTCAATAAATTTTCTGATCGTGAGTGGTTGAAAGTTGAAACTCCAAATTTAAGTAAAAGATGTCGATTTCAGCAAAGCTTTTTTCATATTCTCTCTTACCTTTCCTAATATTCGCGAATCACATTAGTCATGTTGAAATAAACAGTTGGCTAATACTAGTGGCGGAACTCATTTATTTATCGTGCAATAAATCTCTGAGCTTTAGTGGTCCAATTCTAATTGGACAGTAATTTATGTGAAATTATATTAATCTCCCTTAAGAGTCTTTTTCATTAATATAAACATAAATAATGTGTATAATGTGGAATTCTAATACAAGAAGGATCCTATATTTACTATAATTATACAACACTAATAATTACAAAATATATGGGGAATATTTTATAATTATTCACTAATACACCCCCTCAGACGGAGCGGGAGGAGGCCGGACGCTTAGATTGGATCTGAAGTCGAGGAATAGTTGTCTAGGAAGTCCTTTGGTGAAGATAAATGCATACTGATACGAAGAAGACACATGTAACACCTTAACATGACCAATAGCAACCTTCTCACAAACAAAGTGTATATCCATCTCAATGTGCTTGGTTCGCTGATGCTGAACTGGATTATGAGATAGATATATCGCGGATATGTTATCACAGTATACCATAGACGCCTTACGCAAGGGACACTGGAGCTCCAAAAGAAGGTTTCGGAGCCAACAGATCTCAGCAACAACATTTGCAATGCCTCTGTGATCTGCTTTTGCACTCGAACGAGATAAGGTGGTTTTCCTCTTGGCAGACCATGAAATGAGATTATCCCCTAAGAACAAACAGTAGCCGGAGGTGGAGCGTTGCGTATCAGGACAGCCTGTCCAATCTGCATCCGTATATGATAACAACTTGGTCGGTGCAGAGGGATATAGATGTAATTCATAATCAAGTGTGTCCTTAACGTATCGAATGATACGTTTAAGAGCAGTAAAATGAGGCTCCCTGGGGCATGCATAAACAAGCACACCTGTTGAACAACATAAACAATGTCATGTCTGGTGAAAGTAAGATACTGAAGTGCATCTGCAAGACTCCTATACAGAGTGGGATCGGACACTGGATCACCATCAACAACACTGAGTTTTGACTTAGAGTCAACCGGAGTGGGCATGATCTTGCAATTCGTCATTTTAGCCCTGTATACAATCTCCTCTGCATACTTACGTTGACACGTGAATATAGTATCTGCATATTTAGTCACTGATATCTCCAAAAAGTAACTCAACTTCCCCAAGTCAGTCATAACAAATTCGGTTTTAAGCAGTGCAATGATCTCATTTTTCAACACATCAGAAGATGTAGTAAGAACAATACCATCCACATATAACAATAAATAAGCAATGTTATTACCTCGATGAAAAATAAAGAGAGAATTATCACACTTGATGCATAAAAACTCAATCTGTATTATGTAGAATTGTATTAATCTCCCTTGGGGAGCCTTTCTCATTAATACAAATATATATAGTGTGTACAATGTGGAATCATAATACAAGAAAGATTATATATTTACCATAATTATACAACACTAATAGTTATAAAATATATGAGGAATATTTTGTAATTATTCACTAATACTTTACATTATTCTACTTTGCAATTACAAAAGAAAGATTTTGTTGAGACATTTATACATACATACCATATTAGGAAAATACTCCAGAAAAACTCTACCATCCCAATAGTTTAATTAGTACCAACTTTCAGGTTGTTAGGAACCAGGAAAATTCCGGAATTTTCTACTTTACTAAACGTAAAAGAATTGAATTGAATTCGAATTCTATCAATCCAATTGTAAAGTATAATTGATTCATTTACAAAAAATTGAATGTAGGATGTCAATTTTGGTACTAAACGCATTAAGCAGTGTGAAAGCTTGGCATATGCAAAATTGCAAACCAAATAGAATAGAACTAGTGCATACAGCTGTGCATGACTAGCGTAAGATTTATTTTCTTTACCTGGACAGCGCATTCCACTGTAGGCAACTATTTGACGTACGGCCGAGGTTGACTTCAACTCGTGAATGTCACGTGGTATCTTGCTTGAAATTAGAAAATTACTATGTTGGAAATTTAAAGTCTTCGGGGCAGGTTTTAAAAGAAAATTAAGGTGAGAATTCTCGAAGGATAATGAGAACAATTTTAATGTTACGTAGTAAAACGATATAGAAATAATAAAATTAAGTTTTGGGTTTTGTAGCCACCGGTGAGGGGAGACCAGGGGACGGCGAGATAAGTGGCCGACACACAGTAAGAGATGGGCCTGTGGCAGGGAGCAAATGGACCAGGGCACGGTCACCGTCGGTCCAAATTTCTTATGGGCTTATTTCTTTGTGAAAGGCAAAGTTCCGAAGGCGAAACCCCACCTGTACCAGAGGTCCTTTGACCAGGTGGGATGTAAATCGAGAGATATGCACGAGTGACAGCACTGCAAGAGAGAGGACCAACGGGACACGAACCCAGCAACAATCCTTGCAATATTTCAGCTCACCACACGGATTCGAACCCGCGACGTCGAAGTGGTTGTACCCCAATCACATTGCCACTTACCAACTCGCTTGTGCCCCCGGGAGCTTCTTATGGGCTTATTTCTACTTCTACCCATTGTCGTCTTCGAGATTTTCTTGTTCGTATATGCATTCGCCCTCTCACCACACCCACAACTGATACAAGTTTTATTTTCCCCTTAATATAATATTAATTTTCACAATAATCATATGCTAATTTATATTGCTGGGAAATACCGGTAGTATACCAGTAATACTTGTACTTTTAGGATTTTTAAAACTAATGTAATACAGACCGCATTTAGATGGAGAGTGTAGACATTAGTGCTACGCAGAAATCCCAAGTCTTTTAGTGCGCTTAGGTAACAAGGAACTTTAAATGTCCTTAAATTACTATACATTAAACACTAAAATTCAACGATGCTAAACGCGTCAAATTAGACATAGACTTAAAAGAATTATTTGTTTAATTAAAATGGAATTTAAGAGCTTAAGAGTCAAAGAGTATTATGGGTAGTTTGGCTGACGTGTTGTTTCTTTGATCGACAAAACTCCTATATATAGCCATGGGATATGCCAGCAAATAGCAACATGTCTCCATCTCATTCCCTCTATAAACTACAATCTCCAATTTGATCATTCTTTCCAAATCAAACACTTCTTTTCAACATTCTTCTATCTCTCAAAAGAATTTCCAAGTGATCGATTACTTGTTACGTCCAACTCTTCTAACATATTCTAGTCAAGCTTTGTGGCTATATTTATTTCCCAAAATATACATAAAGCCAGAAAATTAAGATGAAGCTGCTGTCAGAGAAAGCCACGTGTAACTCTCACGGACAAGATTCTTCATACTTCTTAGGATGGCAGGAGTATGAGAAGAATCCATACGGTGAAATTCAGAATCCTAACGGAATAATCCAGATGGGTCTTGCAGAGAATCAGGTTAGAAAAAGAGTTCTAATTCATTTTTGTTATGCTCTTTTAATTTCCCATCTCCGATTGTCGGCTTTCACATTCTTTCTTCTGACAATAATGTTTTTTCTTCCGCAGCTTTCTTTTGATTTATTAGAGTCATGGCTAGCACAAAACCCCGACGCAGCTGGGTTTAAGAGAAATGGAGAGTCAATATTCAGAGAACTTGCTCTGTTTCAAGATTACAATGGTCTTCCAGCTTTCAAGAATGTACGTGTCCACTCTACTTACTTATTATTAATTATTCTCATGTATTATACATATACGTATGTGTGACATCATTATCTTACGTTGTTATGTTTATATTATAATGCAGGCAATGACTAAATTCATGTCAGAAATCAGAGGAAACAAAGTATGCTTTGATTCCAACAAGCTCGTTCTTACAGCCGGTGCAACTTCCGCTAATGAGACACTTATGTTTTGCCTCGCTGACCAAGGCGACGCATTTCTCCTTCCTACCCCATACTATCCTGGGTACGTTCTGTCTCATACAGATAAAATTTTATAAGTAAAACATGGCGTAATGTACTTGCCTCTTATTAATGTCTATATTTGTTCTTTACTGATGGTCCTATTGCATTATGCAATGCAGATTCGATAGAGACCTCAAATGGAGAACTGGGGCAGAGATTGTGCCAATACACTGCACAAGTTCAAACGGCTTCAGAATTACAGAATCCGCTCTTGAAGAAGCTTATCTAGAAGCCAAAAAGCTCAACCTTAGAGTGAAAGGAGTTCTAGTAACCAACCCTTCAAACCCATTGGGCACAACATTAAGCCGAAACGAGCTTGAGCTCCTTCTTACTTTCATTGACGTGAAAGGCATCCACCTCGTCAGTGACGAGATCTATTCAGGGACTGTTTTTAACTCGCCAGGCTTCATCAGTGTCATGGAAGTTCTAATTGAAAAGAACTACATGAAAACCAAAGTTTGGGAACGAGTTCACATTGTTTACAGTCTCTCCAAAGATCTCGGTCTCCCGGGGTTTCGCATTGGTGCAATTTACTCCAACGATGATATGGTTGTCTCCGCAGCCACAAAAATGTCCAGTTTCGGCTTAGTCTCTTCGCAAACTCAGTACCTTCTTTCATGCATGCTCTCTGACAAAAAATTCACGAAGAAATACATCTCCGAAAATCAGAAGAGGCTAAAGAAACGACATGCAATGCTCGTTAAAGGTCTTAAAAATGCCGGTATTAACTGCCTTGAAAGCAATGCCGGTCTGTTTTGTTGGGTAGACATGAGGCATCTACTCTGCTCCAATAATTTTGACGCTGAAATGGACTTATGGAAAAAGATAGTGTACGATGTTGGCCTAAACATTTCTCCAGGTTCATCATGCCATTGCACCGAACCGGGCTGGTTCCGTGCATGTTTCGCTAACATGTCCGAAGATACGTTAAACTTAGCCATGCGACGTATAAAGGCTTTTGTTGAGTCCACTGCTACCAATACCATTAATCAAACTAGTCACCAGAATCACCAAACTAGCAACAAGAAGAAGTCATTCTCCAAGTGGGTTTTTCGACTATCGTTCAATGACCGTCAAAGAGAACGATAGTCTTGCAAGTGTGAACATTCCCTAGTCCAGATGATTTTTTTACTCAGTATTCAGATATTGAGTTTCCCAAATATTTTTTTGTATGTTCGAAATACTTTTTTTTGTTGTATTTTTTATGTTGAGGGTGCACTCTGTCCATGTGATGGACGAGCAGTGGTGTTTCATAATTTTGTAATTAACATCTCGAAGATTGGATATCTCCACCAAATCTTCTTGAACTTTTCAAATTACAACCTTATCTCATAAATCTTTCTTGAAATGTCCATTATTTACATCACATGATGCTGATGATGAGTATTGATATTTAAACATGCCTACTTGAGACTATTGTTGTAGATTCCTCATGTTATGTTTATGATAATACCCAAATTAATAGTTATTACATGCTAGAGGCGGAATTAACGGCTAAGCAACGTGTCCTATCATGCCGACGTATATTTTATTCGTCAACCGACTATTTTCCTGTTGACAATATATGTGTAGGAATGTGGAGGAGAAAAATACGACGTTGTTCAATCCGTAGAAGCAGCATTTTCGTTTGTGGGTCCAATGTAGCAAATAGTCAAAAACAAATGTGTCTTTAATTGTCCTTCTTAGGGTTTCCAAAAATCATTCTTTTTCTGGGTACTGCAATGAGATAACACTAAACTCGTCTGAATTCTTGGACAATAAAAAGGAAAGAGAAAGAGTTGAAGAAAAAGAAGTACTGATTGCTTGCAAGTAATTGCAAAGTTTCTACGCTAGCCTTTGTAACTTTCTACTAGTACTACTTTTTCGCGGTTTTGAGTGTTGTGGTTATGACTATTTGAAAGAATATATGTGTATATGTCATATATATTCCGGATATATTCCGTGTATGCACATATATTCACTTGATATTATTAGAGTTCTGGTACATGTGTAATTATGGTAATAGTCTTGTATTAGAAAAAATGTAGTAGTCTTGTATTAGAAAAAGGTAGATTTAACTTTTATAATTAAATATTCTATATCATGTATATAAATCTTTTACATTAATGAAATTAATCAAGGGATTATTCTCTTTCATGTTATCAGCAGTCTAGGGCAAAATATTCCTTCTCCAAAAAATACCATCTTCCGCCGCCCTCTTCGGATTCCTCAACCTCGGCCGACAGCTGAAACCCCCCCTCCCCCCTTCAAATTTTTCTTCCGAATCCCTAATTCTCCTCTTGTTCTTTCATCATGTCTACCATAAAGAAAACCTTTCATCCTGCCCTTGCAGTCTCCAATATCAAGAACAACATCCCTATTATTCTTGAGATGGAAAATGCCTAATACGCGACCTGTGCAGAACTATTTAAAATTAACGCAAGGTCTAATAGATTCCTTCATCACATCGTCACACCGGAAAAAGGCAAGGAGAAGGTGCCTACCATCGATGATA
Source organism: Anisodus acutangulus (assembly GCA_029783415.1). Lineage (NCBI taxonomy): Eukaryota > Viridiplantae > Streptophyta > Magnoliopsida > Solanales > Solanaceae > Anisodus > Anisodus acutangulus. Next base: position 43,556,106 of record CM056501.1, on the reverse strand, counting down.
AAATAGAGTTGTAGGCGACGCTTGATGCTACATGCTCCAATGGATTTATTCCACCATCTCTATGGACCTCTTACAGACTATTATCGAACCCGATGCCACGACAATGTAAGCTTGGAATAGGTTGCGTGATATATTTCAGGATAACAAAAATTCTCATACTGTGACCCTTGAGCAAGAATTCTCCCACATAAACATGGAGGATTTTCCGAATGCATCAGCCTATTATCAAAGGCTCAATGAGTTGTCGGATTAACTCAAGAACGTTGGTGCGCTCGTCACTAATGATCGTCTTGTCCTTCAGATGGTTGCAGGCCTCTCTGAGGCTTATAATGGCATTGGAACTCTTCCTTGCCAAAGCAATCCTCTCCCACCGTTCTACCACGCACGTTCCATGCTCACCTTAGAAGAAGCTGGGTTGGCTAAAAAGGCGGCAACCGGAGCCAATTCCGCCATAATGGTGGCCACGTCAAGCGACACCGATGACCCTTACTCTTTCTCGGAAAATTCTAGCCAAAACCATAACAATGGTGGCGGCAAAAGGGCCAAAATCAGAAAAATTGATGCAAAAACCGTGGCGGTAGTGGTGGCAGCTGTGAAGGACGGGGTGGCCGTGGCCAACAGACTGGGCCGGAACACCACTGGCTACAACCTTGGGCCGGTGCACATTGGCCGTGGGGCTGGGGCTGGGGCCCAGTCCACTATTTCAGCAATTTCTAGCACCATATTGGGCTAGGCCCATTGGCCTTCAGCAGACAGAGGCTCGGCCGAATGGGGCCAGGCAGCAGGCTAGCCTGCTTAGGCCTCGGCCACAACAGGTCTTCATTGTTGTGGCCCTAGCAACGACCTCGACTCCCAGGGATATCGAGGCAGCGATGCACACACTTGGATTAAATCCTCCGTATGTTAATTGGTACATGGACACTAGTGCTACTTCTCACATGACGTCCGCATCAGGTAATCTCTCTTCTTATTTCACTTTGACCAAAAATCGTGATATAATTGTTTGTAATGGTAATTCAATTCCAATTTGTGGTTATGGTCACACAAATTTGTCTCCCCCGAACCCACTTTTAGCCTTGAAAAATATCTTTCATGCTCCTCACTTAATTAAAAATTTGGCGTATGTTCGAAAATTTACAACTGATAATTGAGTTCTGTGAAGGATTTTTCGACGGAGATACCTCTAATGAGATGTGATAGTCGGGGCGATCTCTATCCCATCACCACTTCCACCACCACCACTAATCAAGCCACACAGTCAACGTTTGCCGCCTTAGCACCTTCCTTGTGGCATGCACGTTTGGGTCATCCGGTGGCGTCTGTTCTTTCCTCTCTTAAAAACAATAATTTTATTGAGTGTAATAGTACGCGTAGTACTAATGTTTATTCTTCTTGTCCGCTTGGGAAACATGTTAAATTACTGTTTGTTGCCTCCAATTCTAGTACTATGTTGCCATTTGATATTATTTATAGTGATTTGTGGACATTGAAGACACCTATTCTTCTGGACGAGAAGAGCGGGTCTCAGTCCGGTGTGAGAAGCTCTTTGGGCCACCATTATTATGTGTTATTTTTGGATGATTATTATAATTTTTTGTGGACTTTTCCGTTATCTAAAAAGTCTCAAGTTTATTCCACATTCCTCTCATTAAGAGCATTCATCCGTACCCAATTTGAATGAAAAATTAAAAATATTCAATGTGATAATGGAAAGGAATTTGATAATGGGTCGTTTAGAGAATTTTGTAATATTAATGGTATACCTTTCCGGTTTTCTTGTCCACATACATCCTCACAAAATGGGAAAGTCGAGCGAAAAATACCCATCGTTAATAGTATTGTTCGAATATTACTATCCCATGCTTCATTACCACCTTCATTTTGGCATCATGCCTTACAAATGGCCACTTACCTACTTAACATACTCCCTAGCAAAAGATTAGCATACTAATCTCCACTAAAAAAAATTTATCACAAAGATCCGTCATATTCTCATCTTAGGGTGTTTGGGTGTTTATGCTATCCTCTATTTCCCTCCACTACAATAAATAAACTACAAGCCCGCTCTACCGCTTGTGTGTTTTTGGGTTATCCGTCTAATCATCGTGGTTATAAATATTATGATTTATCCTCTAATAAAATCATCATTAGTCGCCATGTAATTTTTTATGAAACCAAATTTCCTTTTGCTAAGTTGAATAATTCTATGTCTAATTCTTATAATTTTCTAGATGATGGGCTATCACTTTATGTGGTCCACCATTTGATCCAGCCCTCGTCTTGGGATCTGGACCAGCAAACCCAGTGCCTACTAGACCAGCCCCTTCCCGTGATCAATTCCAGCCAGCAGGCCCACTGCTTATTAGCCCATCCAGTCCTTTCCTCGGTCCGGTTTCTCAGCCAGCAAGCCCATTTCCTGCTGGCCCACCTACCAACCCGAGTATGTTCCTCCAAAATCGAGCATGTTCCGATGTCACCACACTTAACCAGGTCCGGCCCACTTTTTTTCAGAGTCAAAGGGCCATTACTCATAGTCAACGGTGTATTTTTACACCAAAATGACAATTTAATCTCAATTCTAATGTCACTAAATCACCCCTACCATGTAATCCCATGTCTGCCCATCATGAACCGAATTAAAAAATGATCATGAATGATGAATATAATGCTCTTATTAAAAATAAGACGTGGGAGTTGGTACCTCGTCCGCCTAGTGTCACTGTGATTCGTTCTATATGGATTTTTACTCATAAAGAAAAATCTTAAGGTTGTTTTGAAAGGCATAAGGCACGTCTTGTAGGTGATGACAAAACTCAATAAGTTGGCATGGATTGTGGAGAGACATTTAGTCCGGTGGTCAAACCGGCAACTATTCGCAGTGTTCTCAGTCTGACTCTCTCCAAGGCATGGCACATTCATCAGCTAGACGTGAAAAATATATTTTACACGGTGATCTCAAGAAAACTGTATACATGCATTAGCCCTTGAGTTTCAGGGACCCCTATCATCGTTCTTGCTGAAGAAATCCATGTATGAGCTAAAACATGCCATCAGGCCTTGTACAAAAGGTTTGCAGAATATGTGTCTACTATTGAGTTTTCTCACAGCAAGTCTGATCATTCTCCGTTCATCTACCATCGCGATACTTATCTTGCATACATTATATTATATTTGGATGATATTATATTGACTGTCTCCTCTGATAAACTGCGCACGTCTATCATATCTCTTCTCAGCTCTGAATTTGCTATGAAAGACTTGGGGCATTTAAGTTATTTTTTGGGTATAGCTGTAACTCATCATGCATGTGGTCTATTTCTATCACAGAGGAAGTATGCAACCGAGATTATTGAACGGGCTGGCATATCATCCTGTAAGTCATCTCCTACTCCGATTGACACCAAACTGAAGCTAAGTGTTAATTCTAGCACACCCTACGAGGATCCCTCCCACTATCGCAGTCTTTTAGAGGTTCTTCAGTATCTTACATTCATGACGCCCGATATTACTTATGCAGTGCAGCATGTGTATTTATTTATGCATGATCCGAGGGAAGAACACATGCACGCTCTCAAACGCATTACATTCAAGGCACTCTTGATTATGGTTTACACTTATATTCATCATCCATATCTACTCTCATGTCTTATACAGATGCTAATTAGAGTGGATGTCCAAATACAAGACACTCGACATCTGGTTAATGTATGTTCCTTGGTGATAACTTGGTCTCTTGGTCGGCTAAACGACATTTTACTTTATCGCGTTTCAATGCGGAGGCCGTGTATCGAGGGTAACCAATGTGGTGTCCGAGTCCTGTTGGTTGCATAACCTCCTATTAGAGCTTCATTTTCCTATTCAGAAAACTACTTTGGTCTACTGCGATAATGTTAGTGCGGTATATCTCTCTGGGAATCCGGTCCAACATAAGCGCACTAAACATATCGAGATGAATATTCACTTTGTTCGCAAAAACGTAGCTCGTGGACAAGTACGTGTCTTGCATGTCCCTTCACGGTACCAAATTGCTGACATCTTTACTAAGGGTCTTCCCTTAGTTATGTTTGAAGATTTTAGAGATAGTCTCAGCGTACGACAACCGCCCGCTATGACTGCTGGAGCGGGGGTGTGAAAGAATATATGTGTATATTCCTAATACACACATATATTTACTTGATATTATTAGTTATTGTACATATGTAATTATGGTAGTAGTCTTGTGTTAGAAAAATATAATAGTCTTATATTAGAAAAATATAAATTTAATTTCTAAAATTAAATATTATATATCATGTATATGACTCTTTACATTAATAAAAATAATCAAGAATTTATTCTCTATCATTAATGAACACTTATAAATCTAGGCGGCCATTAGTTTTGCTTCTTGCTGTCAAATGCTGGTTCACAAAGATCAGTTTTGGGAGGTGTGTTAAACTCCTGAGGAAGCATCATTTGATTCAAGAAAGAATTACTCCTTTTGATTAATGGGTATGAGGATCTTCACGTGTTTAGTTGAGCACTACACTTAGCTTTTGTTGCGGCCTTCATCATTTGCGTTTACCAATTCTTAGATCTCTAGTATTATCTGTTTATTTCTTTCACTTAATTTATTTTATTATCTTGTTGTACTATCTATTATTATTATTGTCTTTTTATATTTTCTTGAGCCAATAATCTGTATGAAAGAACTTTTTTGTCATTACATAATATAGGTAAAATCTGCGTATATTTTATACTTTAAAAAAACTCAACATGTAAAATTATAATGAATATGTTGTTGTTGTTCATATAATTTTTTTTGAGTTCAATCCTACCAGCCTTTGAGTCAGCGCCTTCACAGAGCCTGCCTTTTTATTCTTTGCTCTATTTCAATCATTTTGTTTGAGTTTAGCTTATCTTTATTGACGATTTGAAAAATATTTATTTATTAAATAATTATAAATAATTTTCTTATCAATATTAAAATAGTAATGTAAAAATGAAAAGCCGATTTTTTTGCCGAAAACGGGATCTGAAAAGTGAAGAAATCGGAAGCTTTTGAAGGGAGATATTTATTTTTTTATTTTTTTGGGGTACTTAAATGGAGGAAAATATTTAGTTTTCTATTTCTTTTTGGGTAATTAAAATGGTGGGGGTTGGGGGGCAAAAAATTTTATTTAAAATTTTTGGGTTAGATTTGGACGCAGAAAAGTCTAACAACGCTGACGTAATAATAGGTGATTGTTTTGCCAATACTTTGAGACTTGTGACATTTTCACCAATATAAGTCTTCAAAGTGATTTTTTGACAAAAAGCCCCGGTAACTATAGATCATCTTAATAACACCATCATTAGTAAACCTTACAAAATGGGAAGAAATTTTCTATAGCAGTTTTAAAAGCATTTATGTGTAAGAAATATTTTATATTGTCAATATATATCATTAACTTTAATCATATATTCATTTGTTACTCCCTTTAATATGAAGATGATTATAGTTTTATTCCTCCTCAAATTATATTCACTTTTCTTTTACAAAATTTTTAAAAGCTACAACAACAACAATATATTCTCACAAGTGAAGTTTTTGGGAAGAGTAGGGTGTACACAGGTCTTATCCTTATTTTTACGGGTTAGAGAAGTTTTCGATAGACCCTCGGCTCAAGTTGCATGAGACGTATTTTGTACTTAATAATAATAATTCTTAAATTTTATCTTTTAAAAACAGCAAAGTTAACATATGTTCAAAAGTTTACTTAACATAGTAATTTATTTTAACTCTGAATTTCGTTAATTAATAGATGTACCCACTCAAATATGAACTATTGAAGTGGACCGGTACCAGAGGGAGTTTATTTTTCTTATTTTATATTGAGTCCTAATTGATATGATATTTTTCTCACCCACCACGTTATTTGAAATCATGTCACGCTTGACCAATTTTTATTTTTATTTTTTATGTATCTACTGTTAAAGAAATACAAATTTGATGATACCGGCAGGTGAAAGATGAGTAAAATATAGTGGTTGAATAAAAATATACAAGATTTCAATTTCCAAGTACTGCTTAACAAATCAGTTTCTTCTCCCAATATTTTTTATATATCTCTTGTGTTGACAATTTTCAAGAATTTTCAGGAAGGAAGCAGTAGTGCTGGTTGATACAAAAATATTGTTGACACCCAATTTTGTCCCATCTTTTATGATTTTATTCGTAATTTTTAATATTTTTGACACTTTTAAAATAATTTTAAAATATATGCATATATGTGTATATCTTCGTATTATTATTATTATTATTCGCATATTTTATATCGTTTGCATTTTTTATAATAATCATAAGTTATCCGAAAATTCTATGTTATTTTATTCTCGCAAAATGGCATTGCATTTCCCCTTTTATTAAGCATTAAGCATTTCGCAAATATATATTTTATTATTATCACGTCGTTATGTTATTTTAAAATAATTCACATCTTTTACAAAATATATATATATATAATATATTTTAATATTAAACCCCTCTTCTATATTTTTTAATCCATAACATTTTTTTTATTTTTTTTCTAACCCAAAACAATCCCTACCCAACCCAAACTAAAACCCATTTTCGTCCAAGCCCAATCCCCAAATTAAATTCCCAAAAAGCCCAACCCCAAAATTCGCCAACCCATTCCCTTACCCTTCCAAGCCCAACCGGCTGGCCCAACATCTTTAATTCAAAACCCACACAATCCCAAAACCCTCACCCAACTCCCTTTCTTTATTTCCCTACCCACCTGAAACCGCCACCCAAGCCCAAATCCTTTACCCTTTAATCCTCTTTAACCAAAACCAAAAAATCAAAAATTCAAACCCTACCCTCCTTCAACCTCAAATCGCCGATGCCCCATACCCCCATGCCCGACGGCCACCTCGCCCGCCACCACTCCACTCCGCCACCAACCCCGACACCCCCACACCCCTCCCATCACTTCGTCCAACCTATACCTCTAAAATCCGCTTCCAAATTCAGATTTTTTGCCTTTAATTCAAAATTCAAACTCGATTTTTGGGGGGGAATCCACCTATAAATACCCCATGATTGTTCTTCATTTAGGGGAGGATTTTCGGACAAGAAAAAATAGACTTTCTAAGGATTTTCTAAGATTATTCAATATATACATACATATTTTGTTGTGTTCTTGATTTGAGAGTATTTGGCTTCATGTTGTTCCAAGAATCAAGTCCAAAAGGTTTGTCATCCCCTTTGATTTCTCTCGATTTTTTCAATCGATTTCTTGGAAACATCGACTGCCTGTCGACCTGGTTAGATTTTTCCAATTTTCCTACATTGTTTGTTGTCATGGTTATCCGAAATTGATGAAATTATTTGACTGGTTGAACACACGATTCGGTCAAACATCATCTTCGGCCCGGTCGACCCGCTATTAGATTTTTCCATTTTTTCTACATTGCCGCGTTGTTATCTTTGGTTATCCAAATTGACTAAATTGTTTGATTCTCGGTTGAAACTCCACCGCTCGAAACATCGACCTCGCCTGGGTCAATCTTATTGGGTAACATTTTCGCACTTTTGCATTTCATTGCTTTATGTATGTCGTTATCCTGAATTTGGTGTAAGATTTGTCTTGATCACCGATTTCAGCCCGTCGGAACATCGAATTCGGTCAATTCGACCGGTTAGATTTTTCCCAATTTTCCTACATCATTGTTGTTATCTTTGGTTATCCTCCAAATTGATGAAATTGTTTGATTCCTGAAACTCCACTGGTCGTCACCGACCGTTTTGGTCGACCTTGCTGGGTAATATTTTCGTAATTTTCAGCATTACATATTCTTGTTATCGTTATCTCAATTTGGTGTTGAAATCGTTTGATTTGGATCATCGATTTTCGTCGTCAACATCGACCTGGTCGGTCGACACGATTTGAACATTTTCGTAATTTCTGCATTTCACATTCTCGCTCTTGGTTATCTCAAATTGGTGTCAACCGATTTCGGGTTTGAATCACCGACTGGCCTGGGCGACCCGATTTGAATATTTCCATAATTTCGTAACTCGGCCCGTATTTAAAATCGCATCGCCTGCTTTGGCATTATTATTATGTTATTGATTGAATTAATACCGCATTCTCTTTGTTGTTTTATTGATTCAAACCAATATTGCTGGCCCATCTTCTGAGACGCTTTCAGCCAGATATCGCTTTTATCGCTTTCAATAACATCAAGCGTCTGCTTACTGCTTATCGCTTTTTTAAACTAAAACACCGCCATTATCTCGAAACTATTTTCTACTTATCGCTTCCCCGCCATCGCTATCACATCGCTACCGCTATCAAGCACGCCATCGCTACCGCTATCAAGCATCGCTATCGCTACCGCTATCGCTATCAGCGCTATCATTGCATCGTTTCATTGTTTTTCTATTCGCTTGTGCTATTTCAGACATCATATCGCTTTATCATTTTTAATCGCTTAAATCGAACACCGTGATTTTTCAAACATTGCTTTCTTATTTCGCCAATACTGCCAAAGATTCAAATATTTGTTCATCGCTTTACTGCTTTTAAACTAGACACCGCACATTTTTTGAACTGCTTTTTCTTCTCGTTATCGCTACCGCCATCATATCGCTTTCATTTTTTAATGATTTGAACACGATAATACACTGCCGATGAAAAATACCCGCTGATTTTGAGGCTCTACGCTGTAAAGATTTAAATATAACTTCGGGCAAGGATGAAGACTTAAACCTTTTATCCGAGATCAACATGTTTAGTAGGCGAGGTGAATTATATATTCAGCAATTACCACGTGATTATAGTGATCTTTTTATTCCACCAGAGACCAACACGCTTAGTAGGCGAGGCAATCAAAATAAACTACATTAGTCATATGTTTGCACTACACGTGATTGGAATGTTCCTTTCAAAATTTAAGTCCGAGCTCTCCGTGATCAAAACATTCAATTGCTCGGTCAATACGGATATGAAGTTATATGTATTTAACTCGCTTTCTAACCGCTTATTCTGGATAAAATTATAGGATTAAAATAAATAACGGCAAATATTCCTCGGAGTTTATTTATTGTTATTTCTTTCTTTAATTCAAATTTTTATCTCGCTTGTATTGTAATATTATTTATCGCACTTATGTAATTATTGAAATGCTTAGAATAGGCAAACTTAGGGATTTATTCATAGGTTAGTTTAAGATTTGAAACCCGTCGCTAGCTTATTTTATTTGTAGGCTCGCAAAACTTAGAAATCTTTCGCTAGTTTATTTATTTTAGGCTCACACGCTTATTCAAGATTTTTAAAACAACTCTTGTCATCTTTATTTGCTTTATTAATCATAAATCTAATAAGTTTATCTTTGTCAATTTACAATTCAATGATTCCCAAAATTTTACTTTGGCATTATAAATAAATTATTTTTTATCAATTGTCAAAATACATATTTTTTCAACTCTACATGTATTTTCTCTTAGATATCATATAAATGCATATTTTGAAAAATCTCTACATTTATCTATCTTTTAAAAATGCATCCTTTTTCTAATTATTTGCAAACGTCTTTTAATCTATTATACTTGTAAAACATGCATTATTTCTACCAATAATTAACCTGAGTTTTACCGGATAACTGCAAGTTAGCGGATCTTAAAGGATGCCTAACCCCTTCCCTTTAGGATAATAAAGAACTCTTACCTAGAATCTCACTAGTTTCGCAGACCTTAAAATTGGAGTTACATGGCAGCATTTAGTTTAATATTTAGGTGTCCTAATTCACCGTAAAAATAATTAGGTGGCGACTCCTCAACCCTTTTTACCCAGGAAACCCCGCATACGTCCGAGCTCCGCTTTGACCCGAGCCGGGTCAAAATAGGGCGCGACAAATATGACTGAAAGAAGTAGTTCTATATATATTAAGTTGGCATGTGTAGCACTATAATTAGCCCTTAATATTTTATTTTATTTTATTTTATGTTAAGTATACACTTTCGGATGGTTTAGTTATGTTATGGAGAGAAACGAAAATTCGGATTAATTAATTTTGGCTGTTCTGGTAAACATTTCCGAAATATACCTTCTTGTTTCCGTCTCCAATAAGGTAATGTGGAAAAAGTTTTTGATGTGATAGCTTGAAAGTTGCCTGTTGGAGAAATGTACAACTTTCTTAAAACTAGGAAATAAGTGCTGTTTTAATTACTTTGATTTGATTTTAACAATCTAAAGGTAAAACAACAAACTAAGTAAAATAAATTAACTTGACATCGACTATGGTGACATCTCTTTAAGCAAGACACACATAATTTGAATTTGTGGCCCTAATTTGCGACAACTAATTGTCTATACTCTCAAAAAGGATTTAAAAAAAATCAAAGTAGGTTCGGCTTTTTTTTCTTTTTTATTAGTGACAAAAGTGTAGCTTTCGATATATCATAAAATGTTCATTCTTTTTCTTTTACACAGAGAAGGAAAAGGAATTCATGATACCTCAATTACACTCGCGAAAAAAAAAAAGGAACTAGTTAAGGTTCAAATTATATCATCATGTCATGTCAATTTTATCTAAAACTTTAAGTTATTCATTTAAAACTAAAACCATCAAAGAATGGCGATAATGATCCAAGCTATTATGTTAGTTTGTTTTTAGGTCAAAATTTTAATTATTTATATCACAATCATTAAATGTTTTGTTTGTTTATGTTACAACCATTTAATGAGTCGAGTCTGAAGGGATATGAGTGAATAAGATCAGTAATAGTAAAATCTTAATATCATTAAGATGTTTATTCAAAGATTTTTGTACATATGACATTTCATCAATTCCATTCATTCATCGCTATCACCATCACACACAACTCAAGTACCACCGCCGCCGCCATCCACCATTATTAACTATCACAACCCATGACCCACGACCACCATCATTGTCAATACTACAATCAGTTATTACCATCAATAGCCAGCATTTACAATCATCGTCACCAAACACCATTACCATAACAACCATCAATCACTACCGAAGATCTAAAATTTGAAGTTTATGGGTTCCTACGGTATTATTAAATTATTTTATAATATTAACTGGGTAGACAACCAAACATTTATAAATATTTATGAAATTTCTTAATACATATATAAGGTATGAGCAAAAATATTGTGCTTGTGCAAACCATAAGTTAACCTTTGGATCCGTCCTTGATCACCATTATATATCACTAACCATCCTCATTATGATTCACCACCATCATTAACTATGGCTCATCCACCACAATTATCAGCGACTGCCATCAGCTACCACCATCCAATGCTAGCCGTCATCACCACTATATACTACCTTCAACGCACTACAAGAAGAAAGACATTTATTAACAACATTTTTTGTTGTCATATGTTGGATATTATTGCAAAAAGTACTTTTCGCAACAACAAAAATTGTTGCAGTCGTTGCAATAAACTCTGATGCTAAAAATTTTCGCAACAACAAGTTCAACAAATTGTTTCCATTTACGTTTTTAGCAACAATATATTAAAGGTTTGTTGCCATTTATGTTTTTCTAGCACAATATATTTATTATTGCTAAAGTTTTGTTGCCAATTCTACACTTTCTCGCACCATATCCAATCAATGCTTGCAACCAGCATCATTAGCCATCACCACCACCAAATGTGTAAAATTTTAAAAATATTACGTCGATATAAGTATTAGATTAATTTAGTATTTTAATAAATTTTATATTTATTAATTTTAAAATAAAGACAATGTTTATATTTTTAGATGTTGAAAAAATAAATAGTCTTACTCTTAATTATTTAATATTTAGCTTTTAATAATTAATCTTTATATCATAATTAATCTTAATAAAACAAATGTGGCCTTAAAATTAGTGGCTGTAATTATTCCGTGTCAATAACGACCTATAATCACGAAATCAATAAAATCCCTCGAATACAATCAAAATCAAACAATTCGAGATTAGGAAATATTCTTCAAATTAAAGGAATCATGATCCCCAAAGCCATAAAGAATACGAAGAAAGCAGACCTGATTTGCGGCAAACATTTGAAGTTTACATCACTACAGTCTGTAGATGATATATATTAGATAAATGAAATTATAAAATGGGGTCTATTTATTTTTATTATTATAAATATGTTTTTGTAGATTTCTCCATTAATGAATGCAACTAATAGTCTATCTTGGTCCCGGATATTTCTGACTATGATGAGGTTGGTGGCAACGGAATAAAAGATTGAAATAAATTAAATAAGACAAGTAGGATTTTGGGACTATTTCCATCTTTGTTTCATGTTGAGTTGTTGACTATACGCATGTGCCAAAAAGGGGGGGGGGGGGACTATGGAGCACTATATTATTTTATTAACCCCTGTATTATTTACTAACAAAATAGTTATAATCATTCAATATTTGATACGGTTCTATACACACTGATCCATCGAGCAACTATGAAATTTTGGGCGATCTTAAAAATTCATAAATTAACTAACAAAACATACATTTTTATATTAGACGAAAACTTGTTCTTTTCTAGCTAGTCGACTATATATTATAGTAATCCATGTCCTAGAAAAGGAGCTACAAAGCAGGAGAAAAAGGTGAAAAGTTCCAAACAACGAAATTTCCCAGCATTAACTTTACGGGCCTGTCCGGCTGGGGTAAGCACCTCCAGCTCTCTTTCTGCTTTCTATCTGTCTACAAGCGGAAGATGTTAATAAAAATATTCAAATAAAATAGTCATCAAATGCGAATTGATATTGAGATAGGTTACCTAACGACCGGGTGAGGTGAGATGTGGCTCCGATGTCCATGTACCAATTATCGTCGGGCTGTTGAAGGTTCACGGTGGTGTATGTCTGGCCCAAATCAGTCGGGGCCAGGCTTGGTCGCAGCGCCGCTTTGGGATCGCAATGGGCTGCTGCGATTCGCCGCCGCTGCCGGCGATCAGTGGGCTGCTGCTGGTGGTGGGCATGCCTGGTGGGTGGGGCAGGGCCCAACAGGCCGACCAAGGTCGCTGGAACTGGGCCCTGCATTGGGTGATGCAGTGCAGTGAGGCCCGATTCTTTGGTTGGGCCACCGCCGTTGGACCATGTCCGATGGTTGGTTGTTGTCCAGTCCACTGGTTGAGTGGGCCCTTTCCGCGGCCCTTGCCTTTGTTGTTGCGACCTCTGCCGCCACGACCTCCGCCGCTCTGTTGTTGTTGTTGTTGTTGCTGCTGGTTCTTTCTTTGGCCGGGCAGTGTTGTCATCTCCGCCAATCCGCTAACGCCTTTGATTATGTTCCTCTTGTTTAGCACGTCTAGTTTCTTCCAACAATAGTTGTGAACGTGCCTTGTTGAAACTTGGGAGAGGGTCGGCTTGTTGAATCATTGTTGCGAGTGTGTCATATTCACCTTTCGGTAAACCCGCAACAAGTTGAAGCACCATCTTGGTTTCTGAAACAGAAGTCCCGACGTTGGATAGTTGATCGGTTATGAGTTTCAGTTGCTTACAATATTCGGACATGTTGTTAAAATTCTCGATGCGGGTATTGTTGAATTGCTCTTCCAGATACACAGCCCGAGTATTTTTATTGTCCTGAAAGATTTCTTCTAGCCGGACCCAAAGTTCACGTGCCGTAGCACCTGTTTTCATGATAGTGCATAACGGATCTTTGGAGATGGTGTCGTAGATCAATTGTTTGACGATGGCGTCAAGACGACGCCAGATTGAGTCTGTAACATCGGTGGGACGAGGAACAGATTCGTCAATGTGATCGAGCACATTGTATGCACATGCATGAATGTAGAATAGTTCCATCCACATGGAATATTGACAATCTTCTTGGTCAAGAATTATAGGGATAAAATTCTTGATGTTGTTAACGGCGAATGCCGGATGAAAAGAAGATACTAAACGTTGAGAGGGTTTTCAAGTGTGCCAGTGGATGAAACAGAATTTGTGGGGGAAGACATGGTTGCCGCCTGTCGAGGTTGCCGCCTGTCGAGGGAAGAGAATTTTCTGGTTTGGCCTAAATATGGAGGAAGAAACCAGATTTTTTTTTTCTGTGAAAGCAGAAATTTTTTTTGATTTCGGCCGGGAATGAGGATTTAGGTTTTAGGCTCATGATACCATGAAAGATAGAATAATTTCTCTTGAGAATTTCTTTCATTATTCACATTATATATAGCTGTACAAGGTTGATTCCTAATATGGTATGAATCCTAACTTACCTTACAAAGGTTAATTCCTAATACAATTAGAATCCTAAATTACCTTAATTATATATTTATCATAATTATAAAATATACATCGAATATTATGAGAATATTCGCTAATAGCGAAGACATTAAAAGAAAAGTAATTAGTCAACAAGCATGCTGCTTACAAAATGGCTTTGCGGGGAGACATGTTCAAACTTCAAACATCGTAGACAAGAATTCCTTTGATTAATGGAATTGTTTATTGTTAATATGTGGATATTATCTACCATCAGATGTAGACACTAGACAGTAATCACTTTAGTCTGACAAACCGTACTAAACAGTATTTCCTCTGTGCTTCATCTAAATTTATATGATATAGTTTGACTCGATATAAAATTTTAAAAATAAAAAAAGATTTTTAAATTTTATAATCTAAAACAAATTAAAAATATTTGTGTGGTTATATATCATCTCGTTAAGCATAAAAGATAAAATTTAAAATTAAATTATTATCAAATAAAAAAATTATTGATTAAAAAAAATGTGTCATATAAATTAAAAAATAATTAAAAATTTAGGGGTCATTGCTCATTACAGAAAGACGAGAAAACTAAGCCTATATCTACAAAATTGTCCCTATTAACTAGCTAGCTATAAATGAAGCTACTCGATACAACCAAAAATGTTTAGTATTTGCTTAAGTATCAATTAAATATTGGAATAAGGAGTTCAGAAGGAAGCAAAGTTATATATATTCATAGGGCCTGTTTTGAAAGTCACTATTTGGGTGTAATTATATAATTTAGATATGTTTATCTGATTAAGTAATTATTTGATCAACATGCAATTTGATATAATTAAGGGGTGTAATTACACTCTGTAATTTTTAAAGGGATGGAAATTGGTGGTAATTACAATGTTATATTTTTAATCTCTTTTTCTTTTCAATTTATTTTTTATTTCTATTCTTTTCACTTTTCACTTTATTTTTTATTTTAACTTTTTATTTTCGTAAAAATATTAATTAATTATTTTTACAGTTTTTAAAAATATTTTATGTTTCATTTTTCAACATTTACTTCACGTACTTCTATGTTCTCTTATTTTACTTCTTATTCATTTTTCAATATTTTTTTCATTTCACTTTCTATGTTATCTTTCTTATTTGTTTTTCTTTATTCTTTTCATTTCACTTATCTATGTTATTATTTTAATTCTTAAAAAAATTACACCTCCTAATCTTAGAAAGAATAAATCATCCACAAACTTGACTTATAATGAGTGATATCATTAAAGTTGAATTTCGTTGTTGGATGATATTATATACAAACTTAGCTTATACTGAGTGATGTTAGAATTAATAGATTATTTTTTAACATTTAAATAATATTATGAAAATATGTTGTAAATATTTATTTTTTTGTCAATATGTTGTCCATTATATTATTACAAAATGTGTGTATATTTAGAAGTTCTTATTAATTAGTTCAATTAAAGTATTATTTATTTTGTACATATTAAGTTCTTTTAACAATATTAGTTATAAATTTATAATTAGTGAGTTCTGTATTTTTGAAATAATATGTATCTTGAATACATAACTATAGATAAAATTAAGTAATATTTCTTATATAAACATATATTTGTCAAATATTAATGTTTAGTTGTGCATAATTAACTTTTATTTTTAAAATTTAAAATATTTAACTGTGTAATTACACTTATACAACAAAACAGTACACTTGTAATTGCATTGTATTTGTGTTATGACAAACAAACAAGTCATCGTAATTACTAAGCTGTGTAATTACTATCCTAGTAATTACACCAATTAGGTGGCTTTCCAAACAAATCCTTAAGAAAGAAATAGAATGAATTCATAGAAACATAAGGTTTCCGGTTGTCTAGAAGTAAATAGTGTTATTATTTAAAGAACATTAACCAATTGATAAGAAATGGATTTTGGACCTAAATCTGCCAACTGAAGTGTGTATAATATAATATGGGGACCTAACACAAAATAAACCAAAAATTTGAAAGGATTTATTCTGATACAATGCAAATAGGTATTAATTAGATCTAACTCAAACACAAATAACTAACTTGTGATATATTAATTGCCCAAGATGATATAAGAAAACCGAGTCCCATCTACAATCGATGTGGAAAGGTACACAACACATATCAGAATATATATATATATATATACTTACATTTTCAGTCTGAGACTGTAAAGGTAATGTTCTCATCTTTAATAAAATGACAAGGATTAATTTTAAAATGACAATTTTAAGGAGTTACATTTACAATTACACCTCTAACGTGAGACTCGTGAAGCTAGTCTTCTTGTTATTTTCAGTTTATTAATGTTATAAACTATATGACAGGCAAGACGACAAAATTTGATTGAGTGGTATGGAGAGTCATGTGGATTTCACATGAAGAAGCCCATGCAAAAGAACAGAAAAACCTGCACAATAATCTCTCTATACAGGTCGGGTATTAGAGTTTTCCTCGTGCTTCATTCAAGAAGCTAGCTGCTATGAGTTCTTGATATGTTGGCCTATTCACTCTAATGAACATGACAGTTTGTCTCACCTAATAAATATTTATATCTCTGACCCCACTTCCCATACTTCTATATTTCATTAATTACTTTAGAACAAAATATATTCGATATAGTAGTACTTGTGCTAAGAAACAATTTGGTTGGATGGAGATGAGTTTAGTATTAGTAAAGACTAAAGACACTTGATTTATGAGAAATTATACAATTAGCTCCGAGATTTTTGCTTCCTCGGAGGGAAAACATATCTAAATCGAGATTATTGTACTAGAAATTTGTGGACATTGTAAAGGAGATAGTTAGAAAGAAATTATGACGGAGACCCTCTTAAATAGTCATCAATTTACTCACTCCCATATATATGTGTCCATGGTTATATTCTTTAGTTTTCAGATAATGAAGAAATAATCAAAGGAAAGCACAAATTAATCAACAAGGATGATTATGAAATAAATGAAAAGGATCGATGGATATATGAGAAAATTGTGGCATTGTATAAATACACGAATATATATATTTATGACTACCGATTGCGAATTGCAATATGGTAGGTGCTAATTAACTGGTCTCTGAAATCCCACATGTCATGGTTACTTAAATCATAGGTTTTGCGAGTAGTGGAACTAAGCAACAATGATTATTTCTCCACTCTATTTTTTCCTTTCTATTTGTTGCAATAATTGAGGAAATATTATGTAGTTCTACCAAATTTGATTACAAAAAGATTCCTTGTAGCTCATAATTTTCATAATTTATTGAGAACTGTTGGCATTCTCAACTTTATGAAAGCATGGAGGATCGGCTAATAAATTTAAGCCTATGCAGTATGGTTGATTATTTCTCTTTGTTGCAAGATCAGGAGTGTATGCAAGTTGAAACATACTCTATTTTAAAGTTTATGCATGTATTTCACATCTATTAGCTAATTTCTCTCTTTCCATAAAACCAGCCAATGAAGACAGAATGAAGAAAGCTTAAGAACTACAGCAACTAAAACAATATACTTTATAGAGCCTTCAAAAGGAGCTTATTTTATAATCAATAAAAAAATGTCATGAAATACAAAACACCTAGCTAAAATGCCTTCAAAATTCCAAAAAGTATTGTTACGTGTGCTGATTACTTATTCGGCTATATAATGGCATTCCGTAAGGATTTTTACATCACATAGGCCCAACAAAGTTTACAAATAAAAATTACTCCATCATAGTAGTAATTATATTTTATAAATTTTAGTCGGTATATAGTATATAATCAATGTATAATCACTATATAATATGAGCGTACACTGATTATAAACTCCTTATACATTGCGTATACACCAGCAACAACTACATTATTATGGCTAGACGGGTGGAAATCCTTTTAGCTGACTGTTAAGATCTCCTCAGTGTTTTCTGAAGGGGCGATGCGTACCAAAAACGCTTCAGGAGCAAATAAAAGGCGTAGATCCATATGGCATACCCTAGAATTTGGGGCGTAAGTACCAAGCGTGAAAGTGTAAACCCCGGGCGTAAAAGTGTATGCCCGAGTGTTAAATTTGATCTTTTTAAAAACCAAAAGGATTTTTGCTATAGATTATAATTTTTATTATTGGTGTAATGATATTTATACTTTATGTTATCATATGTTTATGTTGTAGTGATTTTTTCTAAAATATATAAATAAAACTGTCATAAATAATTTTAAAAATGTTTATGTCTGAGTAGGATAGAGATTACATAGCACAGGGGAAGAGGGGGCAACCCTCGGCCCGATCATCCAATTCGCTCCAACAACTTTTTTCATTTTTTGTCGTTGATATTACACTTTTCATCATTCTCCTTATTTGAGATATATAAATAAAAATCAATGCAAATAGTAGTTGAGATGGAAAGAACTAATAGATGTGGAGATTAATGACGAAGTGGGTGAAGATTTTATTTTAAAGATTATCTACGCTATTACAAAGTATCATTTTTTGATGTTGTTACTTTTCTCATATAATAATTATAATAATATCTTTATATTATTAATGATTTAGTTGAATTTATTTGCAGAATTTTAATGAAAATTTTCCTTTGCTTATTTTTTTAGTATTAAAATTGAAGATACATGAGACATACGTCCCATAGATCCATGAAACTTATGTCCCGTGTCTCGAGGCTTACGCCTCGCCCCGTGCTGCGTAAAATGACTCCCCCTTAAAACACTGGATCTCCTTTTCACAACCTATGAGAGACAAATATTCTATTCTGACCTGAAATAATTGGCATGAGGCAAATGAGATTGCCATTTTCTTAGAGCACCTCAAATGCCAGATGCATGGAATACTGCAAAGTTAATTTATCCCTAATGACAAAACAAGAGTAACAAGTCATTTTTTTTTGGACCACCACACATTCAGATCCCCGAAAGATATGTTTATAAAGAGATTAATTGGCCATAATAATGGCATTGGAATGTGAAGCCTCGAAACACCGCCCTTTCCTATATTATTGGGAAGAACTATCAAAATTATATTCCTAAATTCAAGTGCCAGAGGAAGAACTGAGAAGCATGAGAGAGGCCCCACCCGTTATGCAACAAAAAATCTTGGGGCCAACAGATTTTGAGGCCAGTGGATAAGTCCTTGCCTTCAATATAACAAGCCCACTGTTGAAGCCCACAACTTCTGCTACTACCATTTGATGGGCTTGACCTTATCTTTTGGAAGCCCATTGAAGCTCAAGAATTTGGATTCAATGACAAATATCAGGTGGCCGTGGCCTTCTTGAAACAAGTTGGGCTTATGAGAAAATGGAAATGTCCTTCTAGGCTTTCATCATAAACTAAACCAATTATAACTGCAATTGATTGCATAATGAATCGATCGACTGATTTAATAATTCAAATGGTAATTTATGTTATATTTAGTTAGGACCTTTATTAGTGAACCAAATAGAAACATGTAATCTTTATTGATTTTTTAAATAAATATACAATTATATTTCTATTGTTAATTATTTTGTAGAAGAGATTGGTTTATATAATATTAATTTCTAAGCAAAGCTTCACGAGTTCATGATAATAAACCGTGGATGAATTGTATTACACAGCCTATTCTACTTTATGGATATTTAATAAGCAAAGATTGGTAAAAAATAAAATAAAATATTGGTAGCAAGTAGCGCGGAAACGGTGATCGTGGAGTGGTTGTCACAGCTTATGCAAAATTTATTAGTGCAATAATCACGGATTCATTTGTTGCTTAATCATTTGAGATAATAAAACTCGGAGACTACCTTTATTTTAATAGTTGCTTTTGAAAGCTATAGTTGGACCTGCTGAGACTTCAGAATTCCCTCTGAACTTTATCACGAAAGTTATCGAAGTATGTGCTCTTTATCATTTTAATTTTCTATTCACGAACATCCAATTGTTAATTACTACATAAATCATCAGGAACATGTGTCTTCTAAGTTCTAATTGTTAAGGTATTTATTGACATTTTCTTCAATTTTCGTATTACTGTACCTTTTAAATACTCTCACTGTCACTTTTATTTGTCACGTTTCGTCTTTCGAGAGTCAAAAGATATTTTCTCTCATATAATTAATGTGAGAATAATTATAATGTTAGCACACGTGTATAATGTTGTATAATGTATATTTACCATATTTTGTATTGTATAATTATGGTAAAATTGGGATCCTTATTATAGAAGAATTCAACATTGTATACCTATATATATTTTGTATTAATGAGAAAGGCTCCCCAAGAGAGATTAATATAATCTTACATGGTATCAGGAGCCTAACCCTAAATCCTAGTCTCCTCTTTTCTTTTTTCACCTTTGCCGCACCACCCATGTCTCTAGGGTTTTTCCGGTGGCTTCCACCCATTTTTCCGACACCTCCCTCTTTCTTCGTCCAACCTAATCCACTACAATGACTCCTCACTCAACTCCCACAGCGGCCTCAGCATCCACAATTGTCACCACCACACCAACCCAATCATTTTCACCCTCTGTTCATCCAACACTTATTGTCACCAACATCAAGAACTTCATTCACTTGGTTCTTGATCAAGAAAACGACCAGTACTCTCCATGGGTTGAACTCTTTCGTATCCATGCATGCGTCTATAACGTGCTGGATCACATTAACGACTCTGTCCCTCGCCCCGTTGAGGTTGATGACATTACGTGGCATCGTCTTGACGCCGTCATAAAACATTTGATTTATGGCACTATTTCTCAAGACTTGATCCTCACTATAATGAAAATCGGCGCCTCTGCTCGCGAATTATGGACTCGGTTAGAAGAAATCTTTAAAGACAATAAGCACAGTCACACTGTTTATTTGGAAGAAGAGTTCAACAACACACGCCTTAAAAAATTCTCTAACATGTACGAATACTGCAAGTAGTTGAAACTGTTGGCGGACCAATTATCAAATGTGGGAACACCTATTTCCGACACAAAAATGGTTCCCCAACTAGTCACATGCCTTCCAAAAGGTGAGTATGATACCCTCACCACGATGATACAACAGGCCGATCCCCTATCAAGTTTCAACAAGGCTCAGTCCCGATTATTGTTGGAAGAAACCAGACGTGCTAAAAAAGACGAGCACAACCAAAAAGCGTTAGCTGTTGACACGTCTGCAATTCCCGCCACCCCTGTCGCCGGCCAACCACCGTCGGACACCCAATCACAGTGCGGGGGCCGCGGGGCAAAGGTGGAAAGGGCCGCGGGTCAGGCAAAGGTGGAAGAAAATTTCCAGTTTGATGTTCGTGTTTGCAAATATGATGCAATGAATAATAGACTTACATCAAGATTTTCTCATTACATGGGGGCAAACCTGGTCAGGCCTCCACTTCAGCTCCTTAGGCTGGCCCAGGGCAGTGGCCCAACACTGTCCCTTGGGCCTCGGTTCCCCTCTATTTTCAGCAGCACCCACGGCCCAACAGCCCTTCCAGCAATCCTCATAGGCGGGTCTTCTGGCCCCAAGCCCCGGTCCACGACACATGCACCCTAAGGCCCATTTTGTTCAGGCCCAACAGCCATTTCACGCCCACGGTCTAGCCCTATTTGAATTGGGTCAGGCCTTCAGCAACATAAATTTGCAACAGCCCGACGAGAATTGGTACATGGATACAGGAGCCACATCTCATCTCACCCGGAATGTCGGTAATCTTCCCGAATTGTTTCATTTAAATCATCCTCAATATATTACTGTTGGTAGTGGCCATCGCATTCCAGTTCAGGGGTATGGTACCACCTACACCCAACCACCGCACCCACCATTCTCCCTAGCCAACGTCCTGTATGCACCCAACCTTATTAAAAACTTAATATCTGTCCGGAAGTTTACTCGTACTAATTATGTCTCTATTGACTTTGACCCGTTTGGTTTTACTGTGAAGGATCTTCGTACGGGGACATCTCTTACGATATGCAATAGCACGGGGGATCTTTATCCATTCCCATCCACCTTCGCTGCCAGCTCAAGCTCTCCTATATCTATCGCTGCTATCTCTCCGTCAACTTGACATAATAGGCTTGGACACACAGGAGCCCCAGTTTTTAATTTTCTTAGAGACAATAACTTTATTAAATGTAATAGTGAGAAACTTGCCCAGCACTGTGTTTCTTGCTCTTTAGGCAAACATGTTCGTCTTCCGTTTAAATCATCTTTGAGTGTCACATTTTCTCCTTTTGACATTATTCATGATGATCTGTGAACGTCCCCTATTTATAACTACCTAGGCCATAAATATTTTCTAGTTCTTTTAGATGATTTCTCTCATTTTGTTTGGATTTACCTACTAAATTTTAAGTCAGAAGTGTTTGCTAATTTTCTTTAATTTTGCATTTTTATCAAAACATAGTTTGAGAAAGCCATTAAATCTTTTCAATGTGATAACGGCCGCAAATTTAATAATTCTGCTTTTCACAAATTTTGCAAAAGCAATGGCATAGTTTTTCAATTTTCGTGTCCACACATCTTCTCAAAATGGCAAGGCCGAACGAATCATCCACACTATAAATAATATGGTTTGTACCCTCTATTTTCATGCCTCTCTACCTCCCCCCTTATGGGTTTATGCAGTCAAAATGGTAGAATATAATTCTTAATATCTTATCCACTAGTACTCTTCTCAACATGACTCCCACCGAAATCTTATACCATAGGGTCCCCTCCTATGACCACCTTCGGATCTTCGGTTGCCTGTGCTACCCAAATCTTGCCTCCACTGCCCCTCATAAATTAGCATCCCAAACCACTCCATGTGTCTTCGTAGGCTTCCCGTCTAATCATAGGGGCTATTTATGTTATGACGTGTCCATTCGTCAAATACACATCTCTCGTCATGTCACGTTTGACGAGACAATTTTTCCCTTTGCCAACATCCAAAAATTTCTCAACACGGACTACACTTTTCTCGAGTCCGACACCTCCCCAGTTATACTCGAAGAACGCTACCGTCCACCCGCCACCAACTACCCATCCAACACCCTGCCACCCGTCACTGCTAACTCCAGCAGTGGCTCAGCTCAGTCACAGTCACACCACATCCCGAACTCTACCACCGAAAATTCTCCCATTGTCTCACAGTCACCTCCGACAGTCACCCAGTCATCCCCACCGCCTACCGCCGTGTCCCCACCACACTGCCATTCCAATGTCTCCTAGCCTCCGGCCACCACCAACCCCGACATTATTCCAGTCCCTGAAACCCGAACCAACACTGATATTTGCCATCACCTACTAACCCCACCACCATCTCCGTACCCGACGATAGCCTACCCAACCCTCGTCGACCTACCCAGTTCGACACTGACAGAGTCCACCTACTTAGTTACAGAACCCACCGTCGACCAGTCCAGCACAACATCACGACCAGTTTCAATTTCTGACACATGTACCACGTCACCACACCTCCACCAAAAGACCTAATCTACCCCTCAACCAATGCACCGTATGGAAACTCATGCCCAACACAGGATTTTCAAACCCAAAGTCCAGTTTAACTTGTCCACCCAAATCATTTCCTCAATTCTCAAAAACCCAAAATCCGCCAAACTAGACCCCCAATTGTAATGCGACCATGTGTGAGGAATTTAATGCTTTGACGAAATAACACAATTGAGATTTGGTTCCTAGACCAGAGGATGAATGTGATCCGATGCATGTGGCTTTTTTGCCACAAGTACATAGACAACGGTGATCTAGAAAGGTATAAGGCAAGACTAGTGGCCAATGCCACCAATCGACATGAGGGTATTGATTGTGGTGAGACGTTCAGTCCGATTGTGAAACCGACTACCATTCACACAGTTCTGAGTATTTCTATGGGTAAGCATTGGCCCATTCATCAGCTTGATGTGAAGAATGCGTTTCTACATGGTGATCTGAAAGAAACTCTTTATATGCAGCAACCACCTTGTTTTGTCCATCCCGCAGCCCCTCAGTATATGTGTCGTCTTTGTAAGTCACTCTATGATTTGAATCAGGCCCCTAGAGCGTGGTATGATCGCTTTGCACAGTACATTTTGCGAATTGGGTTCGTATGCAGCAAGTGTGATAATTCCCTCTTTACTTTTCATCAAAGTAGTAACATTACTTATTTGTTGTTATATGTGGATGACATTGTGCTTACTGCCTCCTCTGATGTGTTGGAAAATGAGATTATTGCACTACTTAAGACCAAATTTTCTATGACTGGCTTGGGGAAGTTGAGCTATTTTTTGGGGATATCAGTGACTCGTTCTGCAGATACTATGTTTTTATGTTAGCGCAAGTATGCAGAGGAGATAGCGTACATGGCTAAAATGGATAATTGCAATATCATGTCCATTTTGGTTGACTCTAAATCAAAGCTTAGTGTTGTTAATGCTAACCCAGTGTCCGATCCCACTCTTTACAGGAGTCTTGCAGGTGCACTTCAGTATCTTACTTTCACTAAGCCTGACATCACTTATGTCGTTCAACATGTATGCTTATTCATGCATGCCCCTAGTGAGCCTCATTTTACTGCTCTTAAATGTATCATTCGATATGTTAAGGGCACACTTGATTATGGATTACATCTATATCCCTCAGTACCGACCAGGTTGTTATCACATACGGATGTTGATTGGACAGGTTGTCCAGACACGCGACGATCCACATCCAGCTACTGTGTCTTCTTAGGGGATAACCTCATTTCTTGGTCTGCCAAGAGGCAGGCCACCCTTTCCCGTTCAAGTGCAGAAGCAGAGTATCGAGGCGTTGCTAATGTCGTTGCTGAGATCTGTTGGCTCAGAAACCGTCTTTTGGAGCTTCAGTGTCCGTTGCGTAGAGCGTCTCTGATTTATTGTGATAATATATCTGTCATCTATCTATCTCATAATCCAGTTCAACATCAGCGAACTAAACATATTGAGATAGACATTCACTTTGTTCGTGAGAAGGTTGCTCTCGGTCATGTCAGAGTATTGCATGTGCCTTCCTCTTATCAGTATGCGGATATATTCACAAATGGCCTTCCTAGACAGCTCTTCGCCTCTTCCTTGACTTCAGATCCAGTCTCAGCGTCCGACCTCCTCCCGCTCAGATTGATGGGGTGTGTTAACACACGTGTATAATGTATATTTACCATATTTTGTATTGTATAATTATGGTAGAATTGAGATCCTTATTATAGAAGAATTCAACATTATACACCTATATATATTTTGTATTAATGAGAAAGGCTCCCAATGGAGATTAATACAATCTTACATACAACTTATAGTATTTTTGTATATTTCTTCAACATGTAAATTTTAATTTTAAAATATTGAAGTAATTTAACTCCAGTTAACTTCAAAAATTAGTCAAAGAAATCTTCGAGAAGCAAAACATGACTAGTAAAAGTGAACAGAGAGAGTATAAAACAAATAAACTTGAGGAATTTCCTTCATTATTTGTTTTTCAGAGATTTGTTTCCAAACAAAGAATTTAATCTAAGCGTGGGTCGAATTCTGGCTAGCTCCCTTCTCCTTCTCCTCCTCCTCCTCTAATCTCTTAATGTAATTAAAAATATATTTTTAATAAACTACCGGAACTTCTTTGATTTTGTAATTTAAAAAGAATAAGGAGCTTCTTAAATCGTACTTATAAAGTTGTTTACACTTTTTAACCCTACTACTTTCGAACACAATAATTGCGATTTGGCTTTAAGTTGGTATGTATTGCAGGTTGCTGTTAGATACCGTTACTACTTTTTTAAATCAACCCTACGATGGACTCTTTGATGCAGTAAATATGTAATCATGGAGTGGTTATCAGCAAATAATCAGTGGTTAAAATACCTATAGACAAAAATTTCAGCTATCATCCGGAAAATAAGAGAGGAAAAAGAAATATAGAAATTTAAAGTCTTTATTTTGAATAGGTATAAAGTAGTTATTTAAATAAAACGGAAGTCGGCTATTAGGAAATTTCTCTCATAGTTATCGAGAAATTAACAATGTGACAGATTTCTTGACAAATTAAAGTTAGGTGCTTTTGGTAAAAAGGCTTATTATGATAGCATTAAGCAAAGTCCCATCTCGAATAAGAGTTCTCCTATGTTAGGATAAGAGCCAGTTTCTTTTTTTCGATTTTGAAAAGTAAACTTTTGATTGTAATTCGTGTATTTTAGGATGTATCCTCTTCTCATAACGTTATTATTTTTTATAACTAAAGCATTTCACCTACTAACTTGAATATTGGATTGGGGTGATTGTCTAAAAATAAAATAAAATGGGAAAATAATACGTAGTATACAAATTTTCTGCTGACCAGGTAAAAATTCTAAAGTGAACAGTTAGGTAACAATCCACATCAAAATGAGAAATAGATCTTATTCTTCAAGATAGACGAAGAAATGTATGTACAAGAATATGTCACTCTTTGCTTGTTGAAGTTCATAGTAGAAAGGTATTCATAAAGGGAGTAACAGTTTAACTCCGGTTGACAAGGTAAATAGTAGTACTTGCAAGTTGAATCAACTAAAAAGAAAAGTAACACCTGGTCCGCTCCCTCTTTTCATCTGCTTTTGACTTCATTTCTTAGTTACACCAATCATCAAGCTACACTGCAGGAAAAATATATCAATATCTTTTTTTTTATTTGCCACTGTTTCCGTAATTGTATTGGAGCATTGACAAATCCGGATCCGCACTAAGGTTAGATTTAAGGTAAAAGAACTTCCTAATAAGATTTTTCCATACTCAAAGTTGAAATCTGTTAATGTTGAATTTGGTGTTGTGACATTTGATTCAACATATCTCCTAAAGTATTGATATGAATGTGTAAGTATGTTGGGACAAATGTTGCACACCATTCGGACCAATATTTTCTGAATAGATTTTTGCATTACTCCACGCGATGCAGTAATATTTGTGTAAATATTACTATGAGGTAAAAACGATTTGTCAAAGTAAAAAGGAGCTGGTAAAAATCAAGTGAAGATTAAGTCAAAAGGTGTTGCTTGTCGTGAGGATCAAGCCAAAGCTGTTGAGATTATTACTCCATGATCTTCTCCAACCAATCCCACAAGCAATCCATCTTTCCCTCGACTTCCACAACTGATTGATGAGCTTTTCAAGAAAGAATTTCTACTATATATAGAGAGGCTACTACAGAGTATCGATATCCAGAACCAGAAAGTAAAAATATCAAGAGAGCTCTCGGAATTTCATCTCAGAAATCTGAATCACCAGTGTTGCCTGAGTGTGTTGACAACATTTTGTCCAACATTACAATTGTTGTTTAGATTCTAGATTAGTTTTGTATGGAGCAATTGTAATGGGAGATTGTCTATGTTTACTTGGTTAGATTTTTGAAGCAGAAGTCATCTGCGACTTCAACTTTTAATTTCTTTCCGTTTTATGTTGTAAATTATTAAAGAAATGAATTTATATATATATATATATATATACACACACACACACACAAAATACATTTGGTCATTAACCATCATAAGTTATATATAATTTAAAACCTTTGTGTTCTTTAAATTTCTGTTGCATTTACTCTTCAAAGTTTTCTGTTTTGCTAAAGTGTTGTTACTGGTGTCGGACGACATAATTTCCAACATTCGGAAACATAATTGGCATTCAAGTTTATTTCATTTTGTTTTTATTGTTTCATAGCCCCCTACAAGTGATATCAGAGCTGACACTTAACACAATAAGTGTTTGGTCTTGTTGTCATAAGTTATGAATCCGGCAAATTCAACTATTGGTAGGCTTCCTATTTTAGATGGATCAAATTATGCATATTGGAAGATTTGCTTACGTTCTCATATCAAATCAATTGATGTTAGGGCATGAAGATCTATAACCAATGAGTATGTTGTTCCAATGATGCCACCGGATGAGGAAGGTGACATTCTTGGTAAATCCGAATCTGAATGGATTACAGAAAACACCAATAATGCTAGCTTTAACGAAAAAACCTTAAATGTAATTTTTTGAGGGTTGATATGTATATGTTCAAACTCATTCAAAATTTCCCCATGGCTAAGAATGCATGAGATACTTTACAAATTCATTGTGAAGGTAGCTCAAGTGTTCGTCGAACAAAGCTACGCATGCTCATGAGTAAACATGAACGTTTAAGGATGGAATAAGCGGGTGATATTAAATCTTATTTTGAAAAGTTTATTGACATCTCAAATGAATGTCAAGTGCTTGGTGAACCATTAACCAACACTCAACTTGTTGAAAAGGCTCTCAGTTCCCTTCCTAAAAAGTTCAATTTAAAGATTTGTGCTCTTGAAGAAGCTCATAATCTTGCCACAATAGACCTTCATACCTTGATGAGCATTCTCAAAACTTATGAGATGAACATTGAGAATCAAAAGAAATTGTATAAAATCAAGAATGTGGCAATTCAAGTTCAATCCTCGGAGAGTCAAATCGAAGAAGAGGATGAGAATCTTGAAGAAATTAGGATAGTGCAATGTTGCCTTGTTCACTCGAAAATATAATTTGATGGTGAGGAAGTTCAACAATGAGAGAAATCAATCTAAATCTACAGATCACCAAAACCAAGTCTTTAATCAAAAGCCCACTAGATTCATTCCAAATGTGCAAATAGGAAATCAACTCAGAAGAACCATCTCAGATCGTACCAAATTTTATCCCAAACAACTTGAGTCCGTGCAGTGTCATGCATGCTCGGCTTGGGGTCACTATGCTAACAAATGTGCAAACACTCTTAGAAAAATTGGTAAGAACCTATGGGTTTCTCTTAGTGTTGATGAAGGAGAAAAGGGAGGAGATCGTGAAATTGAAACACAAGCAATGATGGCTACTGTTTTCGAACAGTCTCTATCGGATAATGAAGATGTCGTATACAGATGCCACGACATTTGCTCCAACATCAACAATGACATCAACATCCTCAGCGACATCCGAAATGTATGAATTCTTTAACTATTCTGATGTTAATTGTTTTATTTCTAATTATGTTAGTGAGGCTGATTGTATGGATCAAGTTGAATGCAAATATGATATGATTAATTAATTACAAAGTATTTGTAAAGCCTTAATCATAGAATCCAAGCAACTTGACAAAAAGGTAAAATCTTTAACTCATGAGAATTTAGTATTAAAATGCACGATAACCCGACTTGAGGTTTCACTTACCAAAAAGGATATTGAATTTGGTAAGATACGTGCAAAATTGGATTTAGCCGAAGCAACCTTCCGTAATCTCAACACGGGGACTTCAAAATTGAATGAGATACTCAACTTTAGTAAACTTTCACATGCAGAAATTGGGTACGAAAACTCTATTAAAACCATATGCTTTAATCTTTTTGATAAAAATGAGAAAATGTGTTTTGTAAAAGAAAAAAGGATGAATAATAGGTTCTCATATATGTCAAAGAATATGAAGTTTGTGTGTCTTCACTGTAACTCCCCTGGACATTTAAAACCATATTGTTTCAAACATCAAAATTCTGTGAGAAAAATGTTGCCTAAAATGTTGTCCAACATTCCGGATAACATTCGAAGCAATATTTATGAGCCAAAAGATAAAAAACGTTTTAAGAGAGTTTGGGTTCCTAAAAAGGATGTAATATGTAATGTTGCTATAAATGCATTAAGAACTAATATTTCAGGTTATTGTTACTTTGATAATGGATGTTCTCGCCACATGACAGGTACAAAAGGTTTTCTAAAGAACTATGAGTCATTCAATGGAGGAAACGTGACTTATGGAGGTGGCAGTAAAAACAAAATAATTGGAAAAAGGAATCTTGGATGTTTCTGGATTTCCAGCCTTAAGAAATGTCTTACGCGTTGAGGGCTTAATGGATAATTTAATTAGTATAAGTCAACTGTGTGATGACGATCTTGAGGTAAAATTTAATAAGAATGCCTGTAAAGTTACGAATGAAGCAAATATATGTGTCATGACAGGTGCAAGAACATGTGACAATTGATATCTTGTTGTAAGACAAGAAATATGCAATAATGCTAAGGTCGATGACACAACACTATGACATCAAAAGTTGGGGCATGTCAATTACCGCATTTTAGAAAAATTGGTCTCATATGAAGCGGTTAGAGGCATACCCAAACTTAGCTATAAAGGTAAAACGGTCTGTGAAGATTGTTTGAAAGGTAAGCAAACCTGTGTCTCTCATAACGTTGTCCAACATGACGGACAACATTCACGTACGTCTCACTGTTTTCAATTGTTACATATGGATTTAATGGGTCCAATTGAAGTAGACAGTCTAGGAGGCATGAGGTATTCATTTGTGATAGTAGATGATTTTTCTATATATTCTTGGATATATGTTTTTAAAGAAAAATCACAAATGTTTGACATGTTTAAAATCTTATACTCTAGAATTAGAAACTTATTCTATTCTTTTATTTTTTGGATTAGATCCGACCATGGAAAAGAATTTGAAAATAGTTCATTCACAAATTTTTGTGAGAAAAAGAGAATTTTTCATGAGTTTTCTGCCCCAAAAAACTCCTCAACAAAATGGAGTT
Organism: Anisodus acutangulus; assembly: GCA_029783415.1. Classification (NCBI taxonomy): domain Eukaryota; kingdom Viridiplantae; phylum Streptophyta; class Magnoliopsida; order Solanales; family Solanaceae; genus Anisodus; species Anisodus acutangulus. The sequence continues at coordinate 43,525,350 of CM056501.1, read as the reverse complement.
GCAGAACGAAAGAATAGGACATTGCAAGAAATGACTAGAGTAATGCTTAGTTCTAAACATTTGTCAAAACGTTTATGGGTAGAAGCCTTGAATACTTCTAATCACATAGCTAATAGAGTATATCTAAGGCTAGGAACAAAGATAACACCCTATGAGATTATAAATGGAAAGAAACCAAACTTGCGTTACTTTCATATTTTTTGGTGTATTTGTTATATTTTAAATTGCAGGGATCATTTGGCAAAATTTGACTCTAAGAGTGATAAAAGAATTTTTGTTGGCTATTCACAAAATAGTCATGTTTATCGAGTATAAAATTTGACATTCAGAACTGTACAAGAGTCTTTAAATGTTATCTTTGTTGATCTTTTTGATGTTTCAGGAAAAAACTATTGAAAATAACATTATAGATACAGTGGAAAGTCCACAGATTGTAGAAGAATCGGATGTTGCCACAAATGTTGTCACACCTGAAGCAACATCCAAAACAACAATAGAGACCACAGAGGCCACAGATGAGGAGTCAAGTGCTGAATTGTTAGACCAAGTTCGCAGGGACCTCTCATCAAGGATTAGGAAGAATCATCCAACGGGCCAAGTGATAGGGGTGTTTTTGAAGGAATTAAAACAAGAGGCAAAGAACCACTCAACTATAGAGAAATGGTAAGGTATGTGTGTATGTCAACCATATACCAAGAGGTTAGTATTTCTTGTTTTATATCTACATTAAAACCAAAGAATATTATAGAAGCACTTAAAGATAATTTCTGGATACAAGCAATGCAAGAAGAGCTTGAACAATTTTCTCGAAATGAAGTCTGGGATTTAGTTCCACGTCCAAATAATACAAATGTAATTAGAACTAAGTAAATTTTTAAAAATAAAACAGACGAATCGGGAACAGTTGTTAGAAACAAATCACGTCTAGTTGAATACACTACCCTTATCGGTGTATATCAATATCCTGTCAAAGAGCCGAGTGGAGGGTGAAGAACTTGCTCTTAGTGAAAATCTTTGATCAAGTACAATTTTAAATCATGTGAGTGGACTACAAGAATTATTTATATACGTTCTACTCTATCCAGATTTATTTATTACTACTAAGATTCCTCACATTAATTATTTTTTCATAAACAACCAATTTATGCAACTATTTCTTCTTTATTTGGAATTAAAACCTACTATCTTTTAGATCGGAACATAGGTTCAGTTCAAGTACCATAATTCGTTTTAAAAAAAAAAAAAGGAACTACAATTTCATTGGCGAATGGTACGTAAGAAAAGTGCCATCTGAATAGCACTTTCTAATCAAAGAATGGGCAATGGGTCAGTATGCTCATGCAATAGGGGCTTCCTTCCAACTTTATTTTTCTTTCGTGGGACTGATATTCTGCCTAAGAAAATAACTGTGCAAATAAAGAAAAGTTTGAAGAATGACAAATTGAAGATTTAATTTAAGGGCTAGCTAGGTCTGTTCTAAGGTAAGCATATTCTATATTCAAGTCGTACTTAGGGAATAAGGACCACTAATAATAACAATGATTATTCCATGGAAAATAAATATATATGTGTTTGTCGTGCTAATAACCTAGTTACTTAAAAGAATATTGCAGTTCCTAAGAGAGGACAAACAAGTGTAGTACAATAGTGTTCATGTTGAAAGGCACCACTTGTGATACGGCGACATTGAAATATTAGAAAGCGATAGTTTCACTAAGGGTTGCTAACATGACTTTTGTACATTAATTTTACATATCTCAAAACTAAAGAATCAATATCCGACATTTCAGTCTTTCTGTTCCTACTGGAACAACATGACACGGACCTTATTATAAGCTCTTCCTCGGCTTGTTGTTATTTGTATTAATTGAACTCTAACATAATACTAAGAAGAAACTGCCATTTATCTGATACCCTACAAGCTAAAGCCAATCAAGTTGTGGCCAAAACTTTAAAGTTTAAAGTACCTTTCCAACTTTCATTGCCATTTGCCTTTTCCCTATGGTGATTTCTAAAAATGCTTTAATTTGTCGTACACACACTTCAAACTCTATGGACCATGTATTAAATTGAACTGTATGGCCAGTTAATTAATTAATTATCAAATATTAATGCGTATATCCAAAACACTGTGGAAAAGGACCCTGTGCTATACATTACTAGTACTTACAAGGATTCCATACTCACAATGCAACAACCATATGAGGTGGTCCAAAAGCTATCTAAGACAACCTATCACGTATATAGCAAAAAATACACAAATATCGATAAAATGCAAAGAATTTTATACTGTAGTAATCAAGATATATGAAGTGATAGTGGAAAGTAACAAAACATATCTCTAATTTTCAGTGAAAAGGGACACTGAAAACTCGACTGAAACTAGGAAAAGTTACATATACATATGGCTAAGTTTAATGTTCTACTGTTTCAACAACCCCAGGTACGTTGGCTCTTCAAATACATAATAGGGTGATATTTGTTGCTGAGTTTCGAATAGGGATGGAGGGTAACTAACAAGAGGGCTCAATTCTTCCCAGCTTGTACTTTGATCTTGTGATGTGGTACTAATAGTGCTACTATTGACCATTTCAAATACACTTTTATCTACATGCTGAGAATGAGTACTAGTACTATTAACCACGTCATCCAGCCCAACGGAAATGTAATTATTATACTCTTGGAGACTGTTGTTGATAACTCCGTTGCTAGGGTAATATCCGCTGATTATCATTGAAGAATTACAAGTATTGCCATTTAGGGGATTCATCGAGGACGTAAGCTGATTGGTGGAGCTAATTTGACACAGTTGATCTTGGGAGAAATAAACCTGATCACTGGAGTATTGAAAGTTGTTTCTGTTTGCACTGCTTTCTGCCAAGTCATTTTGTGGAGCAATTAGTGTAGAAAAGAGTACTGGTTGTACTAGAGGCCAAGAATATGCATTGATGGCTTGATGAGTAGCAAAGAAATTTTTGTCTTCCTTCATCATCTCTAGCTTATTGTGATTGTATCCGCTCCGTGGCCGATGATCCTTTCTCTGCTTATTGCATAGTAGTAGTTTTTTCTTCAGCTTTGTATTCCAGTAGTTCTTGATATCATTGTCCGTTCGCCCAGGTAATTGAGCAGCAATAATTGACCACCTTTGATATTGGGAAATTGTAACATGTTAATGATTTATCGATCAAGACGCTTAAATTACCAAGAGAAGTAACACAAAGGGAATAAGTTAATTACTACATTAGCTTTGAGGGTAACCCTAGAACTGAAAAATAAGTTATTACCTACTGCCAATACTCATATAGAGACTGCAGATTATGTTGTCTTCCTCCTCGGTGAACTCTCCGTGCTTGATGTTTGGCCGGAGATAATTCAGCCATCTAAGCCGACAACTCTTCCCACATCTCTTGAGACCTAATTATATTAAGCCATATAATAACAAGATGAGCTATAAATTAAAACCTCAATTTTTTCAGAGAGAAGCAAGATCACATAGAAATGTTCACACGCTAGTAGGACAATTGCAGCGATTACTGGTTGAAGATACAATTAAGTAAAATAAATTCTAACAGTTTAAAACTTTACGTTAATTGATCACATAATTATTTAATCTTTACTCACAGACTTTCTGGGGAAGGGTAATCCAATTACCACCAGTGCCATGTTGCTCGATATAGGTCTTGAGTTTTGCATCTTCTTCAGGTGACCATGGTCCTCTCTTGACATTGGCTTTGTCACAGCAAGGCGCTCTACCCATTTCGAGGTCGAGTTTAGAGACAGCTGCTGACTCTTTTCTCTGAATATTAATCTCTTTATATATATATATATATATATATATAGAAAATATATAGATGGAAGAGGGGAGAGAGAGTGAGTGAGTGAAAAGATATAAGGAGAGTAATAGCTGGAGAAGGAGAGACATGGGGATGGGAATGATTACCGGCTTTTTCAAAAAAGTAGAATTGGAAAAAGATATTAGTCTTTTTATTAGAGATTAAATAATAGGGCAATTTGAATGCCAGAAGAGTGAATCAAATGTTTTCTCATTGTCTTACTTAATTTATAGGAATCTATATACCATCATCCAATTCATCATCCACCTCCTGTTCACACTTACACAGTCTCTCTCTGATATCAAAATCTGGTGGGTAAAGTTAGATCCGGAAAGTTCAATTTTTTTGGTGTGTATACTTGGACATTTACGGTTCTAATTAATATATATGGTCCATTGGGTACATAGTATATACGAACTTACCAGTGTATGTGTGTGCCTCATTCCTTCATCCTAGCTATGTGAAAATTTAAGAGTGGTAATTTAACTCTTGTATTATATTAATTGTTGAAAAGTTTTTAAAAGGTTGCTGAAAAATTAGTTAGAAAGAAAAATTACTACTACCTCAAAAGTTATGACTTTCATTTTACTACCTTAATTAAATCTTCCTCTATGAGATTGAGCAGCAAAAGATGAAAATTCAAGAACGGAAAGAGAGTGTCGACTAATCCGTTGGTTTTACAGTTACATAACTTTACTACTACTATTATTTAAGTCCTAATTAGCTGCTATCTTCACAAATTTCCTACAATTAATTATATCAGTTTTCCATTTTCTCCGATTAATATCTTATGGGGCCAAATAGTAATGTTCAATTCCCTCTAACTTAAGGTCATTTTGGTCCCGTCCGCTTCAAACTCTAGTTGGAATATTCCTCGTTAGATGGGGAGAATATTGCTTGCAAAGTCCATTTTTGTCTTTATGAATAGTTGAGGGTTGATTAAAGGGCCTTAGAAATATGGTACGACTCAAGGTGCCTAAAATATATACACCCCATGCTCCCATGATTACTCTAGGTAAAAGCAGAGAATTAGAGAATTGTTAGCTACAATACATAAATTGGTGTGACACAGAGATGTATCAATGCTCACTCGACTGGTAGCGACAACTGAGATCGCAAGTTTGAGAAACTAGCCTATTAAGATATAGTCATTAAGAAATTAAATGTATACTTGTAGTTGCTAACGGTTAAAATTTCACCGCATACATGTTCATTAATCAATAATATTATTAGTCGTTGTTATGTATTTCTCCATGAAATTCTAACTGATAAGGATGTAACTCAAGTGTAAATTCTAACCGATAAGTTTAAATTATTTGATTTGACATTAATGATAGAATATTTCTAAAATATTCTTTGTACATCTTCTATATTAGGTAAAATTGTAATTAGAAAGATTATTTACATATTTTACAAATGAGTAAACAATTATGTAACACTATATATTGTCAATAATAATCAATGAAAGATAAAAAAAATATTCTTTTATAATATCAATAATCAAACTCTAAAATTTCCTAAAGCCGCCGATCTCCCATCTAGGCGCCCAACCCTAGTCAATATTAGATGTAAAGGAAACAAATTAAGAAACAGTAGCATGATGCTCTGTCTAGACTTCTATTTTAGGAACAATAATAATCTGAGACAAGATAAATAAAGGAAGGTACATCATAATTCTGTATATATAAATGACATATGTTATTCAGAAGAAGTGATTGAAAATGAATTTAGGATTAAAATACAGTTTACTATCACATCCTATGCCAGAATTGCGGTCACCGAAATTGACCACTAACCCAGCTTTTCTACTATTAATTGTTGCTGTAGTTTCTTGGACGTCGGCTTCAGCGTTCAAGTTTTAAACTTCAATAGTAAAAAGAGTCATTTTTTCAACGTAACAATATAAAATAAAGAACGCAAGTTTACCAAAAAGTAATATTGGTTTACCTGCACCGTGCGTCGGTATAGATGTTTCTCTTCAAATTTAAAACAAGGGGAAAAATAAAGTGGAGTCTGGTTTAAAAAAATGAAGAATATAACTTGCCAAAAAGAAAAAGGGTTCAATTTTGGACAAAAATTATTCTTCAAGCAAATGCCAAGAAAGTTGCTAACTCTCGAATAGTCATGTGACTCTGTCAAATGCAGAGAAGGAAATGTATGGTCATTAACCTGTCAATATTCTATACTACTCCCCCATTCTCCTTTACTAGTTTATTAGGTGCTTATTTTATTAAGTTTTTCGTATTAATAATGTTTTGAAAATCTAAAATTCACTAGTAGTACTCTAGCTAATAGTTACTCAATGATAAAGATAAAAATTAATAAAAGAAATAAATCTCTCTTGATTTACTAAAATGGACAAGTAGGAAAAATATTTTTAATATACTAACTAGTAAAAGGTAATGGAGAGAGTAATAATTTTTATTGTTCCGGAGATCACCATTAAGAACGAGTAGTATTTAATGGTCTTAAGACTTGTTTTCCAAGAACAATTTTGAGGTCGGATGGTTAATTATAATCTTAAGACTCGTCTTCTCACAATTTTGAGTAATTGCCTCAACATTTCTTTTGCATGACGTCAATTCTTTCCTTTCTAAAATATATTACTCCTATCAAGGGAAGAAGTCAAGTAATACCTGGATTGCAGCTATATAGCAATGGAGATGAAGCTGTTTGGTGCATGCTACTTGCACACAGAAAAGAGTAAGAAAAAGTCCATCCTAAAAGTAATCAATAATTATTGGTTTCCATACTATAAACATTGGATAAGAATATCTCAAACATGAGAGAGAATATATGGTGGTGGCCTACTGCATAGACCGTTTCCTTCTTTCCGTGTTGAAAAATCTATATCTGCTGTTTAACAATGTGTTAATTTCCCGAATGATTATCTTTATTAACTGGTTTATTATACATTAAAACATTTTCAAAACAGGGAAAGCCAGTGAAACTCAACAGCCATTTCTAGGTTAATGATAAAATAAAAGGCCACCTTTGACTTGTTACAATTTCATCGCCCAAAGTCTTTTCCACAGGGGAATCTTATCGCTCTTATTGGTATTCATACACCTTTCTTAAGTAGCAGTCTTTTTTCCACATTTTGTTTTCTAGTGTTTTTTTTTTGGAGGAAGATGACTTTTTCCCTCTTGTTATGACTTCGAGTGGACTTTTCCCAAGCTCCTTCCGTTATTTTATTTCTTTTCTTTGTCCTAAAACATTAAATATTTGCAAATATTGCAAAAGCTTATGAGAAGACTTATATAAGTTTGTTCTCATTCACGAAAAGACAAAAGAAAACATGGAACTACAAGGAATAAAACATGACATATATTCATTAACGGGACATGGTAGTTCCAAGTTATGACAGGGCAAGTATTTATTTTTCCATTGTACCATTTGTGAAACCCATTTGAAAGGAAGAAATAGTTGTAGTTATTGGCCACTTTGTACCCATCTTTGAAAATAGATTTTTAAATTTCACAAATGAAACTCATGCGCCTAAACCTCGAAACTCCGTTTAAATGACTTTTTTTAAGTTACAGGAACTAATAAGTGGTTATTTCTGAATTTTTCAGTTTGAAAGAGTAATGATATGATAATGATAGGGCTTTTGGTGGAGATTGAGGGCTGGAATGGATGTGGCAGTCCAAATGGAAAGCCCAATAAGTCCACTATCAGGCCATTTGGATGAAGAAACAGAATCATTTTTTGCGCGGATTGAGCTTCATATGGATTGATCTTTATCCCCCCACCCCACCCCCACCCCCACCCCCAAATTGATGGTCTTTAATTTTTGCTCTTAATTCTTATTTAATAAAAATTTATGAGATAAAATATCCTTATTCGCTGGTCTATGAAATCAGATGTTCTGTGTTCGAAATCCAACATAGTAAAAAAAAAAATCACAAGGCAAAGTTTCATACAAATATATGGTCTATTCGGTGCAAAGTTGCATAAAAACTTGTCACGACCCAAATCGTAGGGCCGCGACGGGCACCCGGATCCCACCCGCCGAGTACTGCCATTCGTACATTTAACACCTAATCATAGTTAATTACGGACTAAGCCGAAAGAAAATTATGAAAAATCAGGTAACCATCTTACATATATACATACACATACCAAGGCCGACAAGGTCATACAAGACCACTATCCACAGGACACCTGTCTACAAGTCTCTAAGAGTAGCAATATCAAAGGTCGGGACAGGGGCCCGCCATACCCATATATACAAGCAAAATTGTACCGTACCAAAATTAGACCAACACTCCGAACAAGAGGAGTGCTCCAAAAATCTGCTGGATTCGCAATCAACTAACGTGAACTGTCACCTTGCCTATGTGAACCTGCGGGCATGAAACACAGTGTCCCTCGACAAAAGGGACGTCAATACGACTGATGTACTGAGTATGTCAGACATGAACAATAGTATAACAGGGATATAACAATAACTGAAACAGAAACAACCGACCAACAATAATTATCTCTGTGGGTCCTAATACATATGCCTAAATGTCATGCACAATGAGGTATACATATACATTGGCCCCATTGGGCATCTTCCTTACCATAACAGCCTCTGTGAACATCATTTCATGTCGCCCTATGTGGACATAATATGTCTAAATGTCATGCATAATGCGGTAAATACATATATACTGGCCACACAAGGGCATCTTCCTCCCAATATATATATATATATATATATATATATATATATATATATATTGTCCCTTAATCAGACATCTTCTTTCATTAAGCCACACAAGCTTTATCATTTATCATATCCAGCTGATCAGGTGGTCTGCGTTTCCTGTCCCCAATATACAGTATTGGGTAAAACATGAATGCAATACAAATGAAAATGCATGAATCACAATAAAATATCCTGAATGACATAATTTTCTTGTACCTTCGGTTAACGCCGTAAATATTAACATATTTTCCGTATGCCTTAATAAGGACTTGAGAACATATTTAGACATGTTTTTAACATATGAATCAATAACATGAATATTCTTAACAACTAGGAGTAGAATAAATTATGGAGCAATATCATGGTTATATTTCGTTACATAAAGCATGCCAAATGAAAGAATAATTTGTCTTAACATAGCTCGATAATAACGGAACCAGCCCATTTAGCCCTTTTGCTTGCTGAAATATTTTCTCCAAACCAAAAAGTAAAATGCTAACTACCAATTGCTGCTACCCACTTGTATAAGTTGGGACTTAAATTTAGCAAATGGTACTGTACCCATATGTTTACCAAAATGAACGAAAACCAGGGCCGGTCCTTGGGCTTTTGATTGTTAAATAGCATGAATGCCAATCTTCACATTAATGAACTTCATAATTTGGTCTCCCACACGGCCAATTCTCGCAGTGGGAGCACCATATTCACGCCACATGCCCCTTATCATGCGCTCACTTAATTAATTAAAAGACATGTCTCCGCATAATTTATCAATCTCACACATAATTAATTATGTGATTCCAATTCACTTAAGTCTTGATAACTTATAAGGTCTTCATATATACTCAATGTCATAATTTCATAATATGACACTAGTCCATAATCTCTTTATGCATATATCAAATTTATTTTCTTACCCCGTCGTCACACTTATTACGCCCAAAATTATTTTGGGGTTTAATCATTTTATATACTAATCTCTTTATTAGCATAAGTAAATATAACATAAATTTTTTCAACGCTCGAGTCTATTTACACACGCCTAGCGATTTTACATACGCTTAGCGATTTAAATCATAACCCGAAAGTACGGGATGTTACAAAACTATATCTTGACCGACACCGTTTTTTAGGAATCTTAATTTCTACAAAATCATGCGAGTCAAGTCATAATTTCTATGTAACTTTGCCCCAAATAGACATATTTTGTATGAAATCTTGCCTTGCAAAATTATTTTTTTACTATATTGGGGTTCGAAGTCATAATTCGATTTTTTTTATGTCAGAACTATTGTCAGCCACTCTTTTATTACTTGATCATAAGGATAATAGTTCTTCTTAGTTAAAGCGTGAAGGGACAAAAATAATTGACAAAAATTAAAGATCACTCCAAAATAGGAGCAATTGGCCGAATTGGCCGAATGGAATTAGCAATGGCCCTTTTTACAACTACAGCGTCAATCCGGATCGAGCTGTTTGTTTGTTTCATTTTGTAAGTTAGCCCTGCATTATTTGCTTGTCAATCTGTAAGGTTCGGCCCATTTTCAGAATCCACAATATTCTTGGGTTCACTGGTGTATTACTATTAACCTCTAGAAAATCTCCTTTCATCAAACCCAAACTATGAAAACCCTTTGTACCTTCCACCCAGCTCGTTTAAATTATCATTTCAGTAATCATAGATGAATGGAGGAAGGGGGTAAGAGTTATTACTCCAAAATAGTACTGGGCCTTTATAGTGGGCCCCTGACTGTACCCTTTGTTGGCCCGCTGAAGCCCTCTAGATCCGGTTCACTAATAGATGGACCCCCGCAAACTAACCGACCCGTATTCACAACCAATAAATGGCTCTACGAAGACTGATGGGGTCATCTGCACTTTTGCTCATATTTTGTACTGGTATTTAATTTTTGCTTCTCAAATGAAATTTATATATTCTAAGTCATAAGTTTTTTAGGGAGTTAATTCGTTATTCATGTCTTAAAAATTACCTTCTAATATCACTTTTATATCTTTTAAGACTATAAAGTCACCCAACTATTATTATTTTTCTCAAAATATATTAAACACCGCATAAGACTCATTTTCTCCTAGTTGACATGTTATGTCACATTAAACTCTACTTTTTTAATAATAAACTTATTCAACTCATCAAATCTGTTTAATCCTATCCAACCCATGTTTATACAATTTTAGACCCGATTAAAAAGAGATCCAAGAGGCGTAACTTTTAGCCTGCATTCCTCAATTGAGCCGAGGTCCAGAATCAAACTGGAAATATACATACTTAACAATTTATTAGGAGTATTAGAGAAAATAAACTGTTAAGTATGGATCTTCCAATAGCCTCTTTTCCCCCCACTAATTAGTCAAATGTATATTCTACCAACCCTCAAGTAGATTAAGGTTTGCCCATCCCCCTCAACATTTCAAATATGTATAATTATTTCTAATACTCCTAATAAATTGTTAAGTATGGGATATTTTCCAGTTTGATTCTGGACCTTGGCTCAATTGAGGAATACATGCTAAAAAGTCACGCGTCTTGGGTCTCATTTTAATTGGGTCTAGAAAGATATAAGATGGGTTGGGTAGGATTAAATAGGTTTGATGAGTTAATAAATTTATTATTAAAATATAAAGTTTAATGTGACATGGCATACCAACTATAAGAGAATGAATTATATTTTGAGGAAAATAGTGATAGTTGGATGACTTTATAAACTAAACGATACAAAAGTAATTTTATGAGAATTTTCAAAATATGGTTAACTCATTTTTCACGGGATCAACATAATTGTATCAGATCCCATAAAAACTAATTTTAGAAGACATAAGTTTCATTTGAGGGCAAAAACTAAAGAACGTCCTTTTGAAGTTTTTTTGATGAAAAAACAAGTTACAATTATTAGCTTTATAGTATTTACTTTTAACCTTTATGGAACGGCCTGATCCAGTCGTTCTACATTCAGAATATTCATACTAGGACCCGCAAGGTAGTCAAGTTGGTGTAGCAGTAGAGCGCGGGACCGCAAGATCACGAGTTCGATCTCCTGCATAAATCTTTTTGGTTGAGCCTGTCACACATGGCTTGCCAAGTGTGGTTAATCGGCTGACGTGATTTGCAGGCTATTGCGTCAGTCCGGGATTTACCCTATGCGCACTCGAAAGAGTAGCGGCTGCGGGTTCATTCGTCAACAAAAAAAAAATATTCATACTAGGGTTTAATTAACCATAGTACTAATTAATTTTTAATTTGGCAGGGTCAAAGTCTATAGGATAGATCTGTAAATAGCCTAGTCACCAAATATAACACGGGGTTTTGAACGCCGGAGCAAGTAGAACACAAAAGATAAATGGAGAGCGCAGCCGTGTTTGCGGGGCTTCACCATAATCCCGGTCACCATAACCACCTTCTCGGTCCATCACGAAGTGCTATTAAGCTTCTTTCTCCTTCCATTGATAAAAGCCATTTTGTTCCTCTCCCTCTCAAGGTTTTTTTCTTCCTTCAGCTGTTCAAATCTCATTTTCTCGTATTTTTTTGATTGAAATGATTCTGTTTTATTGTTACGTGTGTGTGTGATGTTAACGTATCTCTACGTAGTTTGATAAATCTTTGTATGCGTGTGGTTTTAGTGTAGATTGGCTCATTCGTGTAGATTTGGTTAATTTGTGTGTTGGAATTTGTATTGCAGCTTCAGAAGCAATCACATTTTGCTTCTTACAGTGATAATAGTGCCATAAACAATGGAAATCCACTTCGCGTGGCCTCTCCTGCAAGGTATTTTGCTTTTCTTCGACTGGTTTTATTTCTTTTAGTTTTACGATTCAGACGCTCTGCTCCTAAAGCAGATATACCAAATTGTTATGCTGTTGTCTCGTCGTGCTTAATTGACAGCCACAACTTTGTTAACGGTGAATTGTTGTAAAGTATTGTAATTTGTACACTAGTTGATTTTAGTGCTAGGAAATATAATCGATATCATGTCACGGATTGTTGATACTCAGTTATGAATTTTTGGGTTATATCTGTTCCCCAGATGCATTTTAGGTACTACCACATTGGGCAGAACCAGGCAAAACATAGAAGTTCATAGGTATTGTGTGTACTTAAGCTGCATTGAGGTGACTACAACCTACATTACAAAAAGATGCAACTTCTGTTTTGGCACTTTTACCTACTTCGATATGATTTATTTGAGAGAGTTGGACTCAGAATATGCTATATTACTGTAGATGTTTAAGATTATACTTTTTTGAAGGGTAGAAATGCCTTAACATGTCAATCAGCACTCTGAAGGACAACGTTCGTGAACTGTATTTATTCATATTTAGAAAGGGATGTGATATTTCCCAATCTGAGCAAACCTTCCCTCTAATGCAAGTACCACCAGAATACATCAATTAAAAGTAAAAAACATCCTCGTGGTAGAGCATGTTGACTTAGATAAGTCAAATGCAGTTTCCTGTGTGTTATAAAGTTCTTAATTTACAGATAATCTATGAATTATGAAGTGGCTCTAGATCCTTTGCATTGCTTGTTAATTGCTTCCCGCATAACTGATAAAAGCTTTGTTTTTATAACAGCAACGTAACATCTGAATTAGCCGACATCGATTGGGATAACCTTGGCTTTGGCTTTATGCCTACTGATTATATGTATATCATGAAATGTTCTCAAGGTGAAAACTTTTCTAAGGGTGAATTGCAGCGTTTTGGGAACATCGAGTTGAGCCCATCTGCTGGAATATTAAATTATGGTCAGGTTAGTTTTTGCCCTTGTGTTAAGATGGTATCTGAAGAAACCTTTCTTAATCTCAAATATATTTCTTGCTTGTTATTCATTCGAATGATTACAGTTATACTTCACGTGTCAGACTCACTGAAAATGCTTGAAATATTAATAGGGATTGTTCGAAGGTTTAAAGGCATATCGAAAACATGACGGCAATATATTGTTATTTCGACCCGAGGAAAATGCAATGCGCTTGAAGATGGGTGCTGAACGTATGTGTATGCCTTCTCCGTCTGTTGAACAGTTTGTGGAAGCAGTAAAAGCCACTGTTTTAGCGAATGAAAGATGGGTAATATGTCACTTCAATCTTCATAAGAAACTATGTTATTGAGTGACTTGTGCCCACTAAATTTGTTTTCTTTGCTTACTTCAGATTCCTCCTCCAGGTAAAGGTTCATTGTACATAAGACCATTGCTTATGGGGAGTGGAGCTGTCCTTGGTCTTGCTCCAGCTCCTGAGTACACATTGCTGATTTATGTAGCACCTGTTGGAAATTATTTTAAGGTATTTTCTGTGAACCCCCGCCAGTTTTAATCCTTACTTATTAATGCATTGTTGTATCTTCTCTTTTTAGTGCTTGCTTCTGCTAGTTTCTGCATGTCAATGTCCGAAGTACAGCTTGTAGACTATTAAATGTTTGAAATGTAGTTAATATATCTTCATTAATTTGACAATTGCTGACTACGGATCACTGGGAAATAGCTAGAATTACAATGTAAGAATGTATACTATATCAGAATAATTATTTTTCGCGATGATATTATTAGTCATTTGAATTGCTTCAACTAGCTATGAGATCTTGAAACTTGAGCGTAGTGTATTACTTACCAAAACAAAGAGAAGAAACTTGGGTGTAGCATATATGTCTTGACATGATGGATATTAGCAAATTAGCAAATAATAAGGACTGCAAGAGGATATTGTCTCAACAACTGTTAGTTCAAGAAGTAAGAAACTTGTATGAAAGTAATTAGTAGTATTTTTTTTTTGGATAAGTTGCGAATGTGAAAAAGTTGACTGCAAGACATGTCACAACCTAAACACACAAAAGAGTGTGGAGTCCATGGTCCAGAATTTAGAAAGGACAGGACGATTATCGATTTATTGTTGATTATCAGAACTCGAGTGGATGGTAGTCTCTTGCTATAAATTTTCATGTTTATCTTTAGACCTTTTAATAATCATATTATATGGCAGGTCTGTCTCTCAGATCACTCATTTTCCTTCTCCCTTTTTTCTTTCTCCACAGGAAGGTCTGGCACCAATAGATTTGATAGTTGAGACTGAAATGCACCGTGCAACCCCTGGCGGTACTGGAGGCATCAAGACTATTGGAAATTATGCTGCAGTAAGCTAGCCTTATGGACCTTTAGTTCTTCTAAGACTATTGGAGCCTTAGTTACATTTTCTTCTTAGAGGTTGACGAGAGTAAACATCCATGAGTTCCCACTTGACTCATCTCTTTATATTTCACTACGACATATGATCAAATCTTTTGCAATTAGCTTTCCCCTTACACTTTTATATCTATCTAACAAGTTTATGAAGTAATTTTCTAAGAATTGTTTGCATTCTTATGCACTTGACCTAATGGCAATCAATCTCATTCCTTCATGCTTTTTAGTTTTCCACTCCATGTCAGTAAATCACATGTATCCAAGGAAAGAATATTAGTCTAATATTTTCCTGGACATATGTAAAAAGAAAGAAATGCAAGATGGTTTCATGAGAAAAAATGCTACCTGCACCCTTCACTAATTATTTGATATTTTATCAACTCTGCCATCCTTGATGAATCCATTTTTCATCTATGGGTTGTAAATGTAGGTTCTGAAGGCACAGAGTGCTGCTAAAGCAAAAGGCTATTCGGATGTTCTGTACCTTGATAGTGTTCAGAAAAGATATCTGGAAGAGGTTTCCTCTTGCAATGTCTTTATTGTGAAGGTATAAAGATAGACCAATATCCTGTGTCCTCTATCCTCATTGTAAGATATTTTGCTGGTGGTGCCGGAATGAGAATGTGATACTGGTTTTATAGAAGTAATTAATGACATAAGAACTTTATTTTTGATATAGATGAGACAGGAAACTCATTCGAAACTTATCTTGCAAAGAATACTTTAATATCTCTTTATCTTTATTCTTTATGTACTGCTTATGAACATGTGATTTTTCTGCTTTTAGATGGATTTTTGTAGTTTCGTTTCATTTCTCACAATCTTTTTTCATGTATCTTGATTCTCGTATTTGAAAGTTTGGCCTTTGAGCATAAGTTCTTTTTTACACTTAAACTTGGTTTTCTTAAAAGATAATGTCTTGTGGATATGTGAGATGTTATTTTCTATATTTAATAATCAATTTGAAATTTTCGGTAGTCTGAAGAATTGGCTCGATCAACCACCCCAAAATAATGATCTTAGATTTCTTCTGTGTGTAAAATCCCTTTCTCAAATATCTCACGTGACTTACTATTATATTATTTATTTGTTGTTGTACATGGATACCACGATTTATTTGAACAATGGTCTTAGATTTTTTGCTTGGAAGTGTAAATGAATCTTCTTTACTTAAATTGATGCAAATCGTTCATTTTGATGAACGAAACTATGTTATTCTATACCATGTTTACAGGGCAATCTGATAGTAACTCCTGCAATTAAAGGAACCATTCTACCTGGAATTACGCGAAAGAGCATAATCGACGTAGCTCTTAGTCAAGGATTCCAGGTACCCCAGTTTGTCTTCAACATAACATGCTTGGTTCTTATGCTAATGCTGGTTAAATTCTGTTTATTTTTTGTTGTAGGTTGAGTTCTTTTTTAATTTATTTAATGAATTTGATATGAAAGAATTAAGATGTGGAGGTGCGCGCAAGTTGGCCTGGACACCGCCTTTATAAAAAAAGAACAAGAATTAAGATGCCGATTGGTAGTAATTAGGAAATTGACCAATGTGATAAAATTATCAAGAATTGGATTCTTATCCACCATTTCTGCGAGCATTTTCCCCCTGGTTGGTGGTATCAAAATGCTAAAATGCTCTGATTATTCTCCTTCTAAATTAGGTGCAAAAGTACCATCCACTGTAGTTAGCATTGAGGAGCTTTTTTTCCGGATTCTCTTCATCTTCAGCTATCTGCATTCTCCCAATGACCTACTGTGAATGTTAACCCCTCTGGCAACTTTCCTCACCACCATCTCGTCGCCATGCTCCCCCCCCCCCCCCTCTAAATGAGTGGGACGACTCTTTCATCTCTTCTCCTCCCCAACCCTCCTTACCATCAGTATCTTCTCCTTCATCTTCCTTGCCTTGTGCCAGTGCTACCCCTCTCCTAATCTATCTTAGTCACCTTGCTTTCCAATCTCTGTTACTCGCCCTTCTTTTCATTACTATTCCTCTATTCTTCTCTGTCTAATTTTTTTTGTTGGTTCCTGGACTTTCTCCTATTATTTTGTAGTTCTTTTTGTGTGGTGGGGGTGGGTGGCGAGGGATGCTCTTTCTTCCTCTTTTCTTATGCATTCCCTTTTTCCCCAATTATTTTCTAAATGTGCCTTAAACCTTTTGATTTAAGAATTCTAATTCCAGGATGTACGACATGCTACTGAACAACCATAATAAGATCCCTGGTTGACCTAAGGAAGAGTCAAAACTTATTCTGCATATTTGCGATAGATCATAGTCTAGAAGGCTCTGAAGCATTATTGTGCTTACAAAATCAAAAGCAGATGCACTCTAGATCCGTGAAATGAATATCAGAGAAGATTTATGTTTTCAATGAATAAGCATTAGCAATATTACAACTATGCCTATCCAAAAAAAACATAGTTTCGGTCTAATATAAGAGCTCAACGCATGAGGTGTAGGTTTGACGCATATCAGGGGTTCGAACCCTACCGCGAACAGAAGTCGGGTATTTGAGTGGAGAAGGGTAGTGAGTGGCCCATTCTTTACCGGTTTGGAACCGTGCGCCACTGATAATTGAGGATTTCTCTGTTATCGAAAAAAAAGTCAGCTTTTCCTACCTCACCAGATATATATCAAGAACACTAAAAAGATTAGGCTCCTGCCATGATAAAATTCACCTTATCATTAAGAATTGAATTTGGGAAAAGAATGTGCGATCCTATGCTTATTCCTTCTAGTAGTTTAGATGGATTTGTTAGTTGTTAGACTAATTTGGTATGCATAATATGGCTTTAGTGTCTCATCACTACTATTCTGAGCCCAGAATATCAACGTGTAGGTTGAGGAACGACTGGTGTCCGTGGACGAATTGCTTGATGCTGACGAAGTTTTCTGTACGGGAACCGCCGTGGTTGTATCTCCTGTTGGTAGCATTACTCATCAAGGGAGAAGGTATATATATATTACGATTTTGTTTGATGATGAACTAATGCATCAGATGATAATTCCTGTATAATTGATTGCGTGATGGATCTGATATCTTTTTACTCTGCGTGTGCGCATCTATTTGCCGAAATATTAGTTCTTATTAGAGTTATTCGTGCAGGGTGACATATGGAAATGATGGTGTTGGTCTTGTGTCACAGCAATTATACTCTGCGCTTACTAGCCTACAAATGGGACTCTCAGAGGATAAGATGGGTTGGATTGTTGAGCTCAAGTGAGCTCTCCGATCAAGGGTAGTATTTTGTGTTGATGCAAAAATGTTTGACTTGGAAGTTTTCAGGCACTTGTGATCCAGAGTTTATCATTGATCTTTCATCCCATGATGCGTGTCAAGTATATCTATGTTTGATATGCATCCGTCATCTATAAAATAGTCGTTTCCACCCCAAATTTGGTGATTTACTCTAGTAAATTTTGTGATTCTGTCACCGTCATTTGGTTGTTGCACAGTAAATAACTTCACCTCACGAGAAAGCCAAAAGACAATATGCTTTGGACTTGGATTGTGAACTTACTACACCTACCCATGGTTATCTAGAAGCCAAAGAGTCAATTTAAGCAAGTTGGAATTTCGAGATTGTCCTACTGAATTTTGATTACTCAAGTTTTCGGAGTACAATGAATAAGGGCAACTTGACTTAGCAGTGACTTGAAGATCGGATTCAAACCCGTAAATTTCTTGATGTTTGATCTCTTGATCATTAAACTATCCTACATTGACATTGGTGAACATTAAGGAAACTGACTTTAGGTTCCTGGTAGGGCTTGTCGACTAGGAGCGGCATATCGACTAGGAGCGGCATAAGTCTACGCTACTCTACCTTGCGAGATTGCCCGTCACGGTTAAAGCGAGATGCTTTCCTCATTTATGAATTCTCTGCAAGATTCAGATTTGCTCGACATATAAGCAGTATAACAGTTCATACTATTAACCTTTCCATTTGGAAGATTGGAACTTTCAGGCACTAAATCTCAGTGCAATTAAATGCGTTAGATTACATTATCAATGAGAAAACAGAGAAATTTGACTTCAAAGCAAGGTCGAAAAGCTGGCTTGAGCAGTTCCTTACTGGAAAGTTGTCCCGAGTAAGATCAAATCACAAACTTGAAACTCATCTTCAAAAAATGTTTCAAAAAATCGATCCAATACATAACCACATGGTATTTTAATTTATTTATTTTGGAAAACCCACAGCCGATGAGGGTAAATATCCCCTCCTACTGAGAAAGCAATCTCATTCAACCCCTGATATTTAATCTTTGCTTAAGCGTCATAAATATAGTACAAGCCAAAAAATGATTATAAACTAGTTTGACCAACTTATAAGCATACCCATACACCTTCATAAGCTATTTCAATCAAACACAGGGATGAGATAATGTAATGAAATAGATCAACAGAATACTAAAATGACTCCTCTAGAAACTCACAGAGCTGGGGGGAGGGGGGGGGGGGTACAAATAACTCTAATTCACTTCTATAATATCCCCAAAATCTCAGTACTAAGTTGTATTTATCACAAGAACAAGAAATTAGCAGACAACAAACTAACCACTTTGAGATAATGTTTACTTACAACCACAGCTCTTTGATAAACACTAAACATAACCTATTCTTACCATTTACAAAACACTCAAGGGTATGAGTTAGCCTGAGACATTTACATGTTTGGGAAGCACATAACGAGCCACCAAACATGGCATACCACTAGTCATGATCAGTTGTTAGCTTGGAAATATTTGTAGGAAGTCGCAGAAGTTTCAAATGAAGAAAGCAAACAGCAAATTAGTCGAGGCTCAACTCTTCTCACATCTAGCAATCTCACTACTTCTTTGTTGCTCTAGTTCTTCGGGATCTTCCCTCAGGATTCCCATTTTGATCTGATTCCAAGCTACCATTGTTCCCAACCTTCTGACCACTTTCCCCAGAGAGAGTCTCCTGCAGAAGTATGCTTTTATGATTCGCATTGAACAGAACACGAAAGAAAGTATATTGGGGTGAAGAGGGAGGGGGTGTGGGTAATTCAAAAGTTAAATTGAACAGCAAAAACCGATACAACTAGGATAGCCCCTTCAATACAAAGAAAGCAGATTAATGATACTTCCCTGCCAATTTAAGTGTACCTTAGCTGGGGCATGCACGGGTATTAAACTGAGCATTGGAATTTTACGGTACTTAAATATGTGAGGGCTAAAAGGAGAGAAACTAAAATTTGTGAAAGATTTCAAACTTTCTTGGTGAGAAAATGAACCCCGAGATAACATCTTTACAGTTGGATATTTTTTTTTGATAAGTAGAAAAAAAAGGTATTGGATATAAATTTCCTTTCTAGGAGAGTGGACAAATGAATCTAGGATTGATAACTGAGACGAAGAGGTATGCACCTACCTTTAGTGCATACAACAAAATAAGACTTGCCTCCCAATTGGCATCTGGCAGTGCATGGCATGTACCCTGACAATGAGGATACATGCAATGCCTGAGTTATACCCAATTTAAATGCTGAATAGTTATTAAAAGTTAAAAAGCATAGAAGATAAAATAGAAAAGAAGCTAGAAAAACGAGCCCAGCAAAAAATATCTGTAACAAGTTCTGAAAGAGACCATACCAGAGAATCAAGACAGAGAAGATTACCCTATCAATCACATACCTAACACTATCTAAAAATATATGCAGCGTTAACACGGAAATTATTCTATAAATAAAATTACAAAAGTTGATAAATTTCAAATCATCATGAAGCTGTAGCAACGCTTGCATTGCTTGAACACATAATTTAAAGAGAATAAAGCTTACCGGACTTCTCTCTGTGACTTTTTTTACGTCGATTTCCGTCACTTCCTGAACTGTAACAATTTTATCAATATACACAGTGGTCTCCTCTGCAGCAACGGGAGCTTGGTCTGGTGGTACTTCCAGGTGTTCAACATCTGGTGCATCTGATGCTGGTGATAATGAACTAGAAAGAGCCAGAAATGAAATGAAGTCAAAAAATCAATATTCAACTTCTATTTTACAACATACGGAAGGGGAAGTGGGATAACAGAAAAGTGTGTGCTACTTGACGTGTCGGTTATTAAGAGCAGAGAAATACCCTGATGCACCATTCTCGGTCAATTGAGATATAAAATCCTCATTTTCCCTGCGCCTTTTGTTACTTGGTGCACGATCAAGCAACGTATCAGCACATCTCTTAAGCCATGATAATGGAGTAGAGAGAGGAGAAGATGAATTTCCGTTCTCTTTCATGATAGAAGGAATATCTTGTGTAACACCATTATTACAATTCCCATCCAGACCAGAACCCATCACCGAGGCATGCTTCGAAAATCTTTTTGCAGAAGATTTATGTTCATTGGATTGTTGACCAGAATGTAACTTTTTGGGTGTGACAATACGATCTGGTATAATCTTAACATCCTCCAATTTCTTCAACTGCTCAATCTGAGAAAGAATCTCCTCCCTATCAGCATGGAGTAATTCCCTTTGTTTCTCTAATTTCAGCCTTTGCACCGTAAGTTCTTCTATAGCATTATTTAGCTCTGCCCACTCTTTATCCCTTCTCTCACGATCCAAATTGATCTCTTTTCTCTCAGCATCTAGTTTCTTCAACTCCAAGCCAACATGCTCCAATTCCTTTTCCATAGTCTCCCTGAGAGATGCAAGATCCTGAAGTTCTCTTTTCTTTTGTTCCTCAAAGGCTTTCTCCTTTTCCTTTAGGTCAGTTTCTATTTCTTCACGCCTTTTTTCAATGCGGTTCTCTAGCTCCTTTTTCTGCATCTCAACATCCTGTAAAAAGTTTTCGCGTTCTTTCTGAATTTTGATAAACCATTCTGCACGTTCACTCTCAATCTCATACATGAAGGTTTCACGATCACGAGAAAGTGACTCAAGATTTTGCTTATATTCTTCTTGAATTGCATTTTTCTCTGCTTTCAGGCTGTCACGGCTATCCTTAAGAAGCTTAGAAATGGCCAATTTCTCTTCAGCCACACGTTCAGCTTCCTTCTGCAACTCTTCTCTTTTCTCAGCAATTACCTCCCATTCAGTCTCAAATTTAGCTTTCTCTGCTTTCAACCGATCTGCCTCCTTTTCAATTTCTTCCTTCTCCGCTCTAATCATATCAATCTCTTGCTTTAGCCTTGTTTCCAGAATCAGCAACTCTTGAGTTTCATTTTTCATAGCCTCCACTTTTTCTTCCTCATGGTCGACACATTTTCTTTTTTCATCCAGCATTCTCAGAGACTTCTCCAGATCATTTCTCATTTTGTTGATTCCTTCCCTTTCTTGCTGCAGAACTGTTCTCTGCAACTCTACCTCTTTGTCAGCAGCTTGGAGGCATCTTTCTTTTACCTCAATTACATGTACCCTGTCTTTCAACTCTTTCTCCTTCTCAGCTAGTGTTCTTGATTGCCTCTCCAAATCATATTCCTTTTCAGTAATTAGGTCCTCCCGATACTTAATATCCATATCTTTCAACTCCCAAGCCCGCCTCTTGGTCTGGATCTCATCTTCCACCAACTTCCGTTTTGTTTCCAACTCTGCTTCGATAGAAGATATCTTAGTTGCTAATGTGGCGTCCTGATTAGCCATAACCTGCTTAGTGTCATCCTGCATGGTTCATCATAGTAAGAAGATAATGGGATCTCACAGTAAAGGATGGAAGCATAGTTTTCGTTTGTGCCAAAAACTTACCATCTCCTTGCTTTGGAGTTTCCCCTGTAATAGCAGTAGCTCTTCCTCTTTCATGCTAAGTTCAATCTCCCTTTTGATTATGGCCTATGAAATATATAGCAATTGATTAAACGGGTTCCTTAATATCTTTTATCAGAAAAAGCTCACATACATAATGAGCACAATATTATGTAGAAGAAGAGAGAAATAGGCTCACTTCTTCTCTTGCTGATAGAGACTTCAGTTTCAGCTCCAGATTGCGCTTTTCCTCATTCAGGGCTTTAACGTCATTCTCCAAGTTTAATTTTCCATCCTCTAAGTCTTTCTCACGTCTGTTCAGTTCTTGAGATCTGTTAAAAATAAAATCCTCTCTCTTATTGAGCAAAGCCTGAGCATCGAGTAACTCTTCTTGAGACCGCTGTAGAGTTTTCAGCCTTTCAGATAAAGATTGTTTCTCCAGATGGATCTCTTTCTCTTTTGCTTCACAACTGACAAACCAAAGGAAAAGCAAACTTAATCATGTGCATGAGGAAAATAATAGCACAAGTGCCTCCATAGAGGATGTCGGCATTCCTACCTACACTACCTAAAGGCATGATCATTCTTCTGTTAGTTGAGAGGAATAACATAATTGATCCTTTGGTGTGGAAAATTCACATAATTACAGATATAAGTGCCAATTGCATGATTGCATTCAATCCCCCTTTAGAATTCTATTAATAAAAATTAGCACCAAGTAGGTAAAGAAAGTACACCAAAATATCTATGAATTTCATTCCTTTAATTTAAGCAACTAATCTATGAAATCCAGTCCACAGTCAAAATTATTTACAAGTCTTTCTATGCCAAAAGAACATATTCCTTTAAACACCTAAAGTTTACAGAAGACAAAGGTAAATTATTATCCTCATAAGCATCCATGATTTCCTTCTAACCAGACTGTCAAAAATTCATAATGCAGTCAATCCTGAAAATCATACTTCCAAGAGCTTTTTTCAGATTATCCTGAAAATAGGCCCCTTCTTTTACCCTTTTCCACTTAAAAAGCAGACTTGGTTGATAGCAGGATTCAAACTCGTGATGTGGGTCAACCACACATACCGGTTTGTACACCTTTGCCAATGAACCAAAGTCATGAAGAGCTCAAAGAAAATAGCATCTTAGTGAACAAGGTACAACACATCAAGAAGTTGAACCTGAATTGGTGTTTTGACAGTCTTAACTGCTGTGGAAACATCAGCTCAGCAACCATCTAACAAAACTAAAAACAAAAGAACATCCGAATCAACTTTAATCACATACTCTGACTTGAATGATAATGTCTGTCTCCTAAGATCATCTTCTCGTGACTCAATTTCACATAATTTTCTTTTTGCACTACGATGATAAAGGCTAGCTTCTGCTTCCAAAGATTCTGCTTTACACAACTTTTCCTCCGCATTGGAGTACTTCTTCTGAGCATCCTCCATCATGCTTTGTGCTTCAGCCAATTTATTCTCAGATTCAACTTTTGCTTCAGCACATTCTGCTCGCATCTCATGCAATGCTTTCTCAATCTGTTTAAAATTCAAAACACATCAGCAAGATAACTACAGAACTTGGCGAAACAAATAAGCGGAGTAAATCATACGTTTGTGACACATTCTTTCTCAATTCCAAGAGCTTTCTTCAAATTTGCTTCAAGTTTCTTAGCTTCAGCCGCATCAGAAAGGCGTGCAGCTTGTTCACGCTTGTACAAGAGTTCAGCTGACTCAGCAGCTGCTTTAAATTGCTCATTATTGGAAACCCACTCCTTCCTTTCCAGGATAAGAAGCCCCATCTGATATTGATGGTCATACAGCTACCCCCATAATAGAGATGCAATCAAGAATCAAGTTAGCAAATAAATAGAAAACACACAGGTTCAGTAAAGACAAAAACAGACAGTATAACCCTAGGTTTTTGTATTGGTCCATCTGTTCAGTCAAATTAATATTCCTAAAGGGGCAGAAAGAACATTACTAGTAGGGAACTCAGGTAAATTAAACTGTAGGTTCATTTAGTATGGAAGAAGATGGTTTCCATAAACAAAATTCTCTGTGAAAATTACTTCATTTTCTACAACTTAAGGTTACCAAATACTGGAAAAAAATCTTGATAAAATCATTTTCCAGGAAAACATATTTTGCTATAACAAACACAGCACAACACTAAAGCCGCATGAACAAATACGATTTCCTGCTCCTATTTATGCTTTCATTAGGTTATGTTGTCTACATCACACCCAATGAGTGAGTCCCTTTCCCGGACCCTACTATCGCGGATGCTTTGTGCACCGGACTGCTTTTTAAAAAATAAAACAATGAGAACATATGACGATCCTATTCCTATGAGAGTAAAATCGACCCCCAAAAAAGGAAGGTACATAATTAACCAGTCACAAATTATTCGGTTCTAATACTTCTATTGGGGTACAGTTCATTTCATTTAAATGAGTCGCAAAACTAATATACCTCCGTTTCGAGTTTGGCAATATAGGCAATAAGAGCCGCTTTATCTCTGCGTTTAATGGAGTCCTCATCAAATCCAGTTTCACGGAGTCGCTTCCATATGACTTCATCTGTTAATGGAGTCCTCATCAAAGCCAGTCTCCCTGACGCAGGACTTGCCATTCTTGAATACAAGTACACAAAAAGAAAAATCCAAGATTTCACTTTTTGATGAATTTGTTGAGTTAATTATTCCTTCAACAAGAACAATGAAGGTATGGTAGTGCTGGACTCCACACACAACTTTTTTGTGCTTTTTCTCTTTTCACACACTCTCTCTCTCGAAAATTGTACTGGTTCTTTCTTTTGCTTCAACTAGTCTCTGTGATAAGCTAAGCGGACTTTGAACGACGCCGTTTTAGGTCGAATTTACCGCTGAGTAGTTTAAAAAGGGGGAAATGGTCAAATTTGCCCTCCAATTATGTTTTATGGAACAACTTTGCCCTCCGTCAAACTTTGAAATCAAATATACCCTCACCATTTTCAAACTTGTTAAATTTTCCCTCGTATAGACAGATTTGTGAGTTGGACGCTACGTCGAATCCACGTAGACTCCACGTCGGACGCCAGGTCAGATCACGAACCAGATCCACCATCCACACCTCCTCCATCGTCGCCGCCGTCGCCTCAGTCGCTACCGCTTCCACTACCATAGCCAATTCCAAACCCCGCACCAGATCCACTGTTCACACCTCCTCCTCCGCCGCCGCTTCCACCTCCACCAGCGGCCCAAATTTACATGTCTAGATTCAGAAGAGGAAAAAACCCATCTCTTCATTCTACCTTGAAGAAAAAGAAAAGGTAGCTCAAACCTTTACACTCTCTCAACTCCATTAAAGGAGAGAAAACACACAACAAAATCGCAAAACTTGTGATTCCATCTCCAAAAAACGATATCATTTTCGAATCCCTAACACTTGGTAAACACAATGTTTAGAAACCAGTACAATACCGACGTAATAACATGGTCACCAGCGGTAGCGATGGAGGCGGCGATGATGGCGGCGGTGGAAGAGGAGGTGTGAACGGCGGATCAATGGAAACATATTTCTCTTTTTCTTTTTGTAAAGTTGAGGCTCAGATCCGTGTAAAATGGGGCAAAGAGGAGAAGACGACAACGCCATGGCTGCAAAATGAACCAGTTACATGATCTGGGTTTTGCCCCGCCAAGATAAGCATCAGGTTTCCTCCATGCCCTTAATTTCAGCCCAGAATTAGCAATATCATCATTGTGGGGAAATTTCACAAATATACCATAGTTGGGTTGTTGGTTTGGTGTTGGTGTCGCGAGGTAGTGGACTTGATCGTTGTTGTACATTGGTTTTGTGGTGGAGAAGGGGTCGTATTTGGTGGTGGTGCCGCGAGACAGTGGTGGTGTTGGTCTTGGTTTGTCGGAGACGAGCTCCGGCAGTGGTGATGATATTGAAAGATTTGGGGGTTGTTTGTTGTTAGTGGTCTGCCGACGTGGATCCGACGTGGCGTCCAACTCACAAATTCGTCCATCCGAGGAAAAATTTAACAAGTTTGCAAACGGTGAGTGTATATTTTATCTCAAAGTTTGATAGTGGCAAAGTTGTTCCATAAAGTATAGTTGGAGGACACATTTGATCCTTTTCCCGTTTAAAAAGGGAAGAGGAAATTGTATTACCTTAATTAACAACTAATTTTGAAAGTTAAAACTCTGATTGTTTTAGAAATTTTTTGGTTTATGGAACCTTAGCTGGCAACGTTTCCCATCCAGATTTGTAAGAGGAAATTTTTATATTCAAAATAACAAATTTCACTTTTGTCTATTAGAATTAGTAATTTCTTTATCTCACTTTTTAGTGAGAGTTACCTACAAATATCTTTTGGGGAATAAAAATTTCTCTATATTTTCTATATATATTGAACTCATTTTCGAAATTGATTTTCATGCTTAAGATTCCAAACTGATTATTAAAATCTGTGACCCTAGCTAAGTAAAGGAATATATTCCTTGATCTTTATTAATGAATGATTTACAATACATATAATATTACAAAAATATTTACTTTGATACAAACTAGGTAACTAATTAGCCTAATTACAAAAGAATTATAATTCTACATAAAATAGGAGATATACAATTAATACAATCAATGAAAGAATATTGAGAAATATTCTATTACACCCCCGCAGTCGAAGCGGGAAGTTCACGAACATTGAGACTGGCTCGAAAATCATCAAATAGTATGCGCGGAAGTCCTTTGGTGAAGATGTCGTCAATATGATATCTGGAAGGAACATGAAGGACATGAACTTGACCACGAGCCATTTTTTCGCGAACGAAATGAATGTCCATCTCAATGTGTTTAGTGCGCTGATTATTGGACAGAATTGTCGGAAAGATATATCGCACTAATATTATCGCAGTAGACCAGTGTTGCCTTTTGAATCGGGCAATGAAGCTCAAGTAGAAGGTTACAAATCCAACAAGACTCAGAGACGACGTTGGCGACACATCTGTACTCTGCTTCTGCACTGGATCGGGATATTGTAGATTGCCTTTTGGAAGACCAAGACAATAGGTTATCTCCGAGGAAAACGCAATAACCAGATGTAGAGCGTTGGGTGTCAGGACATCCACCCCAATCAGCATAAGAATAAGCAGTGAGACCAATGAGCGAAGACCTGTATAGATGTAATTTGAAGTGAAGTGTACCTTGGACGTATCGTAAAATACATTTGAGGGCATGCATGTGTGCTTCCGTCGGACTGTGCATGTGCAAGCATATTTGTTGCATGGCATAGGATATGTTTGATCTCGTGAATGTGAGGTACTGCAGGGCCCCAGCCAGGCTACGATAGTGAGTCGGGTATGAACTATGAAAGGCCGAAATCAGCGCCGAGCTTGAAATTGGTGTCTATAGGCGTGTGGGATAGTTTGCAAGATGTCATGCATGCACGGTCATGGATCTCTTCGACGTACTTCTTATGACATAGAAATAGCCGCCAGAATATCGAGTGATAGAGATGCCCAAGAAATAACTCAAGGGCCCTAGATCTTTCATAGCAAACTCAGAGGAAATGAGAGACATAATGGACTGGCGGAGACATCAGATGATGTGGTGATGATGATGTCATCAATATATAATAATAGGTAAGCCATATATGTACCCTTGTTGTAGATGAACATGGAATGATCAGATCTGCTATGTGAAAAACCAATAGAGGAGACATAATCGGCGACCCGTTGGTACCATGCTCGATGAGCCTGTTTAAGTCCATAGAGCAATTTTTGCAACATACACACATAATCTGGATGCATAGGATCCCTGAAAATCATAAGTCGATGCATATATACCGTTTCATGAAGATCCCAATGTAAGAAGGCATTCCTGACATCAAGCTGATGAATATGCCAAAACTTGAATATGGCAATGCTAAGGACGGTCCGGATGGTTGCGGACTTTACGACCGGGATGAACGTTTTATCACAATTCACTCCCACCTGTTGAGACCTGCCATCACCTACAAGATGAGCTTTGTACTTCTCAAAAGAATCATCAGATTTCTTTTTATGTCTAAAAATCCACATAGAACGATTAATGTTAGCATCAGGTGGACGGGGTACTAGGTCCCACGTATTATTATCAATAAGAGCATTATATTCGTCAATCATTGTGGCTTTCCAATTAGGGTTAGATAAGGCATCCTTCGGGTTATGAGGGACAAATGAAGGGACAACTGAAACAGAAAGGTTAAACAACCGTTTACGTTTATAAATTTCGTGCATGGCACGAGTTTCTATATTTTGAGAGTGTGTCTCGGGATGCAGGATGGGAGAAGGGTTTTGCCGCGGGACTGTCGGGAAGAGGAGGAAGGGTAGGGTGACGGTACTGGATGACCGAACCTCGGTTTGCCGAGAGGTGGGTACGGAATCACCCTGAGGCGGGCTGTTTTGGGCCACCATCGACAAAACCTGGTAGGTAGCTAGTCCCGGACTGGCCGAGGTAGTGGTGGGTACCGGGGTCTGGGACAGCAGACTATGTAAATGGTGAATTATAAGAGGGTTTAGACCATCATCTACGAAGTCGTAGGAATGTCGAGGTGGCGAGTGTAGAGAGGCAAAGGAGAATTGAGACTCATCAAATAGGACATGACGTGAAATAATAATTTTACGGCTTGACAAGTTATAGCACGAGTAACCAAGATGATTGGCAGGGTAACCCAAAAACACACACGGCGAAGATCGGGGTTGGAGTTTGTGAATGGTCGAATGGAGAGGGTAACAAAGACATCCAAAAATACGCAAGTGTTGGTAGGAGGGTTCCTACGAAACAGAACTTGGGTGGGCGACCGTTGAGCTAGAGACTTATTTGGGATTATGTTTAGGAGATAGGTGGCCATGGAGAGTGCGTAATGCCAGAATTGAGGCGTGAGCAAGTATGGCACGAATGAGGTTGTTTATGGTTCAAATTTCTGTTCGGCTTTACCATTTTGGGAAGATGTGTTAGGGCAGGAAAATCAAAAGGTAAGACCGTTTTTTGAGCAAAACTATTTGAATTGGTTATTATCAAATTCACTGTCATTGTCACATTGAAAATATTTAATGCTCTTTTCAAATTGTGTTTTTACGAAAGCATTAAATGAAGAAAAAAAAGGAGGTAGACTTAGGATTTATTTCCAATTGGAAAAGTCCATAGAAAGTTGGAATAATCGTCCAAAAACAACACATAATATCGATAATCAGCCGTACTCAAAATAGGGGATGTGCACAAATCACTATGTATGATATCGAAAGGCATTAAAGTATAATTTGTGGATGTAGAAAATGATAATTTGACATGTTTTCCAAAAATGCAAGATTCACATATAGGAGTCCTAGAAATACGATTATAATTAATAAAATTATTTTTTCTAAGTGAGCATAAAATAGAGTCTCCTTGATGTTCTAGAATGTCATAGGGAAGACGAAAGAGCAACAAAGGTTGATGGAACTGATGTTGGATTATTGACGAAGTTTGAAATAGGGTAGAGATCTCCGGTGCTGTCACATCTCATTATTCATCTCCCTTTCGTAAAATCCTTTACAGTAAAACCAAAAGGATCAAAGTCAAGGGAAACTCATTTGTCAGTTGTGAAACATCGCACTGAGATTAGATTCTTAATGAGTTTAGGGGCATGAAGGACATTAGATTAGTGGTAGATGTGGTGGGGATAGGGAGGAATGACCATAACCACGGATGGGAATGCCTTGTCCACTACCAACAAAAATATTCTGATTTAAATTACTCAAATTGGAATAAGACGAGAGAGTACCTTGTGATGCCGTAATGTGAGATGTGGCGCCTGTGTCTATAAACCATTTTTTGTCTAGAGTCGGTGCATAAGTCGATGGTGGGGGGCTTGTGCTATGTAGGCATGTTGTGGACGTGAGCCAAGTATGTCAGGTTGGGCCTGTCGATTATGAGGTGGAGTCCACGATGATGTCGGATACAGGCAGGGAGGGGAGACCCATGACGATGGGCCCCATGCGGTCACGGCGGTAGGCATCCCACGACGGAGGCTGCTTCCACTGCCGCGGTCGTTGCTGGCTGTTTCTGGCTGGCGAGGACTGCCCCTTCCCGCCGCCATTATTGTCGGAATTTCTTTCTCCGTGACTCTTGCCGTACTGTCTGCTGCGACGGTTGTTACGGGAGGAAGCGGACTATTGCGGGTTGTCTGACCGACAGTTCTGGTTGCCGGAATGGGAGGCCTTGCCGTCGGCAGAGGGCCCGACGGTGGTGGTGAGGGCGGCGTCGGCAATACTGGCCCGAGTGGTGCTACGTTTGATTTTTCGGGTTTCCTCAAGGATAAGCTTCGAACGGGCCTTATAAAACGAAGGTAACGACATGCATTGCTGAAGGATGGTGGCAATGCCGTCATAGGATTGGTTCAAACCTGCAATAAGTTGCATGACCAATCGCTGATTAGTGACTGGTGAGCAGGAGTTGGAGAGTTGGTCGGCAAACATCATGAGTTCTTGACAATAAGCAGACACGTTTGGAAAATCGTCATGATGAACGTCTTTGAACTGATTTTCAAGGTATAAAGCTCGTTGAGTTTTGTTGTCGTGGAAAATACTTTCCAAACGTTCCCACGTTTAGTGGACAGTGACATCGGTCTCAATGATGGTGTGCAACAAGTCATTAGATATTGTGCCGTATATCCATTGGAGGACGGCTGCGTCCAAACGAGACCAGAGCGCATCGTCAGAAGTCGAAGCCGATGGTATGTCTGTGGACTTCGACGTGGGAGGGATGATGTGGTCGATAACTTCGTAAACACAACAATGGATCTTAAAAAGCTTCGCCCCCGAGGAGTATTGACCCCTTTCCATCTCAAGAGTCACAGGGATGGAGTTTTTAATGTTGTTTACGGCAAGTGCAGGATGAAATTTGATTTTGTCAGACATGAAAGAGGAAATTTATGAGGGAGGGAGAATAGCCGAAAAAACTAGGATTCCGTCGTGGGGAAAAGAGGGGGTGGGCGGCCTAGAGAAGTCGACGGGTAGGGTTCCGACGTGGAAAAAAAAGTGGCGGCCTAGAAGGTGTATCGACGGCTAGGGTAGGGTTTGTAGTTTTAGACTACTGATACCATAAAAGAATATGTTCATTGATCTTTATTGATGAATGATTTACAATATATATAAGGTTACAAGAATATTTACTTTGATACAAACTAGGTAACTAATTAACCTAATTACAAAAGGATTATAATTTTATTTAAAATAAGAGATATACTGAAAGAATATTCTATTACTAAGTCAACCAAGTTAACTGAGGTAATTAACATGAGCGTGTCGATCTACTCTTTCTTTTGTTCTTCTTTTCTTTTTTTATCTTTTAACTTTTGCTAATTACTTTCAACGGTAGGGAGAAAAGTTTGCAACATCCTTTAACCTTTTTTTTTTCCTTCAAAAATCTAACTGAAATTCAAAGTTACTTTAAGTTGTAAAGTTAAGAACTTACTTCAATTCAAAACAGAAGATTCCTTGAAACCATATAATTTATAATCGTTATAAAAAGAAAAAAAATGTAATCAAATAAAAGATTACGGTTTCATTGAATATTAAATAAAGTAAAATCTCCCACTTTAACCATGGCAATCTGCGTTAAATTTACAAGTATTCAATTACAATTACATTTTAGAGTAATTAGTGAAATTTATATTACTTAATTCAATCGACCTGTAGCAATAGTTATTAAACATACTGCAGATTTACATGATAAAGATTCTCTGTTCTCTCTTCCTAATTCTTAAAACAATGCATTAGCAAATTAGATGACATTGTGACAGTGAATATAGTAAAAGTCGCTTAACTAAAGTCAGCAATCATGAGCTACTATGAACCAATCTGATTCTTTATCTTGAGTTAAGTATTTTGTGATAACTTGCAAGTTGCAGTTAGACTCAACACCAAGATCATAGTTTGACCTGAAATATTTATATTGAAGCATTAACTACAATAACATGATCTACTGGCAAACACGTGCCTCTTGATTTTTTTTTTATACAGATCGTTTATTAAACAGGACATTAATTAGCATTTTTTTTTGCTTTGAGTTAATAGTGAAACGTTGAGATTTAGTTTCCCTGGAAATTGGTCAAAAATACACTATCCGTAACGAGACTAAGGATTTCACTAGTATTATGTACTGATACAAACCTATTCAATATCTCCTTGGATAAGAGGAAAAGATAAAAATAAAAAACGAAAGTCTTGCCTTACGGTAGCTAAATTAATTTCATTAGGCTGGCAAAGGACACTCAAACAACTTGTACAAATGAGTTGATGACCTATTAGGTACATCCTCAGTTCTGAAAAGAATAACAAGACTCAGAATATGAGAGAAAACATTTAAGTAAGGGTAAATTAGAAGCACTTTCTAAAAAAAATGAAAATTATAATTAAAATATTCAGAAACGACATAAAAGTACTATAATTTTTAGCTGCTCAATTAAAATTTTAAAAGGAATGTTTGGAAAAGTGGTATTAATATTAAAGAACAATTACTCAAACTGCAATATAAGAGTAGTAATAGTGTCCTAAGACAAAGGGACAAAATGAGTACAAGACTGCAGCACGCAAACAAGGAAGTAAACATAACTCAAGTCTTCAAATCTTACATCCTTTTCCTGCAGATGTAGTTGGCACTAAGAAGTAGGAAGAAAATGCTTCTGTTCTATTTCAGAAATATCTGTTCAAGGTAACGGTCAGTAAAACAAAAGGCACTACACCGATGATTTATCCTTTAAAAGTTAAAAGCAATATGTACAACTAGAAAACACCAAGGCCTTTGTAGAATTAGAAGATTTCCCATGTTAGCAAAGGCAAGTAAATTTGCAAGTTCTCTGGTGAAGGAAAGATATTGTCTACATGCTGAAAGTTGCCTTCTTTTCATCATAGTACTCGTCCAACCACTCACTGATCAGCTTAATCTCTCTTGACCTTTGATCCAGAAGCCAATCAGGATCTTCAGCAGTTGCAGCACGCAGATCTAAGTGATGGGCACCTACAACATAACCAAATAGTTAAGTTATTCAAGTTTTAGTGAAGTGTACTGCTCGTGTTGTGGTTTTCAGACATTTCATAACAATACATTGATGTCGAAGCCATTTTATCCATTGAACATCTATAAAGAAAAATGAACTGCGTCCTTGCTCGAAGTTGTTGGTAAAAACCCATTACGTTCCTACATGCTAGCCCTTTGAACATTATTTGCTTGAAGTTGAAGAAAATGAGTATTTGAAGTTGAAGTTGAAGTTGAATGTATCACAGAGAGCATTAAGCAGGAAGTGATATCAAACAAGAACTTGTATGACCTGAAAAATCAATAGACCCTAAAAGGGCTAACCGAGTATTAGTCCAAGACCCTGTACACATGCCTACTTGAATCCCAGAAATTTTCTCAAACATCGGCGAACAGCTTAAGTCAGAGACTCTTGAGTGACGGAAAGTTGATTATGATCTTTTTGTATCAGCAGAAAATTGATCATTATCTTATCCATGAACTTTCAGAGTGAGCAAATATAAGGTATAACAGAGCGTAGAAACACAAATGACATACTCCATATAATTGGTGGAAAGAGAAAAGCAAAAGACAAGAGGGACTTCAGAATGGAGTTCCTTCTCTTAGAACAGAGGATTTCCTCCAGATGTTGGTGTGCCCTCTATTGGGCCTTATTATTACCTGCTCAAATAAACTTTAATGAACCTGTAGTCTCATTGTCAAAACTTTCATCAAATAAATAGTTAAGACTATGTGTTCCCT
The DNA here is from genome assembly GCA_029783415.1 of Anisodus acutangulus. Lineage (NCBI taxonomy): Eukaryota > Viridiplantae > Streptophyta > Magnoliopsida > Solanales > Solanaceae > Anisodus > Anisodus acutangulus. The sequence goes on along the minus strand of CM056501.1, from coordinate 43,491,133 downwards.
TTTCCTGTTTTTTCTTTTAGCTGTAAGTATTACTTTGGTTGATAAAGTTCTTTTAGTTTCCAAAATAAAATAAAATAAAATTATGTGGTCCCACTGGTAACCTAATATCTACCAATGGCGGGGATTAACAGAGTATCAGTAGCTGAATTTTCAACATCATCAAGTTGAGTTTCAATAAAAAGAACCTAAGAGCCTAAATGGGTACCTGCTCACTAGCTATTAACTTGAAAAGACGAAAGCATGCACCACCACAAATTTGTGGTCAAAATATAAAACAGAAGAATCCATAAAAAGAAGAAAGCAAGTGTTCGACAATGATTGTCATTCTTACTGAAAGCCATGTCCGCTATGGCACTTAAGATGGTAGCAATGTGCTTACCCCAGTCTGGGGCAGTAACAGGAATTACCACTAAATGGGGGGGGGGGGGGGAGGGGGGAGAAAGGGAGAGAATGGTTATAATTGGTATTAGTCAGGATTGTTTGAAGAAACAATGGGAGAATAAAGTCACAGGCACTTTATCACATCAATTCAGCAGAAAGAAATAAGGACAGTCGACCATCCAGTCAGATTGATGATTGCATATAAGAAAAGATGACACATTGTTACGCTGTTACTTATATCAAAAGAATGATGACAATGAGGAATTTATATAAGATGCAGCTACAGAATTACCTTTTTCAGTAATCAGAGCAACTATAGTTTCTGACACATCCTCCAGAACACTACAGAAAACGTTTGACATATAGCTTTAGTAGAAACTTTTAGATTCAGTTCCATAGTCTGCATAAGAAACTAACGGAAAAAGAATACCTGCCACCACTCCAGGGATCTAACAGGCCATTTGAAAATATGATGTTACTCCCAAAAGCTTTTAGCGCACTCTTGAACGCCTTCAGCACAAGAAAGAAACAGCAAATAACTCAAACGAAGGAACTAAACGAAATGAAAATCAAGAAACTAAGCAGTTTAGAACCATTACTACACTTTAGATCCTTAACAACGTCCTACCACAGGACCACTTGAGATCCATGTTCTATGCATCCTCCAAATAAACAAATTTATAATACACTGAGTAATATAAACATAAAAGAACTATTTAATCCTTTTGAAAGTTTTAAAATACTCTCCTTTTCTTATAAAGAATAAAAAAGCTTCAAAATAGTTATAATTATCATGGAACTCTAAAGGATATACAGAGCATTGACAAGGTTTTTGCATATCATCATACATGTCCACCAAATTCAGTTGTTATCCATGTAGGCCTTGGTTTGACATTAAATTCTTTCAAGCACTGCTCTTCATCCGACTTTGGGTCATAACGAAACTCTGGAAACATGCTAGTGGTCCTGTTACTTGCCATAGGCATAATCATCTCAGTGCACGCCTGTAGACATTGTACGAAAGATATAAGCAACCTAGTTGGGAGGAATTTTTGCAGGAGCCCATCCCTTTATGACTTAAGATATCAAATGATGAACAACTAAGCAAGAGCGTGTATATTTATCATCACATACCTGCCAATCCCAACCACTCATGCCATGAGGATCATCGTCCAGATTGAAACAGTCAACTTTTCCAGTGTAATTATAATAGACACTAATTCCTTCAAATATACGCTGCAGGACACTAGAACCATCAGGCAAACTATCAACCTTCCTACATACCTGAAATCAAAGAGGTTGGAAGGATATTATTCACAGGAAAGAAATTACTCCAGACAATTGACTACTTGTTGATCACCATGCAAGAAAAGACTTCTGTTATCTGCTACACAGTATCAATTGAGACGCAGATGCTTTTCTTCATAGAGATGGCTTCTGCATGATTTATTATAATCTTGAAAATACAGGTAGCTTCACGGAGAGTATAAGGTCCAGTGCTAACCTCTTTTATGGGGCTTCCAGGTAAAGGCATCAAGAAGTCGGTAGGATAGGGGTAGTTGGCCATTGCCAAGTAACTATAAGCAGAATCTAACCAGTTAGACAGGTCGTCAACACTCTCCAGTTCCCTGCCACTCACAATGTCAGATCAAATTGCCTCAATTTGAAACTTGAAACTTGAAATTTTATAGGTCAATGACACTGTTAGCTAACACAACACCGCAAATGGTGGTGTCATAGACATCTTACCTACATATGTGGAAAGTCTTTGTCAGTTGTGCAAGTCCACCATTTATCTGTCCCACCTTGTTAATCACATCCCAAGACTCTTTGATAGTGTTAAAGCAACTTATACTCTCGCGCTGCAGAAGGTGATACAACAAAGATGTCATAAATGCTAATCTAGAGCTTTAGGAATGGACTTACAAGAACTAGATTAGTGAAGGATCCCTTTCCTAATTTGGCAAAGCAAAAATCAGAATCAGTCAAATGTGATTGGATTTTTCGCCAAGTCCATACTAGATTCAATTTGTGGGATTGAGATCGATATTAACGTGAACTATATATCAGTCGTGAAGTGGACGGTGTAAAACTCTGCAGTGGTTTGTAAATCTATTTTACAGTTTATAAATTACAATGCATAATAGTTCATTGAACATTTACATAGGTTATTGTGCTCTAAATCTGAACTAGAGGTAAAATTTCCAAACTAGGATCAATTGAAATCCTACTTTAGGCAAAAACATTTGGAGCAAGATAGTCTTCAATTGCACAAAGCTGTGCAGAGTATTAGTAAGAGTTGTGCCAGCCATCCAACTTATGACGCATGTCAAGATTACTCTACCACTCTATAAATGGACACTAGATAACTGTCTTCACTTCATCAAATTCAAATTAAAGAAATGAAGTAGACCAAAGCTAAAATTTCCCAAAAAAGAATCTTCTGATAAGAGATTTTACTTGGTTAAAATTTATCAAATAAGATCTGATCCTACTCTGAAAGTTTCCAAAATAGATACTAGTAAATTTTAGATGTCACTAGAGATAGAAACTCAGTCTTACAGACCCTGAAATCATTGGAGACAATGTTATAAAAGGTTTCAGATGGCACAAGATCTTCAAACTGAAGAACTGGTGCAGAAGAAGCAAGTGCACCAATGGAAATATGCGGATATTTGAGCCTCATCCAAGCTGCAAGCACTGTTCCAAACACAAGAAATTAGAGAACCTCTAAGTGAAGCACAACTCATAAGATTGATGAAAAACAACCGCGCAGAACACATACTAGCACAGTTAAAATTACTGATGTACTAAACTAGTAAATGCTACAGTACTTACTTCCACCATATGATCCACCAAATAACACAACAGGGCATGCGTGTGCAGATAGATTTCTTTTAAGCTCAGTGATTAACACGGCATAATCAGCTATTGCTTGTTCAGCTGTTAGATAGGACAAAGTTGTAGCATTCTTATATGCTTCTTCCTTACTTCCATGCGGCATTGACTCCCCATAGTATCGATGCTGTCAACCAAAATGTATAATATATCAATTATACCAACATTGTAAGGAATTTTCTGATTACAACTAGTCTAAAACGGTGAGTGGAAATTCACTCCGTTTTCTCCAATAAGCATCTAGTTCTTCCTATTTGCTTTCTAGTTCATTAATCTACATCTCCTCTGTGAAGTCTTAACAACCTCTACGATCTTGTCTAGCATTCATCTATGAGCATCTCCTTTTGTGGAGTCCTAAGAACCTCCCTATTTTTGGGCTCAGCCAGCCCAAGAGTGACCCTTAACATGGCTACACATAACAACTTGCTTAGATGGTTGTTACATATCGTTTCATAACGTATTGTATCACATTATATTGTAATGTACTATATTGTATTATTTTGATGAGTATAACTTGGATAGATTATATCTTTTCTCGTCGTTACATAATGCCACACATCAGCAATCTGAAGCAATATTATAAAGAAAAGTAGGATACGAGGTAGAGTTATTATAAAAAAAGGTAGGGTAAAGCATAAAATAGGATTATTAAATAATAAGCAAAAGTACAACAACAACTTACCCAGTGTAATCCCACACAGTGGGGTTTGGAAAGGGAAAGGTGTAGCAAGTTGGGTTCGATCCCTTGGTCTTAAAGAATTAAAGCCAATGCTTAACCGGTGTACCATTGAGTCTCGTACAAAAGTAAAATGAGGGGAAAAAATGTTAGTAATTATGGGGATATCCCATAATTATCTCTCATTTATTATAATTGATAGTGTAATATATTGTAATTATTGTGATTGTTATTAGTATCTTATATTTTAGATAAGGTAGATTAGTCTTCCATTATTCAAGCATAGGTTGATTGTATATATGTTGTATCTTTGGGAGATTATTAATCAAGAAATCATTTCCTACATGATATCAGAGCCAAAGATCCTTTGCCCTAAACTCTTTTCTTTTCTTCCCTTAATCCGATTTTCTCCTTCTTTTACTTGCACGACTTCCTTTCTTTTTTTCTACTCATTTTTCGGCCACCTTATAGGTTTAAGTCTCTAATACCTAAACCTAAACAAACTCCTAAAACCTACAACTAAAATAATAGCCGACACCTAAACCCCTTCCACCCCCCCCCCCCCCCCTCTCGGCTAAACACTCACTTCCCTATCTAAAAACCCTAATAAAAAATTAAGGGTTCTTCCATCCACTACCATCATAAACACCCACCCACTTCTCTTATTCTTTTTGATTCTAGTGGAAACTATGGTAAAAATAAACTTTTTCATCCCGCTTCTTCCGTTAATAACGCCAAGAACTTCATCTTTATAACCCTTGAAATGGAGAAAGGGAAATATATACGCCTTGGGCGTAATTGTTCAAAATCCATTGTCGTGTCATGAGGTAATCGACCACATTATACCTTCCGAGTCATCCTCAGACGCTGGCCATGGACAAAAAGCTACGGTCCCGCTTGACGCTATCGTTCTTCAATGGATTTATGGCACTATATCCAACGACCTCTTACATACCATTTTGGAGCCGAATTACTCACGCCCAACAGCGTGAGCGCTTTACAAAATATATTTCAGGATAACAAAATTTCTGTGAGTCGCTTATTCAACACCAGCCATTTAAATGTTAAATCGGATAATTTTTCCAATATCTCCTCTTATTGTCGTGAAATGAAGACGCCATGACCAATTATCCAACGCCGTTCACCCGCGATAAATCAACGCTAGTCCTATTGCTTGATTGCCGCAAGTTGAATGAATAGTATGACGGGTTAATACGCTCATTCAACAAAGTAATCCATTGCCTCCTTTCTATGAGGTCTGCTCGAGGTTAATTCTCGAGCAAACACGAAGGCAAACAGACATCTTTCCTGAGCATCCACCGACATCGCTTCTCGTTTCCACCAACTCATTTCCACCAATTTGGAGTCCCAAAATTCTGGTCTGCGGGCACAATAATCGCCAAAATAATGGCAAAACGTACAAATCAGAATAATAACAAAGGAAAATAATGGTGGAAAGGACGCGGACGGCAACCCGACAACTCACAAGCCGAAGGGCTGGCCTGGCATGGATCCGGGCAAATAAGTGAAATCAGCTGGGCAAGATTCCACCGTGGGCCTGGCCTCTACATCGCTGTTCCCGCCATGCCATATCCGGGATGTCATCGTGGCCTAGCTAGCCTCCTTTTCAAATCGCCAACCCGCAGTATTCTAGATCTTGTCCACAACATGCATTCGCGTCAAGCACCATCTTTTGTCTGATATGCACCCACTCATTATGAACAAGCTACGAACCTACTTAACCCAAATATTCTGATTTAGTCGGGTACATGGATACAGGGCTACGCCACACATGACAGATCTCAAGGTAATCTTTCATCTTATTTTAATATGAGCAAGAATAAAAAAATTGTCATTTCCAAGAATGAGCGGAAATTCCAATTGCGGTATCGTCAGTAACACCGCCTCTCTCCACCCACCTTTATACTTGAAAAATGTCTTACATGCACCAAAACTGATTAAAAACTTGATCTCTGTTAGACATTTTACAATTAACAACAATGTTTCTGTGAATTTTGATCCGTTTGGTTTTTCTGTGAAGGATTTTCAGACGGGGATACCGCTCATGAGATGTAATAGCACGGGGGACTTATATCCCATCACCTATGTTTCCAACAATCGCATGGTCAAACCTTCCACTTTTGCGGCCATCTCTCCTAGTATATGACACAATAGGTTGGGACACCCAGGAGCACCGATTTTTAATCAATTTAGGAAGAATAATTTGTTTTCTTGTAATAAACCTTTGGACTCTTCTGTTAGCCAAACCTGTGTGTTTGGTAAACATGTTAAGCTTCCGTTTTCTTCGTCTACTACTCATACTTCTATGCCATTTGATATTTTGCATTGTGATTTGTGGACATCGCCCATTTTAAGTGCTGCAGGTGATAAATACTATTTGCACATTCTTGATGATTATTTGAATTTTTTGTGGACCTTTTCCTTGGGACAAAAATCATAAACCTATAACATTTTGAAACAATTTAGTGTGTTTATCAAAACTCAGTTTGACAAATCCATTAAATGTTTTCAATGTGACAATGGGGGGAATTTATAAATGCACAATTTAAGGATTTTTGTCACCAAAATGGGATGTCTGTACGTATTTCATGTCCACATACCTCTTCTCAAAATGGAAAAGTCGAAAGAAAGATTAGAACAATCAACAATATGACTCGCTCTATCCTTGTACATTCGTCCACACCACCAAAGTTTTGGCATCATGCCCTTCAAATGGATACATATCTATTAAATATTCTTCCTAGTAAACTAATCTCGAATGTGTCACCCACTCAGGTATTATACCACCGTCTCCCATCAGTTACACATTTATGAGTTTTTTGGTGTTTGTGTTATCCCTTGTTTCCATCCACCACAATTCACAAACTTCAGGCCCGTTCTACTCCTTGAGTGTTTTTGGGATACCCACAAAATCATAGGAGATATAAGTGCTTTGATATGTCAAGTGGGAAAATCATTATTTCTCGTCATGTCATCTTTGATGAATCCACCTTCCCTGCTATAACATCTCTCGAGCAGCATCCTCACCTTCATATGATTTTCCTCGACGACATTTTAATTCATCCAATTTTCGAGGTATCATCTAAACTCTCAAAATAATAGCGTAGGGCCATCACCAAACCCGCCTCACAACACACGACCAACCACAAAACGTGAACGGGTCAACCGAGGAACCGAGGCCATCGCTTTCTTCCCTGCCTCACCAATCCATTCGTGGCACGTGCCTACCAACAAATAGAAAACCCTACACCTCTACCCGTCATACAAACCTCATCCCGTAACACTCTGGCCCAATCCAGTGGCCATACCGAGCCCACAGCCCCGGCCCAAAATCCCGCAACCACCCAACTATCCAACGACCCAACTGTTCCACCACGGACCATGGAAACCCGTGCAATGCACGAGATTTTTCGACCTAAACACCATTTTAACCTAACCACCTCAGTCCAACCATCACCAATACCAAAAAATCTCAAAGTTGTCTTATCCGACCCGAATTGGAAAGCTGTCATGTTAGATGAATTTACTGCTCTTATTCAAAATAAGACGTGGGATTTGGTACCACGTCCATCTAATATGAACATAATTCGGTCTATGTGGGGTTTTTTTTCATAAAAAGAATTCTGATGGTTCTTTTGCGAGATACAAAGCTCGTCTTGTTGGTGATGGCAGATCTCAGCAGGTTGGAGTAGATTGCGGTGAAACATTCAGTCCAGTAGTCAAGCCAGCAACTATCAGGACGATTCTTAGCCTGACATTTTGCAAATCTTGGTCCATTCATCAGTTGGATGTCAAGTATGCATTTTTACATGGCCACTTGCAGAAAACGGTATACATGCATCAGCCGTTAGGGTTTCGCGATCCTACCCGTCCAGATCATGTGTGTCTGTTGAGGAAATCCTTATATGGTCTGAAACAAGCTCCTAGGGCATGGTATAACAGGTTTGCAGGATTTGTTTCCAAATTGGAATTCTCTCACAGCAAGTCAGATCAGTCACTATTTATTTATAGGAAGGGCACTGACATGGCATATATACTTCTGTATGTTGATGACATTATTCTCACAACATCCTCAACTTCACTTCGTCAGTCTATTATGTCCCTTCTTGCGGCTGAAGGACTTAGGACCGTTGAATTATTTTCTTGGCATTGTTGTCACTCACTATGCAGGTGGTCTACTTCTCAGTCAAAAGAAATATGCCTAGGAGATAATTGACAAAGCAGGATGTCTTCCTGCAAACCATCACATACTCCAGTTGACACTAAGGCGAAGTTGAGTAACGCTGCAGGTACTCCATACATCGACCGTACACATTACCGTAGCCTTGCAGGTGCATTGCAGTATCTGACTTTTACGAAGCCTGATATTTCATATGCGGTCCAGCAAGTTTGTTTACACATGCATGATCCGAAGGAAGAACATATGGGGGCTGTCAAGAGGATTCTGCGGTATGTCAAGGGTACTCTTCATTTCGGACTTCATCTGTATAAATCATCCATCTCGAGTCTTTCTGCCTACACTGATGCAGATTGGGGTGGTTGCCCAGACACACGTCGTTCCACTTTCGGCTATTATGTGTTCTTGGGAGACAATCTTATTTCATGGTGATCCAAACGTCAGTCAACACTGTCTCGGTCAAGTGCAGAGGCAGAATATCGAGGGGTGGCCAATGTTGTTGCTGAATCATGTTGGCTCCGTAATCTACTACTGGAGCTCCATTGTCCGATTGAAAGGGCAACAATGGTCTATTGTGACAATGTGAGTGCGATTTACTTATCTGGCAATCCTGTTCATCATCAATGCACGAAACACATTGAAATGGATATCTTATTTGTCAGAGAAAAAGTTTCTCGTGGTCAAGTCCGTGTTCTCCATGTACCGTCTCGTTATCAGATAGCTGACATCTTAACAAAGGGGCTTCCGCGTGTACTTTTTGATGATTTCAGGGACAGTCTCAGCATTCGAGAACCTCCAGCTAAGACTGCGGGGGAGTGTTAGAGTAATTATGGGGATATCCCATAATTATCTCTCATTTATTATAATTGATAGTGTAATATATTATAATTATTGTGATTGTAATTAGTATCTTATATTTTAGTTAAGGTAGATTAGTCTTCCATTATTCAAGCATAGGTTCATTGTATATATGTTGTATCTTTGGGAGATTATTGTTGGAAATTTACTAAATGTGAAAATAAGTATATCCCATTAATTTATGACTCGAACAATTGGGCCCGCACGTCGGAAACGTCGTTTCCACACACGTGCACACATAGTGCCAAGTATCGCAAATTTCATTAGTGAAAGAGATATTGGTACGTATGTAATACGTTTGAGACATAGAATTATGGACGGTTATTGGTCAAATGACAAGGTATTCCACGTTGTTAAAAGAAGGAAGAAGTGTACAAAGTGTAAAATGAAACGAGTCGGAAATCGCCATTGGCGAGCCGTGAAGGTAGCGCATCAGCGGCGCCTTGGCTAAATTGGCTGAGCGCCACGGCGCTTTGGAGGCAGAATGCTGCGACGGGAAGTTGGAAAAATCCGACGTTTGGGCTAGTTTTTGAGCATTGATTCTCCATTACTTGGCACATGAATTCAACCATTATTTGGCTGAATGTAACCCCTCAATCAAGTGCAATTACATGGCTATTGAAGGCCATTAGTTGGCTAGTTGAGGGGTCTTCTACTTACATTATAAATTGAGGCCTTTGGCTCAATTGAAGAACACTACTCAACACTTAGAAAATACTCCGGATTTTCTGAATTCATATTCTTCCTCTCTAGCAAAGTTACTATACTCAAAGTTCTTCAAGAGTAACACTTGAGTTTCCTTTGCTCACTTGTTAAAGTTGTTGTTGTATCTTGGGAGACTATTGCTCAACACCGTAAAAGGAGATATACGGGGCAATCTTGTCTTAAAGACAGAATGTCATCACTCGACTCAGTAAATCACACAAGCAGTTTGTAAGATTTTGATTTCCAGTTCTATTATAATAGTTTGTTTATCCTTTCTACTATTGTAATAGTTACTTACTTCTCGTTCCCTACAACAATTGTATCCCACAATTATTAATCAAGGAATCATTTCATACAAAAAAGTCAATGACGCGACCACACCAAATCGGTCATTAAATAAAATTTGACTTTTCCATCCAAACAAGCAGTTAAGTGTAGCTTCTATTTCTTATCAACTTCCGATATAGGGCTTCGTTCGACAGTCAACATAAGCTTGTCCCTAGGCTAATGTTCCAAAATTTACAAGTATAGGGATAGTTATGAAGCTATTCAAGCACTCATTTCATTGTTAACAACTTTTATGAGGAGAAGAAGAAGAATATTGAGTATTTTACCTCGGGGAAGATCACCATGGCGCCGAAACGAGGGGCAATTTCCCAAACGAAGCCAGTATTGGAAGCGAACCATTCGATATCACCTTCATTGCCGCAGTAGAGGAAAATAGGACCCAAGCGAGAGGGACCCACCCAGTGTTGGGTATTGATTAGGTAACGCTGTGGAAACGAAGGTAGATCAGCGAAGCTGAAGTGATCGAGTTTCTGCTGGAAATATTTGGTCTCATACTGATATTTTGGGGCTCTGCTATTAGCAACAAGTGAAAATGTTTTGCTTGAACTCTTGAAATTGCCAAGATAGTGAGCACCATTCTTTGAAGGCAAATGAATACCTGATGCTTGACATAAAAATGAGATAATTAGTATGAGAACAGGGTACAGAAATGGCCAAGGAGTTGACATTTTTGCTGGAAGCTTTGTTTTCTGAGACAATAAGGAAGTGACACTCCAAAATCATCTGTGTTTTGTTGCGCCAACTTTATATTCCACCAACACTTATTGCTTCTGCTTTGATCATTTTTCTGTGATGATGTTATAGGCCCATAACATTGTGTTTTGGCACGACAAGTGTCTCATGCAAAATTTGTAATCCTTGTCTTGGAATATTAAATTGCTATAGTATTGTTTCAGAGTTCAGACATAGTAGATGAGATTAAAGTAACTATTGAATAATCAGTTTTAGAGGAGAACAACAGATCAAAATTCAAATTAAATTAGTGTTAACACTCAAAAATAATTAAGTGTTTAGCCGAATTCAGCGAAAGTCGAACTATTTCAGAGCCGAATTTATTCATAGCCCTCGACCACAAGAACTTCATCGGCTACCAAGGCATTTCAGCCGAGTTGTCAGTTAGAGGTACGACTGAGACCCACTCAGACGCAGACACCTCAACGACCAAGTCAAAAGGGTTTTCAGACTCCCATAAGCGATAACGGCCAACAACAGCTAAAAGAAATGGGTCATTATCAGAGCAAGAGGAGTAAAGGGCGAGAAAATCGGCACCACCTCCCCCATAGTCGGCTAATAAACTTGGTGGGTTACTTGATGGCTGACATGGGGGGCACGTTTGTACAATTTTTTTTCTCTTTTTGTACTATAAATAGAACGCATTTTTGTATATAGAAGACACACGATCAATCAAACAACTCAAATTTTATCTATCTTTATCTTTTATCCCTTACTTTATCCTTTACTTTTACTTTACTCTGTTGTATTCATGTTTATTAACTCTTAGTTTACTCACAGCACCGCCCTACCGCTTTCTGGAGTAGTTGGGGAACCCATTGCTGGAAATTAGAGTTTTATTTTCAGCCCAAATCGCTTAAGTTAAGGAATCAATTTGTCTCCCCATTTCATCAGCCGATAAAACGGCAGAAGACAGAATTCGGGGCGAGAACAATTAGTCACATGTTTCAAAATTAGGGGTCGTTTGGTGGGTGCATTAGAGAAAATAATGCATGCATTATCTTTGTATATTAACAAGATCTTGTTTGGTACACTTTTTCATCCTATGTATAACTACTGCAAGCATTAGTTATACACCCTATTTGGTATTATGGTATGCATAACTAATACATAACAAACCATATTAGCAATGCAATTGGTTCTAATACATGCATTAGCACGATTAAAGACACAATTGCTCATGAAATTCCTCACATTGTATAGTATGCAGGGTATTTTTATAAACAACTAATTAGTTTTAGAAAGTTATGCAATGCATGCTATTTCTACTACACCAAACCAAACGGTGGATAAAAATAATCTCTGCATAACTAATGTCAACATTATTAATACATCATATTCAACATTATTATTATACACTCTGACAAATGACCCCCGAGTATAAATGAAGACGACCGAAGTGTTGATTGGACCAATTTTTTTCTTCAAAAATACATTTGAATTTTGTCACGCTAAATTTGGTGGACGTTAGTTCTTGTTTCAATCCCAAAAGGCCGATGGGCTTCGAGTAAATGAACTTTGTTTGGGAAAACGGTGCTTGTCCAGCATAATGAGTGGCTCTGGGCTTCAAGTAATTGAGACTGTCTTTGTTTGGGCCTAAAATCACGTTTGGTTTGGTCCGACGTAACGAAATACACTATGTCCGCAAGAAAAGTATTGACGGTACTATTACATATCCAAAGATAAAATGAAACAAAGTAATTGCATGGTCAATCTCTTTATAAAATTTAACAACAATGTGAATAACTACTGACTGCTATAACGTAATGACTTATAGGCAAAAAAGATAACAGAAGTCATCTGTTTAATAAACTACACTCTTTGAGTTATAGCTATGTGTAGATTAGCTTATCATGGTTAAGTCCTTTATTGACCATTTCTTAAGTGATGCGATTAATTAAACTCATTCAATTACATGATAAGATGCTAATAAAAACAGCAGCATTAGAAAATATCGAAAAACAAAAAGGTCAAGGAAATGCATTAAGAAAAAAGATAATGCCTAGACCTATGAAATAAACAAAACTGAAGAATAATCATAAAGAATATACCTTAGACCTAACTCACACCTAAAAAATTAGTTTAAAGGGAGGAGAATTACCCAAGTCATATAAAGAAGTCCATGTTCTCATCCCTTGAACGATGTGGGACACCAACACCCCCCTACCCCGCACGCCTAGGACTGGACATCTAGATCGTGAATAATATAAGACGGGGGCCCCAACATCGGAAACAATGAATCGAGATGGTCCTGACTCTGATATCATGTAAAGAATGGACTTTGAGCCTAACTCACACCCCAAAAGCTAGCTCAATGAGAAGATGATTACGCAAGCCTTATAAAGAAGTCCATGTTCCCATCCCTGGGACGACGTGGGACACCAACAATAATGATTAATGCCAATTTTTTGGAGAGTGTATTTCAACATTTTAACATAAAAAAACTAGCGTCCTATGACCCTTTGCATGTCCTCGATCACTTGGTGAAGTATGACCACAATCTTTACATGGATTAATTTTATGGATGATCCCTTGATTTTTACTTTATTATTATATCAAAATTATTGAACTATTTTTATAACAAAACGCCACGCGGTTAAGCTATTTCTTTAAACAAAATAAATCACTCAATTTTGTCTAAAAGTCGTAGGAAGTCATTAGAAAAGAATAAAAGCAGACATTTTTGCTAATACTTAGGCAGAACTAAATGATATTTTTTCTCACAAAAAATGTTTACTAACTTTACGTGATACTGAGTGCTTTTGTCGTTACAAATAAAATGAAAGTATACCGTGATATACACGATATACACGGTATATACAATGCCTTGTGTATACCGTGTATATCATAGAAACACAAGACAGTTTGGACAAAACAGTATGTGATATACATGCCAAGTATATCACGGTTTTGAGCTATATTTGGTAACATGTATTTGTATTTAATTAGCATTGTACACGTACCATATTTGTAGAATTCTTGTACAAATAGAATAGGGTTTTGGGAGTAGAATAGGAAATAGGATTTTCCATATTATGGAAATTGTAAATTGTATATATACTCATTCATTAATGAAAATAATCAAGTGATTATTTATTTCATGGTATCAGAAGTCTAGGTCTCACATACCTCCTCCCCCAAAACACTTCCGCTACTTTCAGCTTCTTCGAATTTCGAGACCCTTCATCGGTTTCCGAGCCAATTTCTTCCTCCTCCCTTCCCAATTTTCTTCCAAATCCCTCATTCACCTATTGTTATTTCGTTATGTCTACGTCAAAGAACATGTTTCATCCTTCCCTTACTATTTCCAACATCAAGAACCACATCTCTATTGTTCTTGTCTTCTTGAGATGAAAAATGTCCAATATGTGACGTGGGCGGAATTGTTCAAGATTCACGCCATCTCACATCAAGTACTCCATCACATCATTCCTCCTGCTGTTCCTACACCCACGAATGATCCTCAACTATGGATCACTCTTGATGCTACCGTCCTTCAATGGATTTAATCCACTATTTCTACCGACCTTTTACTGATGATTATTGAACCAAACACTACGGCTATGGCTACCTGGAATAGATTTCGTGATATATTCCAAGATAACCAACATTTCCGAGTGGTCACTCTTGAGCAAGAATTTTCACAAGTCAGCATTGAAGATTCCCCGAATGTTTCAGCTTATTGTAAACGGCTCAAGGAATTGGTGGACCAACTCCGTAATGTGGGAGCGCCTGTTACCAATAATTGTCTTGTTCTCCAAATGGTTTCAGGCCTATCTGAGGCCTATAATGGCTTTGGGACTCTACTCTGACAAAGTAATTCGATTCCCCTTTTTTATCAAGCCCGTTCGATACTCACGTTAGAAGAATTCGGCTTGGCAAAAAAGGCAGCTACCGGCTCAAGTTCTGTGACAATGATGATTTCATCCGATAACTCCCACAGTTTTGTTGACAATTCGGACCAAAACCGCAACAACGGTGGCGGCAAGAGGGGTCAAAATCATAAAAATAATTGCAAAAATCGTGGCGGCAACAACGGTGACGGATGGAACAATAGCAACAACGACAGTGGGCCTCGGTCTGGGCCCACCACTGGTCTCAACCTGGCCCCTTGGCGATGGGCCTGGACCCGGCGATGGCCTAGTCCAGCCATCGCCCGCCCGATTATTTCCCAGCGGTTGGGCTGATCCGGCCAACACAGGCCTAATTTTTCTGGTCCTTCAGGCGTCACCCAGCAGCGATATGGGTCAGGTCAGCAGGAGGGTCTGCTTGGGCCTCATCCCCCTCAGGCCTTCACTGCTGCGGGCCCGACTCCGATCGTGACACCCACCGATATTGAGGTCATCATGCATACACTTGGATTAAATCATTCGGACGCGAATTAGTACATGGACATCGGCGCCACTTCTCACATGACATCCGACCAAGGTACTCTCTCGTCTTATTTCAATTTGAGCAAAAATTGCGGCATTATTATTGGTAATGACAACTCAATTTCAATTTGTGATTCCGGTCATACAACTTTGTCTCTCTCATCCACCTCTTGTCTTGAAAAATACTCTTCATGCCCCTAACTTAATTAAAAATTTGGTGTCTGTCCGTAAATTCACCACTGATAATTGTGTTTCTGTTAATTTTGATCCATTTGGGTTTTGTGTGAAGGATTTCAAAACGGAAATACCTTTCATGAGATGCAATAGTAGGGGAGATCTTTATCCAATCACGCCCACCGCCAGTTTCTCGAGTCAAGCCATGTCATCGACATTTGCAGCTCTAACTCCTTCCTTATGGCATGCACGTTTGGATCACCCTGGGTCGTCCATTATTTCTTCCTTGCATAAAAATAATTTTATTTCTTGTAAGGGTACGCGTAGTACTCCAATTTGTCATTCGCGTCATTTAGGAAAACATGTTTGATTACCATTTGTAACCTCTACTTCTCATACTTTGATGCCTTTGATATTATTCATAACGATTTATGGACTTCTCCCGTTCTAAGTTCTGCGGGCCATCGTTATTATTTTCTATTTTTGGATAATTATTCTAATTTTTATGGACCTTTACGTTAGCGAAAAAATCTCAAGTTTTTTCCATATTCTTAAAATTTAGAGCATTCATCCGTACCCAATTCGAATGGAAAATCAAGAATATTTAATGTGATAAGGGCAAAGAATGTGATAATTGGTTGTTTCGGGAATTTTGTGATGCTAATGGCATAGTTTTTCATTTCTCTTGTCCTCATACGTCTTCACAAAATGGAAAAGCCGAATGAAAAAATTCGTACCATTAATAATATTGTTCGAACTTTATTGGTTCATGCTTTCGTACCCTGTCCCCTTAGGCATCATGCTCTACAAATGGCTAGTTATCTCCTTAACATACTTCCTACCAAAGGGTTGACATATTCATCCCCTCTTAAAATCTTCTATAATAAGAATCATTCGTATTCACATCTTAGGGTCTTGGGTTTTATGTTATCCACTATTTTCGTCCACTACTATTAACAAACTTCAAGCCCATTCTACCGCTTGTGTGTTTTTGGGGTATCCATTTAATCATCGTGGTTACAAATGTTTTAATTTATCGTCTAATAAAATCATAATTAGTCGCCATGTTATTTTTGATGAAACTCAATTTCTGTTTGCTAAAGTGAGTAGTCTCGTGTCTAATTCATATAATTTTTTAGATGACGGAGTCTCACCATTCATTATGCACCACTTAATGGGCCAATCTAGTACCCTCGGAACGCCAACAGGCCCACTGCCTGCTGGCCCGCAAACACCCATAGCCCATCTCTTCCCCGTCCTAGGTCCAGCACCTGGGCTAATTGTCCAGCCCAATTCTGCCCCTGTTTCATTTTCAGTACTCGGTCCAGGTTCCAGTGTTGGGCCAGCAAGCCCACTGCATGCTAGCTAGTCCATCCCCATCCGATTTTTTCCCAAAATCCACCCAATTCTCCCCCCGAGTCACCGACCTGTTACTGATAGTCAACGGGGTATTTTTAAACCAAAAAGATATTTTAATCTTAATTCTAATGTTCTTAAATCGCCACTACCCCGTAACCCAGTGTCTGCATTAAATGACCCGAATTGGAAATTGGTTATTAACGATGAATATAATGCTCTTATTGAAAATAAGAAGTGGGAGTTGGTACCTTGTCCTTCTAGCATTAATATTATTCGATCTATGTGGATTTTTACTTATAAAGATAATTCTGATGGTTCTTTTGCGAGACATAAGACTCGTCTTATAGGTGATGGTAAGACTCAACAGGTTGACTTGGATTGTGGTGATACATTTAGTTCGATAGTCAAACCGGCTACCATTCGCACTGTTCCCAGTCTGGCTCTTTCAAAGGCATGTCCCATTCATCAGCTGAATGTCAAGAATACTTTCTTACATGGTGATCTGAAGGAGACAGTCTACATGCATCAGCCTTTGGGTTTCCGAGACCCCAAATATCCTAATCATGTCTGTTTGTTGAAGAAGTCATTATATGGGCTCAAGCAGGTCCTACGAGCTTGGTATAAGCGATTTGCAGATTATGTATCTACTATTGGGTTTTCTCACAACAGGCTTGATAATTCTCTGTTCATATATCGTCGTGGTACTTCCTTGGCTTATATTCTCTTCTATGTAGATGATATTATCTTGACCGCCTCTTCTGATAATTTACACCGGTCTACCATGACACTACTTAGTTCTGAGTTTGCTATGAAAGACTTGGGGCCCTTGAGTTATTTCTTGGGGATTGTTGTTACTCGTCATGCAGGTGGGTTATTCTTATCACAACGGAAGTATGCCGCTGAGATAATTGAGCGGGCTGGTATGTCCTCGTGTAAGTCTACTTCCACTCTAGTTGATACTAAACCCAAGCTGGGTGCTGCGGTTGGCTCACCTTACGAGGATCCCACCCACTATCGCAGTCTTGCCGGAGCTCTTCAGTATCTTACTTTCACGAGATCGGATATTACGTATGCCGTACAACAAGTGTGTTTGTTTATGCATGATCCTCGGGTTGAGCACATGAATGCGCTCAAACGCATTATCCGATACATCTAGGGAACACTTGACTATGACTTGCATCTATATCCATCATCGGCCTCTACACTTGTCTCATATACAAATGCTGATTGGGGTGGCTGTCCGGATACCAGACGCTCCACGTCTGGTTACTGTATGTTTCTTGGTGATAACTTGGTCTCATGGTATGCAAAGCGCAATCTACATTATCACGCTCCAGTGCAGAGGCCGAGTATCGAGGGGTAGCCAATGTGGTGTGTGAATCATGTTGGTTACATAATCTTCTCCTAGAGTTTCATTGTCCCATTCAGAAAGTTACCTTGGTTTATTGTGATAATATTAGTGCCGTCTATCTTTCTGATAATCCTGTTCAACATCAGCGCATTAAACATATCGAGATGGATATCCACTTCGTTCGAGAAAATGTAGCTCGTGGACAAGTACGCGTCTTGCATGTCCCTTCTAGGTACCAAATTGCAGACATTTTTACTAAGGGTCTTCCCTCGGTTATGTTTGAAGATTTTAGGGATAGTCTCAGCGTATGACGACCGCCCGCTATAACTGCGGGGTGTGAAAGTATACCGTGATAGACACGATATACACGACATATACAATGCCTTGTGTATACCGTGTATATCACGGAAACACAAGACAGTTTGGACAAAACAGTCTGTGATATACATGCCAAGTATATCACGGTTTGGAGCTATATTTGGTAACATGTATTTGTATTTAATTAGCATTGTACACTTACCATAATTGTATAGTTCTTGTACAAATAGAATAAGGTTTTGAGAGTAGAATATGAATAAAATTTTCTATATTATGAAAATTGTAAATTGTATATATACTCATTCATTAATAAAAATAATCAATATTTCTTTCATAAAAGTTTCATGACTTTGGTGGAATAAAGTAAAAATTGAATAATGATCCGTGAAATTACTTCTGATTATGTTACAACGATTATTCTTGGCACGAATTCATCTTACGAAAAAAAGAGCAGTGAAATCCTTTTTCTATAACAAAGCACCAGTGCTACTGCTCCAATTGTGGAAGACCACCAATTTTGATCAATCAAAAAGTTATTATTCCATGTCTGTGGTCTTCAGACTTCACAAGCCCCATCATATCCAAAAAGAAAGAAGAGAGCAAACGAACAGAAGAGTCCCCACACGACAACACTGTAAAGTGTTCTACACAATTTCTTCCCCCCCCCCCCCCCTTTTTCAGTTTTACATTATCTTTTCTTTGAGAATAGTAATAAAGTATTTATTGGTATGATCACCGATTATTCGGATTTTCAGTTTAAACTTTTCCTGTGCTTTATCCTTACCACAAGATACTAAAGGCAATATGCAATTGCCTAACTTTAGGGAAATTAATGCAAAAGGCAATTGGGTTAAACTAAGAAGATATTGGAGTCTTGAAAAAATTAATCAATACCTCTTCCTTTCATTTTAATTGTTGCTTTAGTTCATTTCACATCTGTATAAAAAAATAATACTTAAAAAATAATTTACCAAGTACTTTTATTTAATTAAAGTAGATTAATTATTTCTTCTTAAATATCATATATTAAAAAATTTAAGCTAAAACAACAATAAAAATGAGACAGATAAAGTATTTACAGAACCGTAAATAAAGAATCAATCAAGAATAGAACAAAAAAGATGCATAATACAAGGATCACCTTCAAATGACACGAACACACGTGGAGAACACAATAATGAGAGGGAATAGGAGATCACATTAGGGGACCAGTTGCCATAACTTTGTTCCACAATTGGAGCCGGCAAACCCTCAATTGTGTTTTTTTGCACAAACAATCCGTCAATTTGGCAATCGTCTCTTAACTTAGCTTGGGTCACAAAAAGTAACCTCACACCAGGGTGTTTGATTTTTGAATAAAATAAATTGAAACCATAAAATGAATATAGTATAAATATGCATTTAAATTTAGACTGATAAAATAAGATAGAGTATTATTTTCACTTTTAACCTTAACTCTTATTAAAAGACGTCAGAGGAAGATTTTTGGATAAAAATAAAGGATCTTCATTATTATTTTATGTTGTGATTATTATCTATATAAGTGAAAATAACCTCTTATTAGAAAATTTTAGTGGCTCAGTCGATTGGCTATTCGAACATTTACTTTGTTGGTGAGGATTCGATTCCCCCCTTATAATCCGTTCTCTCATTTTCCCTTCTCTTATCCTCAATTTTTTTTCAAAAAAAGAAGAAAATAAGTAACACCTTATTTTATTGACCGACCTTTTGTATG
The DNA here is from genome assembly GCA_029783415.1 of Anisodus acutangulus. NCBI lineage: Eukaryota > Viridiplantae > Streptophyta > Magnoliopsida > Solanales > Solanaceae > Anisodus > Anisodus acutangulus. Next base: position 43,471,027 of record CM056501.1, on the reverse strand, counting down.
ATGGATGACGAGAAAGTTGGTCAGGAAAGTGGGGTTATGACATGGCGAAGAGCCCTTATTGGAAAATGAAAACAAATGGAAGGAGAAACAGGTTTTACTTTAACCTTTTCCAACATTTAAACGCAAGCGATGATGCTTCCCAACTGAAATCCTAATACATGAAAAAGTGTTATTGTAAGAAAAGAAATTAAATACTCTAAAAGAGAGAGTTGGGGTAAAGATAAGAAAGGTCGTCCCTTGCTTTTGTGAAAGTCGGTGCAATTTGATAATCTTCTTCTCTTTTTTGCCCTTTTGTTGAAAAAGATGGAGCCCCGACAAGTCACTAAGCTATACTTTCTTACTTGGACTCTTCACTCTTGTCCTCACGCTAGGCCACAACCACATCATCCTTATTTATACTTTCCCATTTTGCCATCCACATCGCATCAAATCTAATGTATACCCATTTCCACTCTGCTTTTTATATCATCACCAGAAAAAAAAATTACCCAAAAATTTCAGAATATTTATATTTGTAAAATAATTTCGAACAAAACGTAATGAGATGCGTCAAAGTTGCAAATACTCATTGGGTCCGCAGTTTTTTTATTACATGAGATAGGGGAGGGGAAAATAAGAAGGGATTACAATTTGGGGTTTGCAAATCCCCACGTTGCAAATTTTTCATTTTTTTTCATTCCTCTATCCCTATATAATAAATCATTTAAAAAAACATATAGTATCATACTGCACTTTTTCTGTTGTTTTTTCCGGGAGGGTTTATAGGTTTTAAGAATAGTATAGTAATAAAAGATAGCGATACTGATATATTTGCTGAAATTTAAAACATACATAGTACAAGATAAATTGCAACTGCTGTTTTTGTAAAAAGAAAATGCTTGTAATTTAATCACTTTGTAAGATGATTATCTTTCATTCTACTTCTTTATAACTCTTTGACAGCAATTTACTTTCATACAAACAAAGTATCAGACGCCTGATGCAGATAAAGTAGTAGTTATATTTTAATTAGTACAGTAATAATTTTGCTCCTGTAGTCATAACTTTTCATGCACCCTTATATAGTGTAAAGTACAAAATACACTTCAAAATTACAGGGTAAATGCATTTCACCTCTATATCTACGCTTCCTATATCCAGTATTATCATAGGTTAACTTGTATTTGACTAGCAAATCATCAAATAAAGAATCTCATCTCCAACAGCACATAGCATCCCTCCCAATTGATCAATCTTTTTGTCTACAAAGGAATCATAGCAATAGTTTCCATTTAGGAAAATTGGAGAATCTGAACTAATCTTTTTCCTTTTGTGCTTTCTTGACGAGAAGTGCTAACTTCCCTACCCCCTGAACAGAATATTTGCCTCACTTTGGGATTGTCTCGTACCAAGACTGTTTGTAACAAAAAAGTACGTGTTTGAATTGAAATTAACATAAAAAATTAATATTCAACTTTTCATAATTGACGTTGCGCTATGTCTGTAACGTCCCGTAGTAATATATATATATATATATATATAAGGGAAGGTTGCACGTTTAATTTCCTTAAAAATCTCAATTAAATTTCCCCCCTTTACACTGATCCTAATCACTTCCAAACCCCTCATCCCTTAAGACTCCTAACCAAAGTTTATCAACTCCTTTCCCACTCCTACACAACCACACACAACACAACACGTTATATGCATAATTCTGGCGGAACAGAAGAGAACACAGAGGGAAAAAAATCCAGAAATTTCAGAGAATAAAAAATTAACTTTAGCAATTAAGGAGTTTCGAAAAGGTTTAGTTGGAGTTTGAAAGTTCATTCGCGGTTACGAAGCAATAAAGGTGAGTTCTCACTCAAAATTCTCAGTAAAATCCCTTATTTTGAGTTACAATACATATTAGAATATAATACGGATGTTGAAAGAATGATCGTGAAGTTATTGCTAATAGATTATCTAGTAACTAGTTCGGGTCGTGAAATTACAAACTATTTTTCGATGAGTTATCCCTGTTAGAATTGGACGAAATTTTATAGAGTTATACATCTCTACTTCACGGTCAGATTGGGTCCAAGCAGGGCTAAAACCGACATGCGGTTTGAGAGTTATCGTAGTTTAAAGTTTCTACCTTGATCAATCGACATCCGGAAGGCAGAACATATAACGAAAAATTGTACAAATTGGTAAGGAATCTGAAAATTTGTGCTGAATAAAAGTTCTATATTTCTCTGTTCTATACAGTTTGAGACTTTACGGGGATTAATCCTACTTACGAATAAAAAGTTATGACTATTTTAAGTTTGTGTCCCTTTTTATTCCGGCGACATAATTTTCATAGAGTTGTCTCTTTCTTGAATTTGTACTAGTTACACTAAGTATTTTTAGAGAAAACTTGGGATAGTGATAGGTCCCCGTGTTACTTTCGACTCGGCGTAAGAAATACCTTATTTGGAGTTACGGTTTGAGAGTTATAACCCCTACAAGTGGGAAGAGCGAAAAGTTGAAAGAAAGAAATATTATTTGAATCTTATGAAAATATGACTATATATATATATATATATATATATATATATATATACATGTGTGTGTGTATAAGTTTAGGCATACAATCGAGATGATAGAAATCTTGGTAATGTAAATAGTTTTGCCATCACCTACGGTACTATAGCATTACACACGTGTTGCCTTTGGGACTAATTACTTATTGAGTCGCCTTCGGGGCTATATACAGTTGCGTGCTTGTCTTCGGGGATATTCAGGTGCACTTACTTTCGGGATTATTTAAATACACTTGCGTTCAGGCTATTCAAATACACTTGCCGTCGGGGCTATTCAAATACACTTGCCTTCGAGGCTATAATTGAACTGCATTGGATTGGGTTGTACGCACCGCAACAAATATATAATAAATTATATGGGATAAATCAGGTGTACTGGTTAACTAAGTATCCCCTAGGACGAGTTGGGAGAAGATTTTGTGTGTGAATATTATTGGCTTGTACACTGAAAGTGCTGAAATCTATTTTCATAACATGCTTATTATGTTCATATTATGATTTGTACTTAGAATATTGTGAGGTTACTTTGAATTGTAAGACGAGGTTCTCACTCAACCCCGAATTGTAGGGCTGACTCTTTTATTTAACATGTTTCACGAAAGCGTGATAAAGGGAAAGCTCCGCAACAGGGCTAGCGATCGTCCCGCAGCCCCACTGTTCCACCAATCCATTGCTTCGGATTTGGTGAATGTCATCCTTGAATGAGTCTGTCTGAGGGACTAAGTTTTGTTGTTACGGAAAATGTCCCACATGAGATTGTTTTCTTTTAGTTTCGAATTTCTCATTCTATATCTTAAACTTCCATTGAGTTTAGATATAAATTATGGTTGCACGAGTATGTGCTCGCGTTTTCACAAAAAGTTCATGATTATATTATTTTCGCACCTAGATACATGCTTAATTCTGGAAGAAAAGAGGTTAATGATTCGCATGGGCAGAGATAGTTGCCCGGATGCCATCACGCCCTAAGGGAAGACTTGAGAAAAGTATGGGAGTGACAATGTCTCTTTGTTTATTTTGACAAATGAATATGTATTACACTTATAAAGCTTAAAAAGCGCTTATTCTCAACTAATTGAACGTTAAAAGTGTAGATATATAGACTAATGTAATAAATACATAGGGATTTATTGAGATATATACATGAGATACCTTTTACAACTTTTACATTATATACAACTCCTTTTTAGACCTTTCTTTTGGAAAACAATTAAAGAAGAAGAATAAATTGTGACCTCCATTTGTTTCTCATATTAGTACAAGATTCTAATTTTCTATCATTTCACGTTATCTCAAAACATATCACTTTTTATCATCAATAGAAGAAGAGTATTTTTCTTTTCCTTTATCATTATAGCAGGGAAGAAAACTTTATAAAGCAGAAAAGATATTCTACCTTGTATGGATATGATTTTTCATGTACACTAAGGTGCATTATTTCTCACAAGTTTTATGGAGTAAATATTCGAAATTGATGATAAGGATTTTAGGAAGGTACGGCACAATAAAAGATAGGTTCTTCAGACCTCAACGAAGCACAGTGCAGGCAACAAATTTAGAATCTGAGGTAGCATTGGAGATTTCCTAACACAAATTATATGAAGCCTAACTTCTGCAATCAACATTCATTGGCTGGCCGTAAAAACAGCAACAACGAGTGAGTTGTGACTACTGACTACTAAATTATAATGGTGACACCATGATAGCCTGTTTGGATTAAATTTTTAAAAAGTTAGAAGCATTTTTTTTAAAAACAAAGTGCTTATTTTAAAATTGATGTGTTTGATCAAGCTTTTAGAAAGAACAAAATTCTTTTGAGCGGTAGCGGAAATTATTTTTCAAAAGCTAAAAAAAGTATTAATATTTTTTTGTGGAAAACAATTTTGAACCTTGGCCAAGCATAAATTTATGCTTTAATATTGGCAAAAATGCTTTCAAATTGATTGGCCAAACAAAAACTAAATGTAATTTTTATATATTAATATATTTAACAGATTATGACAAAATATTTAGAGAAAACAATTATTATCAATAGTTATATGTTTGATCAAGTTTATGAGAAGCCAAACTACTTTACCTTATATTCAAAAAGCATACATTTATTCTACAGAGTTGAGGTACTTTTCTAAATTTTTAGCAAAAAATGTTACTATATAGTAAGAAAAGTTATTTTTAAGTTGAAAATATTAGCTTTTCCCTATAATTACTTTTGAAACCTTTGTCTAACATAATTAAATTGTTATTCTAACATTCACAAAAACATTTTTAAATTAATCATTCAACATGAACTACCACTTTTTATAAAAAAAATCAAAATTACTTGATTTTTTTCTTTTCAAATAAATAAATTTTAAAAATTTGATCAAACAAACAAATGTTGAAGTACATTCATTAAATAAAAGTTGAAAATAAAGAGATAAAAAAACTTTATCCACCTCCCAGAAATTCTGGCTTGCATGATTGCTAATTTCTACGCTCCATATTCCTCAATTCCCCCACGGAATCGAATACCCATAATACCAAATCATTTGCGGGTCCCCCTATTGTCGCATTCCCCCCACACTCCCCACATTTTAATATCTCTACCACCTCCTTCGCACGTGAAAATGTGTTTTTCTTTTACCTTTTACCTTTTATCTTTTACCTTTGACCTTTTATCTCTTCGGGGATCAATGTTCTGCAAATTAGCTCTGTAGGTATACTGTATTCACAATAGATTCGAATATTATTAAAAAAAAAACAACTATATGTATGCACATCATTTATATGGATGAATTTGCCCCAAAGTTGGTATGGTGATTGTTTAATTAAAAAATTTGTCATCCACTTGTTGATTGTTTAGGTGGGTTCTCAATTATTCCCAATCATCTTTGATAAGGTTCGAGTTAGGACGGACACCACATACACACACACACACACGCACATATACATATCAGATTCTGTATTAACATTAAAAGTTCTCCAACCATACATATCAAAGTCAAATGCTTAGCAAGCTGCTTTTGGTATTCATCCACTACAGACAAAAAGGTTTGGATGACAATCATTTTAAACAAGTTTTAATTTTTTTTTTTGATACCTTAATTTCACAACTAGTCATAAGATTAGTTTTTTTTTCTTCTAAGTGGTTCATTCATGATTGCACTTGCGTAAGTCAAAACTCAAAACAGCAAGCCATTAACTCTCTTTCGCACGTTATTGGTAAGTGGCTATGAATCTTTCTGTCTTAGAATATGATCTGCAATCCTTTGAACAAAATATATGCCTCAATAAAATACTTTGCATCTTCCTTTGAAAACAGAGCAATTTAATTTTTTTTTATGTATAATGATTAGCTATCTGTTAGTTGACGTCAACCGAAAACATAGTATTGTTTCGAAAATCTAATTTTCGATAAGTCTAAATTCACTCACCATCGTCAAATTCAACAATGATATTGTATGTTTTCGTTAAATCAATACTTTTATATTTTCTTCAACAACGATATAATGCACGGTCAAGTGGTCAACCTAACACTTTTAATGAAAACATAGGGAGTATTACCCTTTAGTTTTCCACGTGTATATTTTTATAACGTAAAGAGTACTAAATAACTTGTGGAAAAACAAAAAAGTTCTATTACTCCTAATAAACACAATTGTTATTTATACAATAGGTACCAGTTTCAGAAGTATTTCCTTGACTTTCATAAATTTTATTTTCCTTAACCAAGATAAGCTGCAGTTTATATAGAAAATAATCATTTGATTGATTCTTTTAGTTTTGATCCAATTGGTTGGTTTTAGATTATGGCAATCCTACCTGCTGGCTGCTGCATGTAAAATGCAAATATGACAAAAACAAATTGACTAGTATAAATTAATTAGGACAACGAAAGTGGTGGCGGAAAGAACTCGAACACATTAAAATTGTGTAAATGGAAAAAAGTGACGTGTAAACTTTTGTTTTTGTATTAATTTGTCAAATATTGAAAAGAATAATGAAGTGATAAAGTAAATAGATAAACTCAAGATCATGTAGATTTGTGGGAAAAAAACTGGGTGCACCACACCAGCTTGGTGAGTGATGACTGGTTAGGCGGGACCATCCCCCATGCCTTATTGGGAAATAATTTCAAACGGTAAAGAAATGAATTTTAAGCCTAACTCAAACTCAAAAGATAGCTTGTAGGGTGAGGATTGTCCAAGTCCATATAAGGAGTCCATGTTCCCATTTCATATCCGATGGGGACTCTTAACACTCCCCAGCACGCCCAGACCTTGTTAACTAGAGCGTAGATAATATAATTTGGGGACCCAACATCGGTGAACAAAGAATTGGAATGGGCCCGACTCTAATACCATGTAAAGAATGGATCTTGGGCCTAACTCAACCCCAAAAGCTAGCTTGTAGGGTGAAGATTGTCCAAGTCCATATAAGGAGTCTATGTTCCCATTCCATATCCGATGTGAAACTCGTAACACAAACCAAGCATGTTAAATGAATAATCTAAATAGAACCAAGAATAGGAGATGTATTAAAAGTTGGATCAAATCATGTTTAATGGGTGACCTAACTTCTCGTCACCTCAGTCGACAATGCATTATTATTGATAGAATAGGAAAATTATATTTAGTCATAATTATGTATATGGTAGATATATATTGTAGTAATTCCTTACCATAATTGTGGCCTAGGATTAGGTTTGTATTTTAGTATATGAACTATGATTTTGGAATGAAAGAATCAAGAAAGAATATTTCTTACATGATATCAGCAGTCTAGGGAAAGTTTCTGAAACCCTAACCCTACTTCCTTGTGACCGTTCCCCCCGCCCCCCATCTTCTTTTGCAGCTGACCACCACCCTTCTCCACATCATCCATGTTTGACTCAAAATCCTCTTTTCATCCAGCCCTCACAGTTTCAAACATCAAATCCCATGTTTCCATCACTTTTGAGATGAAAAATGTCCATTATGCAATATGGACGGAGCTTTTCAAGATTCACTGCCGCTCCGACCAGGTTATTCATCACATAATTCTGCCGGAAAAAGGCAAGGAGAAGGTGCCGAAAACTGACGACGACAGAGAATTATGGCTAACCCTCGATGCGACAGTTCTTCAGTGGATTTATGCCAATATTTCTAGTGATTTGCTGCATACAATTATTGAACCTGACTCTACGGTGATGGAGGTTTGGGATCGCTTACGCGACATACTCTAAGACAACAAAAATTTCTGGGCCGTTACTCTTGAGCAGGAATTCTCCACCACCAACATGGCAGATTTTCCCAGTGCATTCACATATTGTCAATGACTCAAGGTGTTGTCAGACCAACTCAAGAAAGTCGGCGCGCCGGTAACTAACAATCGACTTATTTTACAACTAGTTGACGACCTCACCGACGCATATAATGGAGTGGGTACGCTTATCCGCCAAAGCAATCCTCTTCCACCATTTTACCAAGCCCGTTATATACTCATTCTTGAAGAAGCGGGCTTCGCCAAAAAGTTAGCCACTGTGTCAAATTCTGCCATGGTTGCCGCTCCGTCCGAGGAGACTTCTACACAATTTGAAAATTTGCGAAACCGTGACCAAAATGGATAAAATAGTGATAATGGAGGCAAAAACTGCTGCGGTGGAAAAGGGCGTCGGCCACCGCCGTGGCGGAAGAGGCGGTGGCCAGCAACAACCGCCAGCCCAGTGGCAGTCGAGGGCACCATGGGGCAGTGGGCCGGCATCATGGGCCCGTCAGTAGCCTTGAGGCTTGCCGCCTTGCCCCTATCCAGCCGGTAACTGGGCCAGGCCCAAGTCACAGCCAACGACCTAGCAGGCCCAGCAGTAGCTAGGGATTCTTGGGCCACTATCGAACGAGTGGCAGCAGACCCACTCGACAGTGGCGACCCCGACAAATATCGAGGCCGCGATGCATACTCTTGGGCTTACTCTGCCCGACGCAAATTGGTACATGGACACTGGTGCAATGTCTCATATGACGTTCTCCCAAGGTAATCTCTCATCCTATTTTAATTTGAGCAATAATCATGGTATAATTATCAAAAATGGCCATTCAATTCCAATTCAAGGTTATGGTACTACAAACTTGTCTCCCTCGAACCCACCGTTAACTTTTAAAAATGTCCTTCACACTCCTCAATTAATTAAAAACTTGATTTCAGTTAGAAAATTTACTACTGATAATTGGGTTTCTGTTGAATTTGATCCTTTTGGATTTTCCATGAATGATTTTCAGATGGGGATGTGATAGTCTGGGAGAGTTTTATCAATCACCACAACCACACATCAAGCCACATTGCCATTCACTTTGGTAGGTTTAGCTACTTCTTTATGGCATGAATGTTTGGGTCATTCGGGAGCACCTGTTTTTGCTTCCCTTAAACAAAATAAATTTATTGAGGGTACTAGAACTCGTAATTCTCATGTTTGTCGCTCTTGTTCTCTTGAAAAACATGTTAAGTTGTCTTTTGTTGCTTCTAATTCTAGTACTGTTATGCCATTTGATATTATTCATAGTGATATTTGGACATCTCCCATTTTGAGCTCTTTAGGCCATAGATATTATCTTCTTTTGTTGGATGATTACTCTAATTTTTTGTGGACGTTTCCTTTGTCTAAAAAGTCACAAGTTTTTTCCACATTTCTATCGTTTAGAGCATACATCCGCACTCAATTTGAACGAGACATTAAAAATATTCAGTGTGATAATGGTAGAGAATTTGATAATGGGCCATTTTGGGATTTTTGCAAAACTAATGATTTGTCGTTTCGTCTCTTGTGCCTACATACATCATCTCAAAATGGAAAAGCAGAAAGAAAAATTCGAACCATTAACAACATTGTTAGAATCTTACTTACCCATGTCTCTCTACCACCATCCTTTTAGCATCATGCGTTACAAATGACAACCTATCTTTTGAACATACTTCTGAGCAAACAAATAGCCTACCAATTCCCACTTAAAAATTTATACCTAAGGGACCCATCATATTCTCATTTATGGGTTTTCGAGTGCTTATGCTATCTTCTCTTTGCTTCTACTACCATCAATAAACTTCAACCGGTCTACTCCGTGCGTTTTTTTGGGATATCCGTCGAATCATCGTGGCTACAAATGTTATGACTTATCCTCTAATAAAATCATCGTAAGTCATCACTTAATGTTTGATGAAAAAATTTTCCCTTTTGCCAAATTACATTGTTCCGGGCCACCTACCTATGAATTACTTGATGATAGCATACCCCCCCTCCCCCCGAATTTGATCCATTAATTGGCCTCCCAAACAGGCTTATTTTTTCTCGATGTCTCGACCCAACTACCGAGCCCAACGACTACTGGCCCAGCTGAGCCTCTCGCTGGCAGCCCATTGCCGAGAGGCCTAGTGGCTGGAAGTCCACTGGGTATTGGCCCACCTTCAGGCTCGAGCAGCCCATCATCCACTGGCCTACTGGCCGGCAGTCCAGTCACTGTCAACCCACTGCCGGTCAGTCCTTCATTCTTGTCGTGCCCAAATCCAATTCCGGCCTAACAACCTGTCACTCGTAGTCAACACGAGATTTTTAAGCCAAACAAAAAATACGGTCTTCACACCCATGTTGTCAAGTCACCGTTGCCCCGTAACCCTGTGTCTGCCCTTAATGACCCGAATTGGAAAATGGATGTGGATGATGAATTTAATGCTCTTATTAATAATATGACGTGGGATTTGGTGCCCCGTCCCCCTGATGTTAATGTGATTCGGTTTATGTGGATTTATAGTCATAAAGAAAAATCTGATGATACTTTTGAGAGGCACAAAACTCATTTTGTAGGTGATGGAAAGACTCAATAAGCTGGTGTGAATTGCGGTGAGACTTTCAGTCCGGTGGTCAAACCGGCAACTATCAGAATGATCCTTAGTCTGGGTCTTTCGAAGGCATGGCCACTTCATCAGCTTGATGTCAAAAATGTCTTCATGCATGGAGACCTCAATGAAACAGTGTACATGTATCAGTCCATGGGGAACAGAGACCCTACTTATCCTAATCGTGTGTGCTTGCTGAAGAAATAATTGTATGGGCTCAAACAAGCTCCTAGGGCATGGTACAAGAGGTTTGCAGATTATGTTTCACACATTGAATTTTTTAATAGCAGGTCTGATCATTCTCTATTCATATACCATCAGGGTAATGATATCGTTTACATTCTTTTATATGTGGATGATATTATATTAACTGCCTCATCTGATGCTCTTCGCAAGTCTATCATGTCACTGCTTGGCTCTGAGTTTGCAATGAAAGATCTAGGTCCACTGAGTTATTTCTTGGGGATAGCTGTAACACATTATGCATGTGGTTTATTTTTATCCCAAAAGAAGTATGCAACAGAGATTGTTGAACGACCTGACATGTCATCATGTAGGCCGTCCGCCACTCCGGTTGATACTAAACCGAAGTTGAGTGCTTCTTCCAGCAAGCCATATGCCGATCCATCACATTACCGCAGCCTTGATGCAACATCTCACCTTCACGAGGCCCGACATCTCTTATGATGTACAAAATATTTGTATATTCATGCATAACCCGATGGAGGATCACATGCATGCTCTTAAACATATTGTGCGTTATATTCAGGGCACTCTCGATCATGGCTTGCATTTATATCCGTCTTCGACAACCACTCTTATTTCATACACAGATGCCGACCGGGGGTGGATGTCCGGATATCATATGCTCCACGTCTAGTTATTGTGTATTTCTTGGTGACAATTTGGTATCTTGGTCCTCAAAATAGCAAGCGACGTTGTCCAGATCTAGTGCCGAAGAAGAATACCGAGGAGTTGACAATGTGGTGTCTGAATATTGTTGGCTACGGAATCTTCTTTTAGAGGTCCACTCCGGTTCCGAAGGCGACATTGGTTTATTGTGATAATGTTAATGCAATTTATCTCTCAGAGAATCCGGTTCACCACCAACACACTAAACATATTGAGCCGGATATTCACTTGTTTGCGAAAAAGTTGCTCGTGGACAAGTGTGCGTCTTACATGTCCCTCTACGTTATCAGATTGCCGATATTTTTACAAAAGATCTTCCGCTGATTTTATTTGAAGACTTTCGGGACAGTGTCTGCATACACGGACCTCCCGCTTCGCCTGCGGGGTGCGATAGAATAGGTAAATTATATTTAGTTATAATTATGTATATGGTAGATGTAGATTGTAGTAATTCCTTATCGTAATTGTAGCCTAGAATTAAGTTTGTATTTTAATATATGTACCATGATTTTGGAATGAAAGAATGAAGGAAAAATATTTTTTACAATTATATACATGTTTGTAAGCATACATCTCAATTAGCATGGGTCCCAATAACATAAATACAAATACATAGATAGAAACTTGAAAAATATTTATTTGCACGTGATATTTATATAAAATTTATATTATCATAACAGTTGGTCATTTACAAATTGAAATGACTAAGTACTTTAATTTTTTTTTCTTTTCATGAGAGCAACACAGTACATCAACTTTCTAGTTAAGCAAAGATCCGGATTCTTGTTGATGAATCATATTCTGGCAGCATTATTACTCTTATGAAACTCCCCTTTAGTGTCTTCTACCTACCTTTCTTCCTCTCTGTTTGGCCCTCTTTCCTCACACACCAAACAATGAAGACATCATGCTCTACACTTCACATGGTGCACATCTCTATCTCATCTTCAAACCAACCTTACTATACCCACCTGCAAAACCTACGCACATTCAGAATGTATTGATGAATGGTATATATTTTCTACTCAAAGCAGAAAATACAATAAGTAATTAATTCTACATCTGGTTAATATTTACCTATACTCGAACGGTTCGATATAATTCGCTCAATCTGGTAGCCAGTAAACAATTAATTAAGGGATTTTAATTAGTCGGTTAATCAGATAGGCATGTATTTCCTTCTACACTTGGTTTAATTATTGGGCCTAACTAGGACTGCACGTTCTTGATAATATTAATTCTGTACTGATGACGTGTATAGTTTTTGGTTGGACGAAATCATGATAATTCTTAAAGGACATCAAGGAAAATATCTTGGAGAAACTGTACTTCGTTCCTCTTTATGTATCAGGTACAAGTTGGAAAATTTCAAGGAAATAAAAGCACTTAGGTGAATTGTTAGACGAGTTATGGGGCTATACCTAATAACATTAGTGATGGGTGCATCATGGCTGCTGTCACAGTAGTTGGTTAATAATTAATATATGTATTTATCAAAAGTATGATGATATAAGTAAATAGTGGATAAAGAAAAAAACAAAATCGCCGAAGAATCGTACGAAAGAGAAAAAAATAAATGCTGGTGGTAAAGAAGAGAGAAAACTTTTTTTTTTTTTTTTGTTGACGGCGAAGGCACCGCTACTCTTTCGAGTCTTGCGAAACCGGATCGACGCAGAATAGCCTGCAAACCACGCCAGCCGATTAACCACATTTGACAAGCCATGTGTGACAGACTCAACCAAGAAGGTTTATGCAGGGGATCGAACTCGTGACCTTGCGGTCCCGTGCTTTACTGCTACACCAATTTGGCTACCCTTGCGGGTAAGAAGAGAGAAAACTTGGTATGGTGATGGGTGGCTAAGGACGTATTATTCTTCATTTCCATGTGAATCCACGTACTCATTATATGCATTTATTCTTTTGATATTCCAAAAGTTCAAGTGATGAGAGAGCGTATCCTTGTTTTGTTAAAGAGCTCATTATTTTGATAGATGATAAATATTCTTCCCTTCTTAATTGAAAATTTCACAGTTACTACAAGAAATTACAGAATTGATAATAAAACTTTAGTAACAATAAATATATTATTGACAAAAAATATAAATGATAAAAAAAGAAAAATTATTGTTGCGAAATTTTTTCGCATCGCAAGTTATTGCAACAAAATGCAACAATTTTTACTGTTATAAAAAATACTTTTGACAACCACATCTAACATATTACAATAAAAATTATTGTTAGCAAATTTTTATTACTCCCAATTTAAAACTCTTAAATACAAATTTAAATTAATCGTACTCCAAATGAATGTGAACACCAAAAAAGATAAATTGGGGGAGGGGTGAGTCGTTTGTTGGTCATTACATAATGGAGAGATAAGAGAGTAGTGGGGTTCAAATGGTCAACCTATGAAGAGTGAAAGAAATAGACTTCTAGTAATTCCTACACACTACACACTATTCATTCACTCTTTTGATTTTTTCTTGATATCTAGCTTTTCAGCTTACGCCAACATGGTCTTAGAGATAGTAATTTCGGTCCCTCATCCCTATCATAAGTAAATCGTGGAATGAGCCTGAATGATCAATGTTTGATAACACCTACAAGATCCTAGAGAACAAATTACTCCCACCAGGGTTCAAATCCATGCTGCAAGCCTTTAGCTAAATTTTAAGTTTTCACTCTGATTATTAATCATAGATAGATAGTCACCCACTCACCCAACACACCACACCACTTACCCCACCTGAAGACACAAAAGTCTTATTCCTCAGTTTCCCTTCAAAGACTCGCACTTTATACATTTCAACAAACCCAAGCTACGCCTAATTAGCTAAGCCCCAACTCTCTCTTCATATTATATATCCCACCACCCGTTTTCTCTTTTTAACCATTCCTCCTCACAACAAAAGTTCACCACTTCTTCCTATTTTCTCTCCTCACTGGTCGTCTAATGGGTTTTGATGATATTTGCAACACGGGCCTGGTTCTAGGATTGGGCTTTTCCTCAACAACCGATCAGAAATCAACCAAAATAATAGCACCACTGGGCAAAGGCCCGACGTCTCTTGGGTTCGAACCTTCGCTAACTTTAAGCCTTTCCGGTGATCGTACCTACGAACAACAGGCTACGAAGAAGGTTAGTGTTACGAAGCCATTAAACGATGATCAATCGGCTGATTTGTATCGTCAAGATAGTGCTGCTTCTTCCTATTCTAATGCTAGTGTGAAGAGGGAGAGAGATGTTGGTAGTGAAGAGACGACAGAAGTAGAGAAAGTTTCCTCAAGAGTTAGTGATGAAGATGATGATGGTTCTAACGCTAGGAAGAAACTTAGGCTCACTAAAGCACAATCTGCCCTTTTGGAAGAGAGTTTCAAGATACACAGCACTCTCAATCCTGTAAGCATCTACTTTTCATGACAATATAATCCCCTTTTTTGATGGGTGTATCCCATAATGTCTTGTGTAACATTTTAAATGTTTTTATATATACGTAAAGAAATCACCAAAGTTTTAAAGTTAGATCTATAGTTTGAAAAATATAATAATTTAATATTAGAAACTTAAAAGTTCAAACTTATTCTATTTAAATTCTAGATCCACTGCCCTAACAAATTCTAATTATGCAGAAACAAAAACAGGATTTGGCAAGGGAACTTAATCTAAGGCCTCGCCAAGTTGAAGTCTGGTTCCAAAACAGGAGAGCCAGGTAGGACTAATGATATTCTTCCTCTCTTTTTTTTAATTATATATTTTACATTTTTCACGGATAAAATAAGGAAACATAAAATTGATGGGATCGTTTCTTTCTACAGAACAAAACTGAAGCAAACAGAGGTAGACTGTGAATTCCTGAAAAAATGTTGTGAGACACTGACAGAGGAAAACAGGAGGCTTCACAAGGAGCTACAGGAACTGAAAGCTCTAAAAATAGCACAACCTTTGTACATGCAGTTGCCGGTGGCCACCTTAACCATGTATCCTTCATGCGAGAGGATCGGCGGTGTCGGAGAAAATCCATCGAAAAATCCTTTCACTATTGCTCAGAAGCCTCACTTCTACAGCCAATTCACCAATCCATCGGCAGCTTGTTAATTGGAGGCCATATATAAATAATAGTATCATGTTTAGAAATATCTCCCAAACCCGCCACTTTTTTTGGTTAAGGGCTTGTATGAAAATCAAATGACTAGTTCAGTTGTATGTGTAGAGTTAGAGTTAAGGTCACTAATCAATCTTTTTTAATTTGTTTCTTATGGTCCATATTATAAGTCTGTAAATCATTAAGGAATATATACATATGGATGGATTATTATTTATATATAGTACATCTGTTGATCTTTCTTTCCTCATGTACATTTTTCTTTATATTGTTTCTGCGCAATTGTCTCAATTATTGGAGTCTCATGATTCGAGCAAAGGAGGTCCCAAAAGACAAAAAAGGCCAAACAAGAAAAGGAAAAAATGTGATGAGAAAATGATTCGGGTATTATTATGTTCAAACGATTTTTGTGAATTATATTGATTCGTATAATTATCAGAAAGGAATTAAATCTGGGCGGACCGAAAAATTCTGGATAAAGAAGATGAAGATGATAATGTATTTTTTGAATAACAGGGCATGATTTTCCCCCCATTAATTAAAAAGTGACTAAATGAATATTGTGTTGCGCCACTTGATAATAAATGATTAGACAGGTGCATGTTTGAAGCATTAACCATCATGTAGGAGAAGAAAGTCCACGGTCATACCTGAATACAAATGAGTGAAACTTAAAATTCAATTGAAGGCCTGCCGCGTGAGTTCGAACTCTGAGAATAATTTGATATCTTTTGAAGTAGGATCTTCTGTTCTCAAACCCTTACGTCAGAAAAGCTGAATATAAAAAAAATTAGAAAAGAAATAGTTAAAAGGACAGATAGATATTTTACCAAAAAAAGAGAGAAAGATAATGATAATTCAGTTGGAGGTGTTTAATGATGATGACATGATGCAGCTCAATTGGTTTCAAGGGGGATATTTGGAATAAGAGACCAAGGATCGAATCCCGTCAGCGGCAGTGTGGAGGTTTTTTCTTGAAATAAAGGAGGGCCCCTTGTGCGCAGCGTGGTACTGGTCTAACCTTTGAAATCAATTGAGTCACCATGATTTACCTCCTTCACAGACCTGTCGGACCGGGGTGGGGGGCTCTTGGGGTGGGAGATTCCACCTTTTGGAATAAGGGAAAGAGAAAAAGGTTGGTGTCTTGGTGGGGTCAGCTCACGTGTATCTGTCTCTAGTTTTGTTAGTTTTTTTTTTTGCCTGCCTGCTAGAGGCATGTACATGAATAAAGGAATGCTGAAATAAATAATGATTCACTCATTAATTTTGATTTATTTTAATAAATTATAATTTAATTAAACCTGTTCAATTTGTCATTCCTATTAATTAATTAGAATCGGTAACAATTTTATTGGCTGAATGAACTGACTATTCTTGAAAGACTTCACGATATAATACTTAGACCTAACTAAATTTCAAAACTTAACTCTTGAAAAAAGAATTGCTCAAATACATATAAGTAAGCCATCAATTCATTTTTAATTAATGTAAGAAGCTAACACCCGTTTCAGACTCAGGCCCACCTGAAGTATAGATCAGAAGCCCAAATGGCATGTACCTAACTTTAGTACTATATAAGATATCACGTTTGGGCATAACATAACTAAACCGTAAAAACTAAATTATGGAGATTGGCTAAGTTTATATAAGTGGATCACCAATTGAGACCCTAACCACTCTAATACATAATATAATTAAAGTAGGAAATAGTTTAGCGTGTGAGTTTTGTGCACCTGAAAATTCAAACTTGTGATAATATTAATATTCGAAGTGAAATTCTCATTGTTATTGGACTGTCATTTGGACCTAATATTTGGTTCATTCACCTTGTGATAATATTGTGTGCGTGTGAGAGAGAGAAAGTCATGGAAGCTGATGACCGCGTGAGGTGCCCAAACTTTAAAGGCACCAGTGGGTCACAGTCACACATCATGTGAAATTCACGCTCATTGGACTAAGTTTCTAACATTATGAACAACGAGACTTCCATGTATCTCTCAGGTGGACTTAGCCCACCCCTCTTCAACCTCTTTGATGTGTCTTTTCCAACCAATCACTTTAACTCCGAAAATCCGAGTCTGTTTCCTTGGACCACCCCATATATACGTAGCAGACGTAAATAATTGGAAACCAGACGAAAATAACCTATTCATAATTAATATCTCAATATTTTGATGAATTAATAAGAGAATCTTCTTTTGTCATTTAATGCGATTTATTTTCTTGATGATATTTAATACTTTTTTTTATTTCAATTTATGTAATATAATTGAAATCATTATACTACTTAAAATTAGTAGCTCAGACTTAGCCAAGTGTCACGGGAGTGATTGCTATATATTGTCCAAACAATTCGTAGAAACCAAACCCCGATTCCAAGATCAATATTAGGTTGGTTTAATAATACTGACCATCTTTTAGTGTAATTTTAGAAAAACGCTTAGAAACCAAACGCCTAGTAATTGCAGAGAACTAAAAACTGTGCGTTTAAAGTTGATTTCTTAAGCAAATTGGGTTGATTTTTCCAGAAAGAAAAGTTGAAAGAATTATAGAGGGGGGGATGGGTCATTTTAATTGGGCATAGGTCAAGGGAGCAAAAGCATGTGGAGGTAGTATAGATTAGGAGACACGTAATCATGATTGGTCATGGACAAAGTGTTAAAGTTGTTGTGTTGTTCATGAAGTGAAGAAATCGATCAAATGGAAGTGGTTGCCATTGATGAAGAACAGAGAAAATAGAGAGGATATACTGCTCGAATATGAGCTAAAAATTTGATGTGTATTGAATGTATTGTGTAGTGATACAATGTTGGTATATATATATATATATATATATATATATATATATCACAACTCATTTAAACTATCTATTAATTACACTTAACTAAATCCCAACAAACTAACTAACATAACAAACTTGTAACTAACTCAATAACAAACTTGTAACTAACTCAACCAACTCAATAATAATTCTTCCATATACTACACCTCATGGTACTTTAGTGCACTTGTCTATTTCTTTCCCCCCCCCCCTCCCTCCCTCCCTCCCTCCCTCCCTCCCTCCCTCAAGCTAGGAGATAAGAAAATATTTTTCATGACTAGCTTGGACATCAGATGAACATGTTGTATTATGCTTAGAGCCTTGATAAGTATATCTGCAGGCTGGTCAACAGAGGGCAACTAAGCTGTATAGATAAGGCCTTCTTGGATCCATTCTCTTATGAAATGACAATCTATGTCAATGTGTTTAGTACACTCATGAAAAACTGGATTAACAACAATTTGAATGGCAGATTTGCTGTCAGTGAACACATAAACTGGTAATTGAACATGAATTCCAAGCTCCTGGTACAGACCAGTGAGCCACACTACCTCTGCCACTGAAGCAACCACTGCTCTATACTCAGCCTCTGCTGTGCTCCTGGATACTGTAACTTGCTTTTTAGATTTCCATGATATAGGTGAAGAACCAAACAACACCAGATAGCCTGTAATTGATCTCCTGCTGTTAACACAAGACCCCCAATCTGCATCACAAAATACCTTAAGCTGAGATGTGCTGGAATTAGCCATAAAGATACTTGAACCTAGTGCATGTTTGATATACCTGACCAGTCTAAGTCCAACCTTCACATGTGAGTATTTAAGAGCTTGCATAAACTGACTCAAGCATTGCATAGCAAAAGCTATATTTGGTTTGGTATTTGTGAGATATAATAACCTCCCAATTAATCTCCTATAAATGCCAGGATCTGGTAATGGCAAATCTTGTCAAGATGAAGAAGTAGATGTTGCATTGTCTGATGCAGATTGTGAAGTAACATATTGATCATACTCCACAGTGGTGAACTTCTGATGCATTTCCATGGGTGAATAAGCAATTTCAGCCCCTGCAAGTCCCATATCAGATATGAGTTCCAAGGAATATTTTCTTTGATGCATAAGAATACCTTGGGAACTCCTTGCAAACTCTATTCCAAGAAAATATCTAAGTTCTCCCAGATCTTTTATTTTGAAAGTTGACTGAAGTGCTGCTTTGGTAGGCTGAATAAGAGCTGGATCATTTTCAGTAATGAGCAAAACATCTACATGCACCACCACCAATACTATCTTATCACCTTTATGTTTTTGAACAAGGAATAATCTCGGTGACTCTGAAGAAAACCAGATTAAGTTAGTGCTGAAGTAAGCTTAATGTTCCATAGCCTTGAAGCTTATTTTAAACCATATAAGGATTTCAACAATCTGCAAACTTGTTTCTGTCCACCTGTAGTGTTAAAACCTTCTGAGATGGCCATATACACTTCTTCATAAAGATCTCCCTGCAGGAAAGCATTGTATACTTCTAATTGATGAATAATCCACTATTTAACAGCTGTAATAGATATAATTGATCTCACTGTGGTCATTTTGACTACATGTGAAAAGGTCTCTTGGTAATCAAGACCTTATTTCCGGTTGTATCCTTTTGCTACAAATCTAGCTTTAAATCTTTCTACTTCTCCTGTTGCTTTATACTTGATTTTGTATACCCACCTACAACCAATAACATTTTCCCCTTTTGGAAGTTGTACAAGCTCCCATGTTTTGTTTTCTTCCAATGCTTGGATCTCAGCTTTCATTGCTTCAATCCATCTTTTGTCTGTTGTAGCTTCTGAATAGTTATGTGGCTCAATATCAACAGAAACCTATGCCACAAAACTCTGATATCTGGATGACAATATTATGTAGTCTATTCCATCAGATATGCAATACAAACAATTAGTGGAACCATGCTTAGTAATGTAATCCTTGACAAATAAGGGGTCTACTAGTCCTTGTAGACTTCTTAATATCAGGTTCAAGTGCTGATGTTCTTTCCAGTAATTCTACTGTCTGTTGACCAGGAATATGTCTTGAATCAGTAGCATTTTCAGTGTCAGTGGTTGCACAAGTACCCTTACAAGAAATAAAATTGTTTTTATGCAAGGAAGAAATAATGGATGACCATGGTGACCCAAATGTGCATGCCACAAGGAAGGAGCTAGAGCTGCAAAAGTAGATGACAAGGCTTGACTCGAGAGACTGGAGGCAAACGTGATTGGATAAAGATCTCCCCTACAATTACATCTCATGAGAGGTATCTCCGTCTTGAAATCCATCACAGAAAACCCAAAAGGATCAAAATTAAGCGAAACCCAATTATCAGTGGTGAATTTACGGACATACACCAAATTTTTAATTAAGTTAGGGGCATGAAGGGCATTTTTTAAGACAAGAGGCGGATGTGGGGAAGGCAAAGTTGCATTACCATAACCATGAATTGGAATTGAGGTGCCATTACCAACAATTATGCAATAATTTTTGCTCAAATTGGAATAAGACGAGAGAGTACCTTGGTCGGACGTCATGTGAAAAGTGGTGCCGGTATCCATGTACCAATTAATATCCGAGGGATTTAATCCAAGTGTGTGCATAGCGGCTTCAATGTCGGTCGGAGTGGGGCCTGCTGCATGATCGGCCTAAGCAGGCCGAGGCCCAAGCACCCATGCATGTTGCCCCGGCCCAGATCCTGGTCTCGGACTGAACTGCTGCACTGGAAAATTGGACATGTTGGGAAATTGGGCCCAGTTTCCCGGGTTAGCCGATGGCGGATAATAGGGGCCAGTGGGCCAAGGGCTACCGACCCAGTTCCAGGGCCATGGACCCCAGAGCTGCGGCCAGTTGGTTTGCGGCCCATTGCCCCGAGGTCCACCCCCGTTATTCCCACCTCGATTTCTGCCATTATTTTTTCGACTATTTTTCCGATTTTTACCATTTTTTCCTCCACCATTGTTGCGATTTTTGCATGAATTTTTGGAGAAGGACGGAGAAGCGTCGGATGTTGTCATCATGACGACTGGATTTGCACTTGTAACCGCCTTTTTAGCCAAGCCGACTTCTTCCAACGTAAGCATGGACCGGGCATGATAGAATTGTGGGAGAGAATTACTTTGACGAAGGAGAGTGCCAACGCCACTATAAGCCTCGGATAGGCCAGCAACCATCTGTAGAACAAGCCGATTATATCTAACAGGCGCTCCAACGTTGCGAAGTTGGTCCGCCAACTCTTTCAGCCGTTTGCAATAGGCTGAGACGTTCGGAAAATCTTCCATGTTAACATGAGAAAATTCCTGCTCAAGAGTAACATTACGAGAGTTTTTGTTATCTTGGAATATGTCACACATCCTATTCCAAGTGTCCATCGCCGTAGCATCGAGTTCAAGAATTGTTTGCAAGAGGTCCGTAGAGATAGTGGAATAAATTCACTGCAAAACGGTAGCATCAAGAGTACTCCATAATATCGGGTCATCTTCTGGGGCAGGCTCTTTGCCTGCTACTGAGGGAATGATATGATGAAAAATTTGATGTGAACATGCATGAATCTTGAAAAGTTCTGTCCACGCCACAGATTGGACGTTTTCCATCTTAAGAACAATATGGATGTGGTTCTTGATCTCAAGAACAACATGTTCTTTGACGTAGACATAACGAAAGAACAATAGGTGAAGAACGGATTTGTAAGAAAAATTAGGGAGGAGAGGAGGTAATTAGGGCACGGATTCCGAGAGAGAAGCTCGAAAAATGAGGCAACGGAAAAAAAGTCGATAGGATTTTGTGAATCTAGACTTTTGATACCATGAAAGTAATAATCCCTTGATTATTTTCATTAATGAAAGATTATATATTCAATTACAATTTCCATAATATGAAAAATCATATTCCTATTCTATTCCCAAAACCCTATTTTATTTGTACAAGAATTCTACAATTATGGTAAGTGTACAATGCTAATTAAATACAACAGCATTTTCTAAAATAAGCCTCCCAAACCGTGATATACACGGTTATATGTACCATGTATATCACGGTCCAAATCAGCCGAATATGGTGTTTATTAGTTTTTTTTAAACTGGCTAAAAAGGAAAGTATGTCATATAAACTGGGATAGCGAGATTAATATTCTAACCACCTAGGATTGTGGTGAGACAAATAAAATTTTCCATTCTTAATCTATGTTTCGGATTCAAGTTTTGAGAATGAAAATTATGTTGATAAAAAGCGTTTTCTTTCTTTAATGTGTCTTACACTGCGATTCAATATTAGGAAAGGACCAAAGCAGGTACTGAGCACTCGCCAGAATCCATAACTATTGAAACACCATAGCATATAGTAAGACAGACTGAGGATTAAATCAAAGAAGGGTTGGACAAATCCAAAGTGTTTGGCTCAGTGTCCAATACATTAGGGTATTGCTGTCTGAGGTTCCGTGTTCGAGTCCTTTGATCAGCGAGAGTGAAACTGTGTTCCCCCAAAAAAATCCCTCCATACGCGTAGGGCCAAGCGGTGTATACTAATCCGTAGGGCCAGGCCGGAGGTGGAGTTTTTTGGGGTATGAGGCCGTAATGCGGTGGGATCAGTCACTTTAAAAAGTTTACCCTACCACAGTTATAGTCCTCCGGGGCATAGTCCAGTGGCAAAGCCTGGGCGCTATAAGGCGCTCTGGCATGGGACAGAGTGGGTTCGATTCCCCGCAAGCACGAAGAAACTCTGCATGTTGGGAAATTTGACCTTGTCTCATTGATCAGTTGTACGCTCTCAGAAAACTGGCCACCGGAGCACATCCCGCGATTTACCTGATAATAGTGTTGAAGGACCGGTGCTATTACCTCCAGGACGTAGTCAGACGCAAGCCTGGAGACCTGGATTATCATAAAAAAAAAAAAGAAGGGTTGGACAAAGAAGAAAATGGGCCACGTGTGAAGGAGCACATGATAGTTTCTTTTGCATAATTGTTAAATATATTTACAAGAAGAAACAACGCGAAGTGTGAATCATCTGATAGTTTCTTTTTAAATATTTAAACATGTGTGCAGTTATATTTAACAATGTCCACTTTTGACTGTTTTGAGACACATAAGAGAGACGCAACTGTACCATAAGAGGAAAAATAATGAGAGAAACAAACAAAATAGGCCGGCAGATGTCAAACGTAGGCAAAATCGTCGATCTGTCCAGTCCTTGTAACGTAATGCTAAATTGTTAATAAATCAGTCCTTGCCTTGATGACTAGCTAGTATTATTACAAACTATATATATATATAGTTTGATCAATCATGACGAAACCAAAATGACACGAAAGTTGAAACTCTCCAATTAATTCCCTTAAACAACATCTAATTACGCATGCAAAGCAGCATTAGGATATCTTACAGGTCCGCTTGGGCAGCTCAATTAGTTTCAAGGGGGATATTTGGAATAAAAGACCAAGGATCGAATCCCGTCAGCGGCAGTGTGGGGGTTTCTTCTTGAAATAAAGGAGGGCCCCTTGTGCGCAGCGTGGTACTGGTCTAATCTTTGAAATCAATTGAGTCACCATGATTTACCTCCTTCACAGACCTGTCGGACCGGGGTGTGGGGGCTCCTGAGGTGGGAGATTCCACCTTTTGGAATAAGGATATCTTACAGTATTAATTTAATAATTGTAGTACTAATTATGGAAGCCTTGTCATTAGTTTGATTATACGTTTTTTTACCAATTTAATAACCAATATTACTTTGCCACGTTGCCTAAAGCTCATGCTTTCATCTCTTAAGCAATGATTGTATAGTGTATATAGATAGGTTTTGGAGAAGTGGCAGGTTATGCACCATATCAACCGCAGTGGCTGAGCAAGAATTTATATTAATGGGTGTTAAAAATTATAAATATGTTACAATTCAGGATTAAACACGCGACCTTGGAGAATTTTCGCAACTCAACCGCTATGTTTAACTTTTAGCTTGTGTCAAGAGGTGTCAACACTTGTGTACATACTATAAAACTAGAATTTCACCTATCTATACAATGTAATTTTTCAGAGAAGGGGTGTCGCACCGCCCCTGTCAACAACATGTATAAGCAGGTCTGTTATGCAGGGAAATTAAGAATTTTTAGAACATGGATGCACTACTAAAGAAAGGAGAAAAAAATATATTAAGTGAAACTTAATTTTTGTTCCTCTCAGTAAATAACTAAGCTTTTAATCAAGTTGACCATTACTTTTTTTTGTAGCATGAGTACCATATGGTAAAATCTATGAAATATGTATATAAAATATCTAGTTTTACTTAAAGACTATGGATTCACGTGCCCTAAAATTTGAAACATAAATTCGCCCCTGCGGCTATGCAACATTTATAAAACAATTAGTAAATTAAGATCGGACTTTCTACAAAATCAATAATTGTAATAATATAATAAATACTTTAATAGATGCAGAATTATCAGTTGAATCTTTCTTACTTCTCTTACATGAGATAATCTTTCAATAATTGTGCTAAATTATTTCAGTCTATTATTGTGGATATATAATTTTCAGAACAACTAAACAAATTAAAATAAAAATTACGTCCCTGCTGCTTCATTATAATTTATTCCCCCCTGGGAATTTTTTTTATCGGCGTAAAGGCTTGAGGCCAGTCATAATTGACAAGAAAGCTACAAAGATAAAAGTAAATCTCAAATAATTGAGCACCGATAAGTGATCGTTGCTACACTCTCCACTCAGTTTCATAATAAGTGATATTTTAAGTTTTTTATTTTATTTCAAAATAAGTGGTGCTTTAGAATTTCAACAAGAAATTGATCTTATTCTTCTAAAATTACTATAGTTTACATAATCAAGAATCATTAAATAACTTTTTTTTCTAGGCATTAATTAAGAATAAGTTAGTAAAAACACTCATAATTTTCTAAGAATGAACAATTTCTTAAAAGGTTTGCATAAGTTAAAAACACCAATTATTATGGAACGTCGGGAGTAATTTTTATATATCAGTTGCATTAAATCGTCATCGTGAAAATTAATTACTCCATCCATTCTAGGTTTAGTTACGTGACACTGTTTTTATTTATTTTATTAAAAAATAAGCAATACTACATTTTTATATTTAGGAATATCTAAATATAAACTTTTCATTTTATTTCAAATTTAATGAATTTTTTCAAAGCTACAAAAATATGATGACATGCTTAAGATCACACATTTCAAAAATTTTATATCAACGCACACAAATATTATGACATGTTTAATTTTAAATTATAAATTTCAAAGATTTCTCTTTTTAACTTAAACTAATAGCAATTGGAGGTCCACGGATGTGTAACTTAAAGGTGGAGAATAAATCGATAATAAAAGCAACTCTTCTAAGAACATTTATAGATAGGGGACCATATTTTGATCTTCTCCGTCGTTTAGTTTTGAACATCCCTATCGCTAATGAAGATTTTCCACCTCGGTTTTTTAAATAAATGAATAATTAGTTACTACTCTCCATGATTTATGTGGTCCCATTTTATTTTTGATCTGTCTAAAAAAGAATGTTAACTTTCTATATTTATAAACAATTTAACTTTATAAAATAATTTTCAGCTACACATTTATATAAGACTTGTTCTGAACCACACATTTCAAAAGTCTTCCTTTTATTTCTCAAATTCTGTGTCAAGTTAAATGGTATCACATTAAATTGGGACGGAGAGAGTATTAATTTACGTAGAAATGAAAATGCTTGATCTTAGTATGATTAGTGACAAATTCAGAATTTAAACAATGTGAGTTTTGTTGTGAGATTCACTCGGCATGTTTTGTTGTTCCTTGTAGTACTACTTTGAATTGCTTGTTCTTATGCCGAGGGTCTATCACAAACAGTCTTTTTACCTCTCAAGGTAGATGTAAGATCTACGTACATTCTATCCTCTTTAGACCATGAGATTTTACTGGATATGGATATGTTGTTGTTGTTGTTTGACTTTTGTGTAGATAGAGTTAGTTCGAAATATTTGATTCTTATCTAAATTTATTTTTCCTGTATATATAGAGTTCAACCTCGTTACGTCTAGGTGCTGTCAAACTCGCAAATATGTGTTTAATATGGATCTGGGTTATCTTCTTCAGTTAAATGTCTTTCTTATAATATGTCCACGCTCAGGCAGGGAAATTGTGACTTCAGTCACTCTGATTAGCAGTAACATTGTTATTAGCGAATATTTTTAGAATATTCGCCGTATATTTTATAATTATGATAAATGTATATTTAAGATAACTTAGGATTCTAATTGTATTAGGAATCAACCTTTGTAAGGTAAGTTAGGATTCGTACCATATTAGGATTCAACCTTGTACAACTATAGAATTCTAAGTTACCTTAAATATACATTTATCATAATTACAAAATATACGGCGAATATTCTGAGAATATTCGCTAATAATTGTTAATCGAAATCTAGGTCTTACAATTCCAAAATTCATATTAACAAGTAGAGATGATATACCATACCTGGAGAGCGCCCACAAACTGGAAAATCTTCAGAGAAACAAGCGTACAAGGATCAGAGGTGGTTACACAGATTAAGGAGGAAACTGTACAAAGAATAGAGATGTTATGCTCATCTAAAAGGGCACATAGGAGTAGAGAGTTCATACAGATTATACTATGTATTTAGTTTTTTATATTGCATAGATGCTGTAACTAGTTGTTTTTTCCATTGGAGGCTCATCCTACACAGTACTCTTCCTGGAAGATGGCTGAGGAGGTGAGTGCTATTTAGGTGTAAAAATATTTTGTTTGTTAATGGTAATTTTACATGGTTACCAAAAAAGTAGAGAACTCGATTCATCATTCTAGTTGCATTATTACTTGTCATCTTCATGCAAAAAGACGACACGTAAAATATTGGTTTACAAAACAAAACAAAAAAAATCTATGGTCCCAACTTATATAACATATTTTTATTTTTTATTATGTTCCAAAGAAAATATCACATTTTTATATTTAAAAAGAATTTAATTTAAAATTTATATATATTTTATTTTTAATGAGATAATTTATAGCCAACAAATATTTACAATTTTGAAGTTTTAGTGTGTGGATAAGAGAAAAGGCAAGTGCACAATTTGTTTTTAAAAAAAAAGATACCAGCAAACAACAAACTGCCGTAACAGAAGAAGATTTGTGTAGACATGAGAATTGATTCTTATTCAGTAGCTTTCCCTCTTTGAAATCGACGTTCAATAGATTCAAGAAATGATTGGGACCCTCCACTCTTTGTCTTAATATCTACCCCTCGGTACATTTTATGTACCACTATTTTTTTAATTCATTCGTTCCAAAAAACAACATTTTAATTACTCTTGATGGTATATATGGTTTTATAATCACAAAAATTTCATGACATATTTAACATCACAAGATTCGTAATTTATTCTTTCATTATTATACTTTTTGTCCGATTGCGTACCAAATAAATTGAAAGTGAAGGAGTGTTCAATTTTGATTTTTTCTTTCCTTTCTCTGAAGCATTGTTTGTTTCTTGCCTTAATTAGAGAAGGGGCCAATCAATTACTGTTTCTGTTTTATCCACAATAAGTTTACATATTGTAGAAGAAATAATTAATCTGCCTCATGGTTCACCACTACTTCTTGATCAGTCGATATCCTAAAACATGATATGTGTACAACAATATAATAACGTTTCACATGAGTAGTAACATGATAATATCTGCTTTTGTACTAGTGGGAAATCCTTTCACAAGAAATCTTAGACGTGACTCAATTTCATTCACTGTGTAATAATTAATAAAGTAGCTACGAACCGATTTATTCAGTCTTTCTCATCTCTATTATTGACCTTCAAAGTCCCTTCGGGGACATCCGATAGAAAAAAAATATTATTGACCTTCAAAAGATAGAGGATCTAGACATTTAATTAGTCGCATCAGTATATGTCGTGTGAAGGTTTTCCAGAGGTACGAGTGCATGTGAAGCTTTTGTCATTTTGATTGATTACCTCCAAAATAGGACGATAAAATGAGCTCATGAAAATATAACTTGTCTAATCTGTATAAATTAGAGCAGGTAATTGACTCAGACATTTATTAACTTAGTCCATTTTAATACAACATTCATTTCAACTGATCTAAAAATTAGGTTGATTTGGAGCTATATAACCCAAATTAATTCACGAGAGACCTTTTCAGAATATTTAATTTCTTTTTGGTTATATGCTATATGTAAATATAATAAAACAATAATTAGTGTATGAATTTTTGATTGATAAATAAATAAATAAATTATAACAAAACAAATCAAGAAATTAAACGTGATGTTAGTGAGTTGGGTTATGACTCATTTTATAGCTCGTCGTGGACCAACTCATCTTGGCCCAAATAACCTTTGAACGGATTAAGAACATATTCATTTATCAATTAATTGCACGGTTTCCCCTTCAAATTGATTGATCTTTACTTTTTGTCACTCAAATGGAACTTATCCCTATTGGGGCATAAGTTCTTTAAAGGATCCAGCACAAATTATGTCAAATTCCTAAAGAATTTATATCCCAATAAGTATAATTTCATTCGAGGGGCGAAAATTAAAGACTATAACAAATTCAGTGCAACCTGACCACTTTCCCCCCTCTTCATCCAAAGGCAGCCCAACATTAGAGAAAAAACCCCATTACGTAATTAATGTGTGTTCAGAGTTGGAAATCAAACTTTTGTATTACGCAATTTGATTAAAATTGTTTTCTTCCATTTTCACAAGCAACTGCTACGTACATCGCTCTCTCAATTCTGATAGTTATAACTTGTAACAATGAACAGTATTTTCTTGTCCCATTCCTTGGTGGAAGATCAAAAGCACCTGTTTAATTTTGTGGTAAGTTTGGCTATTTCATTATCATACTGATATTAAAATATTTTATTCCTACGTAAACCGTCATCTAAATATTCTAGGGTGTTACATATTATTCTTGTATCTTGCAATATTTCAAATAATCGTAAATATAAGTTTAAAATCAATTCATAAGTCCAAATCAACTAAATGACAGATAGATCATTTCTGCCTGCGATAAACAGGGATTTTTTGTAAATCGTGTAACAATTTAATTTTTCTTTTCTTATTCCAGAAAGGTGGAATCTCCCACCCCAGGAGCCCCCACACCCCGGTCCGACAGGTCTGTGAAGGAGGTAAATCATGGTGACTCAATTGATTTCAAAGGTTAGACCAGTACCACGCTGCGCACAAGGGGCCCTCCTTTATTTCAAGAAGAAACCCCCACACTGCCGCTGACGGGATTCGATCCTTGGTCTCTTATTCCAAATATCCCCCTTGAAAGAAAGAAGAAGCAACTCATAGAATGGGCCACATGAGGTTACTTGGGACAGCTGAATAACCCACTAACGAAGGTTCTCAGTGAGCCCATTGAGAGCCCATTTGAAGATATAGAACCCATCCCACTTGCGGCGACTCTGAAAGGGGTCATTTGCACTTTTGGCCCTGTTTTGTGGTGGTCTTTAAGTTTTGTCCTTCAAATGGATTGATCTTTAATTTTTGTTCTTCAAATGGGTTGATCTTTAATTTTTGTTCTTCAAGAGGTTGTTATCCCGTGGCCAACTCGAAGGGGCTGAAGTTCAATGCATAATTTTTTGGTTGTTAAGTTATAGCAGGACTGAGCAACATCAAATAACTCCAGTCCTTCTGGTTTGCACTAAAGTGGCTTAAGTAGCGGGACTTCTTTGGGAAAAAGAACTTGAATAAGTTTATTTTTCTGAAGGAGTCGTCATTTTCTATCAGGAACGCTATGTCATTTTCAATCCCGACGTATTTCGGATGCTTGAAGGCCCTGCTAAAATTGAACTTATGTCTATAGGGGCATAAATTATGTACTCCCTCTGTCCCAATTTATGTGGTACTATTTCTTTTTTGCTCTGTCTAAAAAAGAATGTCACTTTTCTATATTTAGAAAAAAAATTAACTTTATGAGATGATTTACAACCATATTTATATAAAACTTTTTTGAACCACACATTTCAAAAGTCTTTTTTTTTTTCTTAAATTCCGTATTAAGTCAAATGGTGCCACATAAATTAGGACGGAGAAAATAGTATAATATCCATAAGCTCTGTAAAGAACTTATGTCTCTATAGGCATACATTCAACTTTAAGGGAAAAAATAAAAGACAATCTCATTTGAAGGACAAAATTTAAAGACCAGTCCATTTGAAGGAACACAGTGCAATTACTTGCTCTGAAAGGCCTGATCAAGTATTTATGAATTTTGGAGTTCATTGTCATCCCAACTACCAAATGGACACTCTTAACCACCAACAACCTTTAAGATGGACCAAATATTACGTCTTTGCTAACCTAGGTTATTCTTGGGTTTTAAAGTCTTTTGGGCTCGATAAGATGAATTAAGTTCGAGATGAGGTCAAACAAATACTTGGGAGTTGGGGGCTCAATTGGTTTCATAAATTTAAAAAGTTTGTTTATTCTACTACTCCCTCCGTTCATTTTTACTTGTCCAATATTTTTTAAATAATTTTTCATTTTTACTTATCGCATTTGGCATATCAAGAAAATAATAATTTACTTTTCCTGTTTTACTCATAGCATTAATTATTCATTTTAAATTATTTTCTAAGTCTCATTAAAACTATACACCAATTAATATGAATATTTTGTTTTACTCATAGCATTAATTATTAATTTCAAATCATTTTCTATGTCTCATTAAAACTATACACCAATTAATATGAATATTTTGTTAAAATATGCACTTTATTTATTATTTCTTAACAAACGTGCAAATAAAAAATGAACAAGTAAAAGTGAACAGAGAGAGTACTAGCTAATATTTATTCCCGCTAGAAGGAGCTAATGTAATGCCTTAGAAATTGGAAGTATAAATGGAATGTTAGAATCCTTTTTAATGTTTTTTTTTTGAAAAAATTGTCTTCCATTTTTATAGCACCTTAATTCCAGGATGTCATTGTTACTTGCCATCAAAATATAGGATCATTTTGTTTTTATCGTTGTTACGCTAAATGGAGGGACAACAAGCAAGACGAGGTCAGACGTACGTCTAAGAACTGGGTAATTGATAAATGAATTTAAAGTGTTTTATGTTACTAAAGCTAATGATTATTGGATAGAACTGTCAAAACGAGTTGGCCTAGCCCATCTACGCTAAGTCCACGTGGGTTTTGAAATTTGACGGGTCAGGCCGGAATGACCCATCTTTTTTATGGGTCTTAAAATAGCCAGCCCAACCCATCATTACGTGGGTTGTGGGCATAGCGGGCTAGCCCACCTTTTATTAAAAAAAAATTTGATAATTTTTTAAATTTAAATTCAAATTTAAAATTGTTAATATTTACAAGACAATATCACAGTGTGTTACTACTTGCTTAACAAGTCTGAAGTAGTGTTTTCAAAGGCGTTTTGGGGGCAGTCTTGGGGCGGGACATACCAAAAAAAGCTTCGAAGCGCAAATGAAAGGTGTATATCCATAGGGCGCACGCCCTAGAGTTTGAGACGTAAGTCCTGGGAACAAAAAGGTAAGCTCCGGATGTAAAGTGTACACCCCAATGCCAAATTTAATGTTAGTTGTTTTAAAAGATTTTTACTATAGATTATATTTTTTATTATTCATGTAATGATATTTATACCCAGCGTCACTCAAGCCCATGGTCCGGCCCAACCCAGCGTTGCTAAAGCCCACAAACTAGCGGGCTTTTTCGGGCTGAGCTAAAAAGCCTAATTCTTAAATGGGCTTTAAAAATTTAACCCAGCCCTATTAAATCACGGGTCGGGTTGGCTGGGTCAGCCCAACGGCCTAGCCCATATTGACCGCTCTAATATTGGATATTGGTGTAAAGAATGAATATTGGGCCTAACTTAACCCCAAAAGCTAGCTTGTAGGGTGATGATTGTCCAAGTCCATACAAGGAGTCCATTCCGATGTGAGACTCTTAACACTCCCCCGCACGCTCAAATCTCGTTAACTGGAGCATGGACAACATAATTTGGGGGCCCAACATCGGTGAACAAAGAATTGAAATGGGCTTGGGTGGGCTGTATATCACGAGGAGCAGTGGTATACGGTGGGTATACAACTGATTTTCACCGGAAGAGGGAGGCGGAAAAGTAGGGTGTGGCGGCCGACAATAGGGTTTAGGGTAGGGAGGGATTTTTAGGGTTGAGTTAGATCCAAGATCAATTCTTTACATGGTATCAGAGTCATACCCATTCCAATTCTTTGTTCACCGATGTTGGACCCCCAAATTATATTATCCACGCTCCAGTTAATAAGGACTGGGAGTGCGACACACTCTAGTTAACAAGGTCTGGGCGTGCGGGGGAGTGTTAAGAGTCCCACATCGGATATGAAATGGGAACATGAACTTCTTATATGAACTTGGAAAATCCTCAACCTACAAGCTAGCTTTTGTGGTTTAGTTAGGCCCAATTTCATTTTTTTACTGTTGGTAGAATTTTGCAACTGAAAACGCAAATACTTCCAAACTATTTGTTGTTTGAAGACAAAATTTAAAGGCTTCTATTAAACTTTGGTGCTACAGTTTTTCTTATTTGGCACATGTAAACTGATTGCAGCACGAAAGGAAAACACAAACTCCTCTTATAAATCCTTATCATTGCACAAAAGATATACCTTGGGCTGTTGACTTGTTTCATTTTGGAGTTAAATTAAAGCTCTTGAACATTATTACTAGTAGTATACTTAATTCTCTCAATCCTGTCAAAATTGGTAAGATAATTTTCTATATTGAGAAAGGTGTTTATTTGGTTTACTAGATAATACTCTCTTTGTTCCAATTTATATGACACATTTTTTACTCAATCCAAAAAAGAATGACACATTTTGTTATTTGTCAATAATTTAACTTTAAATTTTACCTTTTAAGTTTAACGAGATGATCTATAACTAAACAAATATTTTTGGCTTGTTTTAGACCATATGATTCAAAAGTCTTCCTTTATTTCTTAAACTTCGTATCCAGTCAAACTACATCATATAAATTGGGAGGTAGGGAATACGTATACAAACGATCAAAGAGATGTCCAGAAATAATGATAGTGTTACTTGTTATTAGGGTACGATTCTTTTTCCACATGAACTATCTAAAAATCATTAATCACAGAGCATGGCATGCACGAACTGATGGGGTTACGGTTCTATTACCAAATAAATATTGAAAATTCAGATGTACCTCTCCGGTTGAGAATTGAGAAGACTTTTTAAAACTTAAATGCTTATCAAGAAATTATTGTTCGACGTCGTACATGAAATGTGCCAAAAGATGATTCCATCGTTCTACTTCAGAGGTATACATCAGCCTGCTGGTAATTAGGAGAAGAGATGTTGCTTCAGATGTACTAATTGGTACTTGAACCGTAAATAGCATAAAATCGATAATTTGTCTTGAAAATGAGTAGTGGAGCTCTAATACATTCCTATAGCTTGAATACAATATTTAGAACAATAAGCAAATTTAAGAAAAACGAATCATACTACTATTCAAGATGATTTTTGGTAAAGTCTTACGCACTGTGACTAAGCCTCATGCTTACATGTGATTTGTTAGGTCTAAATATCACCTATCTATTTGTCATCGTTCTTCTAATTTTATTTCCTTTTTGTGTATCTGAACTTCACCTATTATTTAATTTCACATAGTTCTTCATATTTTATATATTTCCTTCTTTTGTTTTGTCATGTCAAATTGAGTAACAGACCTCGCAAGGGCCCATTTCAACTTAATTCTTGCAAGACTTTTCTCAGTTTGTATTGTCTCTATTGTTCAGTTGGCAAATCTAAACAAGACGTACGATGCCATCAAGAAAGAGTAATAATGAGTACGTTCAATTCGCAGCACAGTTAGAAGTCAAGTAGCCTTAATATGAGGTTGAAAAAGATTATATATAGCCAAGAGAAGAATAAACATCATATTCTCTACGTGTTTCTTATTGAGTTGTGAAGCCTAATTCATCGTCGATACTATTGAAGATCTGACGCAGAGCGTGAAATGTTGATCGGACTTGTATTATGTAGGGAGTTTGAGTTTACATCTCTACACATTTATAATGGATATTTTTGAAATTTTGAGCTTGTATTATGTTCGCCCTAGTTTTTGCTATATACAGACTAGGGCGTCGTTTTCTTTCTTGAGGTCGAGCAAGAGAAAAAAAGAGAAAGAGAGAATTGCAAACTCAAACTCCCTATTTGATTATAGTAAAATCTGCAGCGTCAAAGTAGACGTAGCTCTCGCATTGAGAGTGAACCATTATAAAGTTATCTGTTATTTATTCTTCGCCTATTTAATATTTTCTAATTAGGTAGGATTTAAAACTCAAATCCTAACATTTCTCGATCAAACCACAAGATACATTATTGGCTCTCGTACAGTTTACAGCAAATACAGACAACGTCAATTAAAGCAATAAAATGACATTTGACTTTTGCCCACCCCTTACTCTTAGACCTTTAATTAATAGATCTCACGATCACAAATAACAAGAAGACGGAGCTTTAGTCATGTCCCATGATAATATCAACACAAATTAAATATAACAAATATCCTCTATGCCTTACCCCTTTTACCTGTTCATCCGCATATGTATTTATTCATATGCATATGCATAAATACATAGGGTCAGTAACAATTGAAATCATGCTTTTGGAAATTCACTGACTCGACTATATGCAACGTTTAATACTATGTATAAATAATGAACACTTCATCGAGGTTTCAAATTCCATCAAAACACTTGGGTGGGCTAACGGGTTTACGGGATTTGTCAGTGCAATAATCATAGATCATGTGGTTCATTCGAACCCAACGGTATCGCCTTGCTTCCACAGCGCTGAGTTGTTGGTGAACTGGTCCTTCCCACAAAAATCGTGGGTTATTCGCTCAATTTGCTGGTCCAGGGATTGCACATCCCTCTATGTCGAAGTCCTTATAGTATGCGTAAAACGGTGATTTGCTCTAATTTGCCCAGTCGTCAGCCTCCCACAGTGTTGAGAAGACACCCATGGGTTGGGATTTGGGGAATGGAATTCCTCTAGCTTCGTTGTTCTTGAACACTGTAATGGGAACATCGTCCACGTAGAATCTTCAAAATTACAAACAGTAAAGATTTATTATTTTTAATTTTTTCAATTAAAGGAGGGACACAAATTTAATGCTAATATGTGTACTTACACGGTGTGATGGTGGTTCCAAAGAATGGCATAGGTGTGAAAATCTGCGGATGGATCAAACCAAAGGTTGATCCGTTGTTCCTTGTTATCCTTTCCACGGACATAAACATTCGTCTGCACAGTGTACGGTTGATCCGAACGGTTTCCTAAGAATTCGAAGTCTAGTTCATCCCTTGCTTTATCTGTGTCCGAGTTCTACAAATAATAATGTCGTACACTATTAGTCTCACGAGTTTAATTAAATATGTCCACTGATAGTGTATAATTTTCTACACCATCAGGTTGTTAAGAGTCTCATATCGAATATGAAATGAGAACATGAACTCCTTAAATGGACTTGGACAATCCTCACTCTACAAGCTAGCTTTGGGGTTGAGTTTTGACTTTGAGTTGACTGGATCCCCGTCACCTGCACTGAGTTTTGACTTTGAGTCGACATGAGTGGACATGATCTTGCAGTTTGCCATTTTAGCCCTATAGACAGTCTCCTTTGCATACATACGCTGACATAAGAACATGACATGTGCTGATCTGGTGACTGATATTCCCAAAAAATAAAATCAACTTACCCAAATATGTCATAGAAAATTCGGACTCGAGCAGGGCAATGATCTCGTGTTTCAGTGTACAGAATAAGCTGTCAGAACAATATCATCCACATATAAAAAAAGATAAGACGTGTCAGTACCTCGATGAAAAATGAACAGGGAATGATCACTCTTGCTGCACACGAACCCGATTTGTATGATGTATATAGCAAACCTCTCATATCAAGCCCTAGAGGCTTGTTTCAAACCATATAGTGACTTACGAAGACATCATACATAATGAGGAACCTCCGGATGCACAAAGCCAGACGGTTGATGCATATAAACGGTTTCTTTCAAATCCCCATGTAAGAAAGCATTTTTTACATCAAGCTGCTGAATAGGCCAATTTCCCCCCTAGCTATGCTCAACACTGTATGAATGGTGGCTGATTTGACCACCGGACTAAAAGTCTCACCACAATCAACTCCCTCCTGCTGACCAGTACCATTAGCCACATTTTTTGCCTTATGGTGTTTAAGCTCTAAGGGAACATGTACTCTTTATATGGATTTGGACAATCCTCACCCTACAAGCTATCTTTTGAACATCTTTGTAGAATAGTGTAAATTTTCTTGAGTGCAGTCCTTTCATTAATACAATATATAGTGTATACAATTTTAGTTCTAATGAAATAATGATCTCTACTTTACATAATTACACTAAAATATTAATTACAGAATAATACAGAATATACGGTGAATATATATAAATATATTCACTATCAACACTAGACCAAATTATTTAATTTTAACAATTAAAAGTTAATTATGGTTAAGTGATAAATGTGGGTAAGAAAGATGTTTATCTTGTATTTATTGGTTAAGCGTAAATACACAGGACGGATAAAATTAAGTATTCTACACTTACGTAAAAAGCGGTGATGGTTCCTGCGGAGTCACCAGGAACGAGCTTGATCTTCATGCTAACACGTCCAAGCAGGTATTTGCTTTTGGACGCAAACCCACATCCTAAAATCAAATGACAACGATATACATTTAATTGGTCCATGCGTGAACATGCCACAACTTAAACACAATGATGGAAATGAAATATAATAAGTAGGAAATTAAGGTAAGATCTTTCCTGAGTTTTGGTTGAGAACAAGCTGAATTCTCCTGCCGCCATCGAGTTGTTTGACGTGAGAGTCAGACCAAGTGACTTTAAAATCCTGTAAAAAGTGGTGGGTCGTGCACTAACTACTGCGAATGAAAAGGTCAAGCCATATAGCAATATTGGAATGACAACTGATTTTTTTAAGGAAAAGGAAGCCAATGTGGCCATATTTTTTCTATTAAAGAACTATATGAAACATATACAATTGAAGAATCGTGTGCTGATTGTTTGAATACTACGATCTTTATATATGCGTAACATGAAGAGAAGGAAATGAAAGAAAGGAAGATGATTGAGAATGGTGAAGGTAAAATGGTGTAAATCTC
Organism: Anisodus acutangulus; assembly: GCA_029783415.1. Classification (NCBI taxonomy): domain Eukaryota; kingdom Viridiplantae; phylum Streptophyta; class Magnoliopsida; order Solanales; family Solanaceae; genus Anisodus; species Anisodus acutangulus. Next base: position 43,433,521 of record CM056501.1, on the reverse strand, counting down.
CTTGAGTGGAGTCATTTCATTAATACAGTATATATAGTGTATACAATTGTAATTCTAATAAAATAAGGATATCTACTTTACATAATTACACTAAAATATTAATTACAGAATATTGCAGAATATATGGAAATATATTCACTATCACACCCCTCCAGTCTGAGCGAGAAGATGTCGGATGCTAAGACTGGTTCTGAAGTCAAGAAACAGTTGCTGAGGAAGTCACTTAGTGAAGATATCTGCATACTGATATGAAGAAGGAACATGTAACACCCTAACGTGACCCATTACAACCTTCTCGCGAACAAAGTGAATATCCATCTTAATATGCTTGGTTCGCTGATGCTGAATCGGATTATGAGACAAGTAGACATCAGATATGTTATTACAGTAAACTAAAGATGCCTCACGTAAGGGACAATGAAGCCCGAGAAGGATATTTCAGAGCTAACATAGCTCGGACAACGTTTGCAACACCTCGATATTCTACTTTTGCACTCGAACGTGAAAGCGTGGCTTGCTACTTGGCAGACCACGAAATAATATTATCCCCCAAAAATACACAATAGTCTGACGTAGAGCGACGAGTGTCCGGACACCTTGACCAATCGGCGTCTGTGTAAGAGAGCAACCTAATCGGTGCGGAAGGATATAGATGTAGTTCATAGTCAAGAGTGTCCTTAATGTACGGAAGGATACGCTTAAAAACTGTAAAGTGAGGCTCCCTAGGAGCGTGCATGAACAAGCACACCTGCTGAACAACATATGCAATATCGGGCCGAGTGAAGGTGAGATACTGAAGAGCACATGCGAGACTCCTATAAAGAGGGATCGTTGACCGGATCCCCGTCATCTGCAATGAGTTTTGACTTGGAGTCGACATAAGTGGGCATGATCTTGCAGTTTGTCATTTTATCTGCTAGATTATCTCCTCTGCATACTTACGCTAATATAAGAACATGGCATGCGCGGATCTGGTCACTGATATCCCTAAAAAATAAGTTAACTTACCCAAATCTGTCATAGCAAATTCGGACTTGAGCAAGGAAATGATCTCGTGTTTCAGTGTATCAGAAGAGGCTTCCAAAACAATATCATCCACATATAAAAGAAGATAAGTCGTGTCAGTACCTCAATGAAAAATGAACAGGGAATGATCACTTTTGCTGCACACGAACCCAATTTGTATGATGTATGTAGCAAACCTCTCATACCAAGCCCGGTGGGCTTGTTTTAAACCATATAGTGACTTACGAAGACGACAGACATACTGAGGCACCTCTGAATGCACAAAGTCAGACGGTTGATGCGTATAAACGGTTTCTTTCAAATCTCCATGTAAGAAAGTATTTTTACATCAAGCTGATGAATAGGTCAATTCTTCCCCATAGCTATGTTCAACACGGTGCGAATGGTGGCTGGTTTGATCACCGGACTAAAGGTCTCACCACAATCAACTCCCTCATGTTGCTCTGATACCATGTAGAATAGTGTAAATCTCTTTGAGTGGAGTTCTTTCATTAATACAATAAATATATTGTGTACAATTGTAATTCTAAATGAATAATGATCTCTATTTTACATAATTACACTAAAATATTAATTGCATAATATTGTAGAATATACCGTGAATATATAGTGAATTCAAATGGATCTAAGGATTACCTTTCCAAACAGCTAATTGCAAGCCGTAACATGGACCCCTATTATGTTGCACCTATCTCTCTATGCCAAACTTAATTTTGAAGATCATCCTCACTTCTAGTCATATCGTCATTTAACAACTACCTATATTTTTCCTTTCAGGTTTGTTACTCTATAATAAGCTAGCAACATGTCCTATCTAATTGTTTAAAATAAAAAAAATCCTACTCCCTCTGCTATGTAATGTGCCCCCCAAAAAACCCCTTCTCATTTTTATTGAAGTTTATAAGTAAGCTTTGACTAAAGTTGATAAATGTGCGGTTAACACTGAAGTTGGGCGAAATAAAATATGCTGAACTAATAAATTGGTGATTAAAGTTGGCGGGCTAAAATGAGCTGAATCAGTAAGTTGGTGATTATCCAATCTTGTTCATAAGCTAGTAATTGGTCTCGATCAAGATGGGTTACACATTGACTCAATCCGTCTCTTACTGATTAGTCTTAATTTCTTTGTTTTTTCTTATACCTTGTTTAATTATCAAACAGAACTAATAGGAATAATACTTTTTTTCCTTTTTGTTATAGTTATATATAATATATCAAATAAAATTAAGATTTATAATATTTTGACGAAGTTACTCATGGATTAATTTTGATTATGTATTTAGTCTAAATTAGCCAAACTTTTAGATGAGCTGCATAATTGGACGGGAAAGAGATGAGATGAGCTAATAAATGAACGGGTCATTAACCCGTTCAAACCTGAATGAGCTAATTTTGTCCGTAGTTTTGACTTTTGCCACGGCCTTTGTTCATTTCACATCCTAGGTTACGCTATAGGGGATATAGATACGAAATAGAGCTTCTTCTATCATGAGTTAACTCTACTTGAACCAACATATACACGTCTCTCTCACGCATTTCTCCAACTACTATCCAAATAGCTTCTTTTTTGCAGTTAGATGTCATGATTTGTAGTAGTATACCACGGCTTATGATCTCTAGCAAGCAATACAAATTAAATGTGATGAAATTATGTGCAAACATCGGAAAATTTAGTTTCTTTGTTTATTTTTTCTTTTAAATTTTCCTCTCTGCCTTTGTTTTTCGGTGTTGGAAAGGGGTCTCTAGCTAATACACTAAGAGTATGGGCTTTTAATTATCAACTAACAAACTTCATTAGACAATTTGAGGAGAAAAAATGGGTAGGACCTAGCTAAGGCTAAAGATGTGGACGGCTATAAGTTATGGTTCTCGAGTAGGTCGAGGTATAGGAATGAGGTAGGCATTTTGGTAGACAGCGAGCTAAGGGATCATGTGGTAGAGGTTAGGAGGGTCAATGACAGGATGATGACGATTAAGTTGGTAGTTGGAGGGTTCACTATGAACATTATTAGTGCTTACGCACCGCATATGGGCTTGGACGAGGAGGAGAAGAGGCACTTTTGGGAGGATTTGGACGAGCTGGTGGGAGTTATACCACCTACTAAGAAGTTATTTGTAGGAGGGGATTTCAATGGACATATCGGGTCACTTCCGGGGGAGTTATGATGACGTGCATAGAGGCTTTGGCCTCGGGGATGGGAACGGGGGAGACGTCTCACTTTTGGAGTTCGCAAAAGCTTTTGGGATGGTGATAGCTAATTCGAGGTTCCTGAAGAAGGAGGAATACTTGGTGACCTTCCGTAGTTCGGTGGCTAAGACTCAGATAGACTTTTTGCTCCTTAGGAAGGTTGACAACGGTCTTTGTAAAGACTGCAAGGTTATTCCGAGTGAGTATCTTACAACCCGACATAAGCGTTTGGTGATGAATTTGGAGATCAAGATGGAGAAGAAGAGGAGGGTTGTGGATGACAAACTAAGAATCAAATGGGGGAGTTTGACCATGGTTAGTGCAAATGACATGTGGGAGAGGTTGATGGCCAAGAGGGATTGGGGGAGTAGTGGGGATGCGACCGGTATGTAGGACAGGACAACCAGTTGCATTTGGGAGGTAGCTAGAGAAGTGCTAGGGGTCTCGCGGGGTAGCTGTGGTGGGTATCGCGGGGACTGGTGGTGGAATGGTAAAGTTTAAGAAAATGTGGAAGCAAATAAAGCGGCGTATGTGAAATTGGTAGAAAGTAAGGATGAGGTGGAGAAGTGGACAAATAAAGAATTATATAATATGGCGATGAGGGAGGCAAAGCTAGCAGTTACAGCGGTAAAAATGACGGCTTTTAAACGCGTGTATATAGAATTAGAGGGAAAAAGCGGGGATAAGAAGGTGTCCAGACTAGCCAAGGTGAGGGAGAGAATGACCCGTGACTTGGATTACGTGAGGTACATCAAGGATGATGACGACAAAGTACTGGTGGAGGGTGCGTATTAGACGGAGGCAGCGGTCTTACTTTTATAAACTCTTAAATGAATAACGAGATAAAGACATTGTGTTGAGAGATCTGGAGCAATCCGAAAGGTACCAGGATTTTGGATATTGTAAAAGTATTAAGGTTGAAGAGGTTAAGGATGTTGTTCGCAGGATGCGCATGAGACGAGCGATCGGGCCTGATGAGATCCAGTTAAATTTTAAAAGAGCACATGCATATCAGGTTTGAAGTGACTGACTGAGTTGTTTAATGTCATTTTTAAGACGACAAGAATGCTCGAAGAATGGAGGTGGAGTATAATGATTTCTTTGTACAATAACAAAAGTGACATCTAGAGTTGCAACAACTATAAGGGTATCAAGCTGCTACGCCACACTATGAAATTTTAGGAAAGAGTCGTGGAGATGAGGGTGAGAAGAAGCGTGTCTATTTTCGAGAACCAGTTTAGATTCATGACAGAGCATTCGACTACAAAATTCATTCATCTTATTAGGAGGTTAGTGGAGCAGTATAAGGAGAGAAAGAGAGACTTATATATAAGTTTTCATCGACCTCGAGAAGGCATAAGACAAAGTCCCTAGAGAGGTTCTAGAGAGATGTTTGGAGGTTAGAGGTGTACCTGTGGCGTACACTAGGGTGATCAAGAACATGTATGATGGAGCTAAGACCAGGGTACGAACAGTAGAAGAAGACTCAGAGCACTTTCCAGTGATGATGGGGCTGCACCAGTGATCAACCCTTAGTCCATTCTTATTCGCTTTGGTGATGGATGAATTGACGCGATAAATTCAAGGGGAGGTGCCATGATGTATATTATTCGTAGATGATATAGTGCAGATTGATGAGACTTGCGGCGGAGTGAACGCTAAGCTGAAGGTTTGGAGACAGACTTTGGAGTCTAAAGGGTTCAGGCTGAGTATGACCAAGACAGAATACTTAGAGTGCAAGTTCAATAACAGGAGCGACCATGAGACATGCATGGAGGTGAGGCTTGGTACTCATGTCATTTCAAAGAAAAGAAGCTTCAAATATCTCAGGTCTATTATCCAAGAGAATGGAGAGATTGATGATGATGTCACACATCATATTGGTGTAGGGTGGATGAAATAGAGGCTCGCATCTTGAGTCTTGTGTGATAAAAAGGTGCCACCAAAACTTAAAGTCACGTTCTATAGGGTGTTGGTTAGACCGACTATGTTGTATGGGGCAGAGTGTTGGTCAGTCAAGAATTCGCACATCTAAAAGATAAAAGTTGCGGAGATGAGATGAATGTGTGGGAATATAAGGAGGGATAGGATCAGAAATGATGATATCCGGGACAGAGTTGGAGTGGCCTCAGTGGAGGATAAGATGGGGGAAGCGAGGTTGAGATGGTTCGGGCATATGAAGAGAGGAGGAGTAAATGCGTAGTGCGGAGGTGTGAGAGGTTGGCTATGGACGGGTAGAGGTAGGCCGAAGAAGTATTGGGGAAACGTGATTAGACGGGATATGACGTAGGTGCAACTTACTGAGGACATGACCTTAGATAGGAGGTTGTGGAGGACACAGATTAGGGTAGAATGGTAGTAGGTAGTTGAGCGTAGTCCTACTTATGATTACATACTGGTAGTTGTAGTGTTATTATTGTAGCCCTGCTTAGCTTATCGTATTAGTAGGCGCAATATTGTGTATAGTCCCATGTCCTTTGATTTCTGCTGTTGTATGTTCTTTCGTGTATTTTGTTTATCTTATTTATCTGCGTTAGTTACTGCTTTCTTTTTCAGAATACTTTATCATGGCTTATTCGCTTTTGTTACTCTCATTTTCATACTGCTTTAAATTTCTTGTCCGGGTCTGACCGCTTCTCTTGTTTTGCTTGTGCTTATGCTTATGCTTTTGTTTTGAGCCGAGAGTCTTTCGTAAATAGTCTCTCTACTTGCCAAGGTAGAGGTAAGGTCTACGTACACTCTACCCTCCCCAGACCTCACGTTGTGGGACTTTACTGGGTATGTTGTTGTAAACTTCATTAGACATTACTGTTACATTAGGTGTCATAAATAATATTGGGTGCATATACCCAATGTTTGGATGACCAGTCATGCATTATTGCTAAGTAGCTAGGTTGAGGACCTAAATTTGTTGAGGCTATAACTTGTCTAGATATAAGCCACTTCTCCCCTCTTTCTGTTCATCAATCAATTTCTTAATTAAACGCTTATTTCTCTTTCAGTATGATCTGTCCCCACCTTCGTAAACCCCAATGTACTTTTTTTTTTGTTTCCTTCAATAATATGTAAACTACGATTGCTCCTGTGTTTGCCTCTTAATTAGTTCAACATTTTCTCTGCTGATACACAAGAAAATGGTAAATAGTTATTCTGTTTATACATTAAACCATATTAGCTTACCAAAATTAAGTAATTAAATAAAGTAAGAATGTATATTAATTAATCATGATTAAGTGATAGGATATTAAATACAAACACATGGTATGTGCGCATCTACTATATGATTTGGTGTAAACATCGGATGCAGGTAAGTATTTACCCAAGAAATAAGGGTCTTGAGTAGTTTTTGAACTTCAAAGTATAAGAAAATTTGATCTCTAGTGTAAATTTTGGTATGAATTTGAATATAATATTCTCTTTTCTTAATTAACATACTATAGCATGTAACATGTTAGTTACCATTTATTTTAGGTTATCTGTGAAGAGTCCCTCATCGAATATTGAATGGGAACATGTACTCCTTATATGAGCTTGAACAATCCTCACTCTACAATCTAGCTTTTGGGGTTGAGTTAGGCCCACAATTCATTTCTTTACATGGTATCAGATTCCATATAAAGAGTCCATTCTTCTTATTCCATATCTGATGTGGGACTCTTAACATTATCAATTAATGCTATAAAATAGAGTTACTTATAATTACTTTTTAAATATAAATACTTTTACACGATCAGTGCATGGAAAAACTTAAACTCATTTTGTAATACTTATACAGTGTTTGGTTTCCGGACCGAACATAAAATGTTTTTCAGTATAACTAATACAAAGCTCTACATAGGTCGTGTGGATTTAAATGTCGTAAGTCAAACAATAAATTACTAATTAATTCTGGTATAACTTACCTATACGGTAATTTATGTATTATTTATAAAAGTGGAATGTGGATTAGCAATATGTAAATAAGAGTATCGAAAGATAAAAATATCCTTTAAAGTAGTCCGTCCCTTAACAATTTATATATTATTCACCGAATAACAATGCTTACAATACTTACATTGTTATTCATCATAAGTTTCCATACATTATAATTCTATTCATCATATAAATTTCCATACATTATAATTCATGCATTATAGTCCTCTCATAACTGTACCATAAACCAAATGACCATGAGCCACAAACAAAAAAGCCAACTAACCAAATAGAAGTATCAGTCCGAGTCACATTTCTGAAAAGTTAATGCTGTCCCAATCGCTATTTCTGTCCTCCGCCATTGGCTGCCACGATTTTTTATGGCGAATGTAAACACAGTCAGCATGGAGCCCTCATCAGGGCACTGGTCTGGGTTTTATTAGTTGGCAACGCGAGTAGGCCACATTACAATTTGAGACACATAAAAAACCCATTTTATATCTTTTATGTAAATAGTAACTTTAGTAAACTGTGGTCGGAGATGCCAATAATATAGAAGTTCTAGTTAATGTCCTTAAAAATTCTTTACCTGGCAGGATTTGATCTAATCTAAGAGTAAACAATGTGCCCAACTGTAACAAACTAGGCCAAAATGGGCCTAGCTTAGGGAGACTAATTGTAGACTCGAGAACAATACGATGACTTTTTCAATTATTGATTTTTTTTTTAAAAAAATTACGAGTACGGTTAGGAATCACACATCAGATATGAAATGAGAACATGAACTCCTTATATGAACTTGGACAATCATCACCCTACGAACAAACCACCAATCCATTTTTCAACCAATAGGAGTCTAACCCACTCTAACAAGGACCACCACACTATTAATCTTTGATTTCAGTGCCCAGCAGCAGTATTTCTTCATCACACTTGACGTGGCAAAACAATTATATTGGTGGATTTCATGATAAGAAAAAGTACAATTTTGGCTTTGAAATAACACTAATTAAATTAAAGCCGTTTGGATATGATTTGAAATCATGATAATTTTAAGTTAAAGTTTAGTTTTGACATGTAATTTAGATTTTTTAAGTAGTATTTTTTCTCATTGACATAAAACCCAACAAGTTATGAAAATCATTAAAACTTTTCTAATTCTTATGCAATCTTACCAAGCATATGGAACCAAATTATGAAATTATGATTTGAAAATGCATGACCAAACGCCTACTAAAGGTATCGGGTCAGTGGACCGATGTGCCTGTACATCCTATTTTGAGATAACCATTAAGTCATATTTATATTGCATAAAAAATTGCAAATCTATCCCACTTTAAACAATCTCAAATAGATGGTCTCAAGCCTAGTTTCACACAAAATGTCTTAAATTTAAGCACGCACTTCAGTCATTTATGCATAACTTATAATAAGATACATATGCTTGAATTTCAATTATTTTTACCTGAAATTCAGCCATATGTGGCTGAATTCAGTAAAAAATTATGAATTTCTACCATTTTTGCCTAAAGTATCTGCACATTTTGGCTGAAATTAAACTATCTTCAACCATATTTAAGTTGAAATATTTTGTTCCAAAGTGGATAGATATGAAGAAAAAAAATTAAAAGTTGATACATGTTGACTGTCTACTTCGATTCCAGTTCTTGAGCTTGTAGGACAATAATTACTTTTGCCCTGCAACTGATTGTCTGACTAGTTGCTCTTTAACACTAACAGTTAATTACATGGAATTAGACATAAGGGTATACTATCTCTAACTTGTAATTCAATTTGTTTATAACTAATTCTAAAAAAAAAATCGGCAGTGCAGCCGTTTCGAGTCCGAGTTAAATGAGCTCTTCCTCATAGGATACGAACCTTATCATCTGGTCACTTTAATCAATCACCTCAAATGTCTAACAATAATATGACCAACTTTAGCTAGGCCTACAAAAGTTTCACAAGTTAACAGAAAGCAAAATAAACGAATGGCTATCTATGCCTTGAAGATTATGCTAAAACAGGATTGGAAAAAGCTAAGGCAAGAACTATGGTGATCATACTATTCAACAATCAGCTGATAGACAACAGATTAAGTTGGTATATTTGCAGTTTTAGGCAGGTTTGACGTTCAAATATCTTCCCACTGCTTACGAGGGATAGTATCCAAGATCAGTTTACTTCGCACACCTCAGCAAGAGTCAAGTACTCTTGTTAATTTATTGTCTCAATCCTTCATTTTTTAATAAGAAAAATCATAAATATTTCTTATGTAGTCATCAAACAAGCAAGATTACTAAGAAGACCAGAGTATTGAACTTGATGAGTTGTTAGACAAAAGAAGAAAAAACATCACATCCTTCCTTTACACATTTCTCAATCAAACAAGAAGAAACATTATTGGCTCTCGCACAGTGCACATCACATAGAGACAACAATATATTACAGCAATAACGACATTTGACTTTAACCCACTCCTTAATCTTAGTACAATAACAACGGAGCATTCAGACATAAGTGTGACTGTCCATATCAACACAAATATAACAAATTTATTTTCCCCCTCTACCACTCCTTAATCTTATTTTTCAATTGTGTATACATATTCGTTCAATGAAAAGTTGATGGGATGTTTCAAATTCCGGCCATACATTCAGGTGGGGTAACGGGGTTTCTGGATTTGTCGGTGCAATAGTCATAGATCATGTGGTTCATTCGAACCCAGCGATATTGCCTTGCTTGTGCAGGGCTGAGTTGTTGGTAAGCAGATCCTTCCCACCAATTGCGTGGGTTAATGGCACAATTTGCTGGTCCGGGCATTGCACATCCCTCTATGTCAAAATCCTTATAGTATGCGTAAAATGGTGATTTGCTCCAATTTATTTTCTCTAAGCCACCTCTTGTTGCCCAGTCGTCGGCTTCCCATAATGTTGAGTAAATTCCCATAGGTTGAAATTTGGGGAATGGGATTCCTCTTGCTTCATTGTTCTTGTACACTCTAATTGGTATTCCGTCCACAGAGAAGCTTCAAAATTACAAACAATATTATTTAAAGGAACACTTATTCTTATCCTTTATGAAAAGAAGAATAAGGATAGAGATCGAAGAGTGTCATATATATGCATGTCTACTTACACGGCGTGATGGTGATTCCAAAGAATAGTGTAGGTGTGAAAATCAGCGGATGGATCGAACCAAAGGTTGACCCTTTGTTCCTTGTCACCTTTTCCATGTACATAAACATTCGTCTGAACAGTGTACGGCTGCCCTGTCCGGTTTCCCAAAAATTCGAAGTCTAGTTCGTCCCTCACATTATCTGTGTCTGAATTCATCTGTGTAAGAAATATCTTTCTTAATTATTTCATTTCAAATGGATAGTAAATATACACATAATACAAGCATCGACTAGAATTAAGATATTAAATGACTAAATATACACCTAACATATACAAAATATACTATGTACCAATCACAATTATGACTAAATATTCTATTAAATAACTAGTCCATATGTATATACTTACGTAAAAGGCAGTTACGGTTCCTGCAGAGTCACCAGGAACGAGTTTGATCTTCATGCTAACACTTCCAAACAGGTATTTGCTTCTCGAAGCAAATCCACATCCTAAAATCAAACAACCAATCATCATTATCATGAATCATGCATGAGCTTGCCAAATAGAGTTGGATGTATCCTTTTGGTTATGAATTCATATAAACCCATACTTTTCGACACCATGTATATATAAAATTTAAATATACATTACTGTAAACCATAATTTTAACTGTACAATGAATTTGGTGCTAAAAAACTTACATAATTAATCTCAGTATATTTAAATTTTGAATTCGGCTCTTATGACTGAATTTAAATGGGATGTGGAATTGTAATTAAAAAAATTTAAGGATCATGCCTGAGTTTTGGTCGAGAATAAGCTGAATTCCCCTGCCGCCATCGAGTTGTTTGATGTGAGAGTCAGACCAAGTGACTTTAAAATCCTGTAAAAAAGTGGCGGGTCGTGCACTCACTACTGAGAATGAACAGGTCAAGCTACATATCAATATTAGAATAACAGCTAAATTTTTTAAGTAAGAGGAAGTCAATGTGGCCATTGTTTTTCTAATTGGATGTTGTGCTTAAAGTGCGAATTTTGCGAGCTTTATATATCTGTATCGATAGAAGAAACGACGACAGAATTTTCATATTACAGCTAATAGCAAGCCGACAGTGGACCCTCTCCCTGTGCCAAACCCTACCTGATTATCAATTTCATAATAATTTTTGACTTGTTTTGGCATATCATCTTTTATTGGACTGCACAGATTTTTCCTCACAGGTTTCTTACTGCTCTTAGGCAATTTTATAATTATAGCTACTAAGCCAGATGTTCTATCTAATCTACTCATTTGGAATTTACCGATCACCTCCTTAGTCTAAGCCCTACTTCTCTTTTCTACTTTTTCTATTTGAGATAATGGTCAAAAGAATAACTATTAGGAGTACTTTTAGTGAGTTTCCAACTATCACAAATTATTCACTTCAAGTACTATTAGTTATTTCTTTTTTCTATTTTACCTGAAGTATCAGGTATGTGAATTTTCTATCTGAACTATCACTAATTATTTATCAAAACACATATCAAGTACTTTTAATTGTTCCTTTTTCCTACCTTACTTGAAGTATCATGTGTGCGAGTTTCCTAACTGAACCATAACCAATTATTTATTAAAATACACCCCAAGTACTATTAATTGTTCCCTTTTCCCTATCGTTCAGGTAGGAAAACAATGAACAACTAATAGTTAAGGTGTATTTTGATAAATAGTTGGTGATAATTCAGGAAAAAAAACTCGCACACTTGATAGTTCAGATAGGAATTACTCAGGAAAAAATGATTGTTCGGGTGTGTTTTGACCATTAACTCTTTTCTTTTTAATGAGTTTTGATTTATTTTCTTCAGTCAAACTCCACTATAAGTGCACCAATTTAAATAGTCTAAATTACAATGAAAAGGTTACAGATATAAACTAGGGTTGTTCAGTGGGCCGGGTCAGCCCGATCCCAACCCGGCCATGACGAATCCCATAAAAAATTATCGGTGTCGGGGTTTGAACTCATGACGGGGCCTGGGATCGTCCCGCCCGTCCCGATCCCGACCCACCCCACCCCAACCCGACCCTGTCCTTGCCCCGTCCCGACCCCGTCCGATCCCCCCTCTAACTCCCCCTATTTTTGGCCCCCCTATCCCATAAACCCTCCCTACCCCCCTTAATATTTATTTTTAACCCCCTAAGTTAATATATCTATAAATATCTCATTTTCTCACAAATCTTCCTACCATCTCAGAAGCTGTAAATTGTGAATATTGAACTTGTCAATTCTTTTGAGTTAAATTATTGACTCCAGTATTGCTATCATTTATATAATGTAGATAATTATTCGTAGAGCTTACGAGGACTCGGAAAACTTGAATAGCATGTAAGAATTGTTTACAGAACACCATGCAATAATCATATTATGAACAAATAAAGTAGCAATATGAGATGTGTTATGAATGCCAATTTATGAAGCCTTATTGACATTTAATGGTACATTTATCTTTGAGTGGCTAGATTGAAGCCAATCTATGAAGTTTTTATGGAAGTCAAATGCGGTATAAACTTAATTAACATATCACAAAAGCATTGACATAAAATGTAGGGAGAAAAATTAGTTGTAAATTAATGCAACTTTAAATGGTCATAACTCTGTCAATCCCGGCCAAGTAGTTGTAAATTGGAGCCGCCAATTTTTAGGAAAACGTCTGTTTTTTCAATCAACTTGTGTTTTCCCACAAATAGGTTTCTAATTTTCTATTTTCTTTAGTAAACATCTCACGATATACAATAGATTTCAACGTCGAAATTTCGTGGTAATGTATATGTGAATGTCAATTTCAGTGTTGGAAATTCAATTTGACCCGACCGGTCCCGCCAAATCCCACCCCCCTTTTGGCGGGACTTGGGACGGGACGGGACCTCTTCCCGTCCCGCCGGGATTGGTCCCGGCCCAGCCCGGCTTATAAACTAAATTCCCTATAGCAGCCTTTCTTAATTAGTTCTGAGACAAGCAATTAAGAAAGGAACATGACAACAGCTGGGATAAAACACTATAACATGTGGCTGAAACTCCTATTGCGCTCAGGTTAGGCTTTAAGCACATTTGGAATGGGCGTCTCTCTCACTATTGTTAACAGTAGAGTTTTGGTCATCAAATAACAGCTTCCATTATTGCAACATTAGGATTTAGGTGCCACAAATAACATCTAGGTATACCCAATGTTTGGATGCCCAGTTATGCATTATTGCTCCTTTTGACGACCTCTAAAACGTGTGTTTGATATGATGGAGTATCCGATGAAAATACTTTCCAGTATTTGGTTATGTTGATTTATTTAAATTATTTTATATCAAAAATGGAAAAATGATATCTTCACTAATTTATTTTCTTATGATAATTACGTTGATTTATCTTTCACTTTGTGCAATTACTAAATATCTTCTTATTTGATACTCAAACAAACATTAGAAAAATGTTTTTCAAAACAAAAAGAGTCTCATGAAAAAAGAATTGTACCAAATATGGTATGTGTTGCGTGGCAATAAGCTCATGCCAGGTGGAGGAGCCACATGTAACGGTATTCTTTGTAGAAAAATTATATTCGCAATACAAATATTGAAGTGACATAGAGTCAATATATGTATTTGAATGCTGAGTCATAAGTTCGATTGCCAGGGTGACATTTTTGCATTTCAAACCTATCCAAACAAATAGAAGCATAAAAGCATGACAGTCATTTTTACATAAATTAATGCGGTCCCAATCTTCTCCACAGTGGCCATTGGCTGTCCACGAAATTTGACGGCAGATCGGTAGAAATGGGCCCCCAACTAGGGCGCTTATCTGGATTTAGGTTTGCATTTTTTAGTAGGCCACATATGATTTTAGCCCACACAAATAAGCCCATACTTCTCTCTTTTGTAAACACTGGAAGTCCAATAGGAAACTGATATTGACACGTAGTCATACGAACACCAATTATGCTAATACTATCCTAAAATTTTATTTTTATCAAATTGGAAACTATAGGACAATTAGATCGCTATAGAAATTTAACTGTAGAGCTAGAAAACTAAGGGGAATTTTTGAATCACCAACCACTGACTTCCACGTGGCATCGGTAATTGACATATCAGGAACCAACCACGTTTTCCTTAAACTTTTGTGCCCTAACAAACAGTACCATTTCTTAATCAATGTTACATTCGCAAATGACAACTGAAGGAGACTGCAAGAGAAGAATAATACAGAATTTTGGCTTTGAAATGAGACTTAAGACCAGGGGTCAATTGAGAAGATTAGACTGAATTTTTGTGGGTTAATGAACTGAATTAATAAATAGGCAGGATAATCATCTGCTCAAACTTTATTTAGATTATAACAAGTTAGGTTAATTAAAATGGGCTAAATAATGAATGTCCGATCACTACTAGCCTCTTACTAAGTTTAATATAATTATTTATTTTCTTATAATTTATTTAATTATCTATCATAAAAAACTAATTAAATAAAGCCTATTAAAGAAAAAGTTATATTGATAAAGTTTCTCATGGTTCAAGTTAAATATATATTTTGTCCAAATCAATCTAACATTTAGATGGAGTGAGTTGGGTGGATCAAAATGGCTAATTAAACTAATAGATGGACAAGTCATTTACTCTCTCAATTTAAATAATTTAAGCAAATCATTTTTTATGGACTGATTTTATCGCCCCTATTAGGGACGGTGGGTCGAAGAGATAATGGATTTGTTCGGAGAGGAGTTACCTAAACACAGAATAGTCCTTTCCATCGAGTTTGACACTCTAACCAAGTATTTTGAAAAGGTCATGATACTAACCATCTACCTTAAAAGTGAAAGAAATATGTTCAATTCATGGTCCACTAGTATTCCACTCACTTGTACAAACTTGAATATGGTTAGGTGAATATATTTTCATGTAAGAGTTATAATGAATGTAACTCGACTTGTCTAAAAGTTAGACTTGTTTAGCTACATTGCTGCTCTACATCAATCCAAGAGAAGAGAATTTTGTCGATTATATTAAAGAACAACAACAACATAAATTTCACAAAGCATGATCTGTGAAGGGTACAGTATACGCAGACGTTATCTTTATATTGGGAGATAGAAAGATTGTTTCCGGTAGACTCTCAGCACAAACAATTCAAAGTAGTATAAAAAGTCATGAAAAAAATACTATAAAAAACATAATAAAGCTATCTGGAAAAAAAATGAATACGATAATCGAAGTATAAGAAACAACAGATAGCAGTTGATGTAAAAGGACAAAAAACTACAAGAGTAATACTACGACTACTAGTACCAAAGAAAAAGGGGGGAAAGTGGAGTTGATAGACAATACAAATTTACTTCACAAAACAAAAAATTATTTTACAACTCTATATATACATGGGGTAAAAAATAATTAAGAAATACTTTTTGAGTTAGACGAGTTTAAGTATAACCTAATTAAATCTCATCCTATTATGATCCACTTAAGACTAGACATCAACAGACCGCAAGCCTTTAGTTAGTAAAAATTAAACGAATACACAAGGAAAAATATGAAAGCAAGCTCTCGCTTTTATTTTTCTGTTTTCTGTTGTTAATTTTTGTCAACCATATTATTGATGAAATACAACCTATGCTACACTGGGAAATCTGCTAGAATAATATTTTACTAAAGCTAAAGCTAGATTTACGCTGATCATAATTGTAAATAATGAATCTTGGGCCTAACTCAACCCCAAAAGCTAGCTTGTAGGATGAGGATTGTCCAAGTCCATATAAGGAGTTCATGTTCTCATTCCATGTCCGATGTGAGACTCTTAACAATAATATTCAAGATTTAATTTCGTGAATAGTTATTAAACAAAGATCTATTTCTATAAAGTATCGACACCTCATCAGTGCAGCGTTAAAATTACAAATAGTGAAATAATTTGACAGATAAGATAAAATTGGCAGATAAGAACGGTACATCATCGATATAACAAATGCATATTACTGAAGTTATTATATAAGATATACTAGTCGAATTTAACTATGTAATGTAGACGTGGTGCTTGTTTGACAATTTTATTTTGTGGCATTCTAATTGTAATATATGACACTAAGTTGGTGAATTTTCAGCGATTTTCATTTTATCTGAAATATAAAAATAATTACTTTATTTTGTACAAAAAAATTTACCTTACTTCTATGACCAATCGTGAAATTATATCCATCGAATAAACTACTCACAACACGATCGCTCACTTTTTCTTGGTTGTGGACTGACCCGAACTTAACGAAATCTCTAGAGATTAAGTTTGGTCTGTCGGCACTTACACAGGTTTAATGTTCACTTACCCTACTACTGCTTATTAGAGGGGATAGATTTGACCATCTAACAAAGTTTTGATATGCATTAATACCTATAATGGTAATTAATTAGCTGCTTATATAGTTTCATGATGTATTTTGATATCTTTGGCCTATTGTTCTTTGTAAGATCGAAGCCATCAAGTTTAAATTCTGAATTCGGCTTTACAGGCCGGGAAACCAACATGGTATAAACTGTTAACTTTCATTTTAATTAAGGGTGCAAGGTTCAATTCTTATTCGATCTTTTCCTTTCATTTTGCTTTACCACTCTCCAACCAAATAGGCCAAGAAAATTAGTAGAAAATAAGAATGAAGTAGAGAGAAACTGAGAAGAAAGAATGTAAAAGTTATTATCAGAAAATTGAGGAAATAAAGATGATAGCACACGATTGGAAAGCTAAGTTTGAACTGTCAAAGTTTGTGGTATTATTGATAGAGTAATAGGTACCTTGTCAACATCGTTTGTGTGTAATATGCAATGGGCTCATTTACTCTAAATAATATCTCGAACAGTGTAAGGATATTGAGTAGGCTCACTTCATTGAAGGTCTACTCTTCTGCAGGTGTGTCTGCCTTCTAGGCCTTGCAATTTGCAGCCCTTAATTCCTTATCATCACACCCCCACCATTATTGCCTTTAAAATTTAACCAATTCCTACAACCAAGCGTCCTAGTAGCTCTAATGCCTACAAATTCTGAGAAGACACGTCTACGAGAAGAGAATCGAGTAATCAAGAGGTCATTATTCAAACCTTAACAAAATGAATTCAAATTAACCATTATGTTTTAATGACCGTTGATATACAATTGGATCGGAAAATGAGAAATGATCCAAGTAGACGCATTCCTCATAAGTTAACATCTCCATTTTATTAGGTTTCAAAAGCTTATGACTGAAAATATGAAATGATGCAAGACAAACTATACTTGTGATTTGTGAACAATGAGTGGACCGATAGGTAATGGGTCATAAAACATTAAAACCTTTCTTCTTCCCCGTTGGATTGTCGTATTCGTCTGATGGATCTCTTGTTTCAATCAATAAGAAAATGAAAGGTCCATTCACAGGCGAATCGATAGCCTTTTTGAAACTTTCTCTCTTGAATTATAAAACAAATTCTCTTCCTGGAAATATAAGCATTGCTTAATATTTCTCTCATAATCAGTACAAAGGGACATAGTGCAGTTCATTTCTCTGTAATGTATTCTGAGCAATTCAATTTCACACATAGCTCAGTTATTTTAATGTGAGAAAAGATAGTTTTTATAACTCTACTGATATAATGAGCAACAATTAACCTGGAGAGAAGTACAAAATTAAATGTAGAGGTAAGGCGGCAGCTTAAGGAACCTTGAGAGAAATTCAAAATTCTACACATACATTAAACATTGTAGCTGTAGACAACTTCATATGGTTGAAATTAAGATAACTATCTGTTGGAAATTAGCCTTTGGCGGGAGTTGCGACCGACCAACTTTAACGGCTTAAACACTAGTGTTACGTATGTTGGAGAATCCGGTTCTTCACACATGCATGATCTACTAAGTACGTAGATAACCGTAGGGCCAAGAATCGTCAAATTTCATTGAGAAATGAAAGAGATATTGGTTCACGAAGTGAGGTGTTTGAAGCATGGAAAAGTGTGGTATTGTGTTCAATTCTCCTCATCTAGAGGAAGAAAGAATTGTTGTGTATATAAGACTCGAAATTGGTTTGGGGTTTGGGACCCCAAGGGTATCCCATGTGTTTAAAGGAGGGAGGACCTAGATGTGCTTTCGTTCGAGGAAAGACCACACGCTGCCGCTGCCAAGGCCTGGTCCGATTCAGGGCTTTGGGGCTTCGATATTATCTTTTGGGCCGTAAAACTTGGCGAAGTACAGCTTTGATCCCCGAAGTTTCAGATGCAGTTTGGACGGAATTCTTTCAGGATGTACAATTTGGTTCAATGAGAAAACTAAGTTGTAAAGGTTCAGATTGATCGCCGAAGTGGGAAGCATGAGCACTTTGGATAGTGATTTACGAAAAGAAACACCAAATCCAAAGTCGTCTCGCGATAGACGTTAAGTGCTATCTCAAAGATGGGTAAAGGTTAAGTTTTCAAAACTGTAATGATCCTCAGCAGTTGAGGTTAGGTCTTTGGGAAACTTTTAATGGTTCCTAACACTTGTGAAGTGGGGTATAGCAGGATACCTTGTGAGACCACATATTTAAGTGCGAGATCGAGCCGCCTCAAATGAACGCACTTAAGAATCCAAGACGTTGTCCATGGCCAAAACGGACAAAACATTACGAAGAAGAGAGTAAGGGAATTTGTTGTGTTGGTACCATTGACTTGGCTCACACTAAACACTGACGGTTCAAGACATCACGTTCACTGCGCAGTAAGTAAGTCCGATGGTACTTAACTATGGAAGGTTTAAAGCTGAAGCTACCTCTCCTTATGCAACATCGGTCCGCTGAAATATTGCTGGAAATGAAAAGACACCACGTGAGTGCGCCAAAATCTCATTCAAGAGGGAATTGTTGGAAATTAGCCTTTGGCGGGAGTTGCGACCGACCAACTTTAACGGCTTAAACACTAGTGTTACGTATGTTGGAGAATCCGGTTCTTCACACATGCATGATCTACTAAGTAATGTGAGATAAATCGTAGGGGCCAAGAATCGTCACATTTCATTGAGAAATGAAAGAGATATTGGTTCACTTGGTGAGGTGTTTGAAGCATGGAAAAGTGTGGTATTGTGTTCAATTCTCCTCACTCGGTAGAGGAAGAAAGAATTGTTTGTGTATATAAGACTCAAATTGGTTTGGGGTTTGGGACCCCGAGGGTATCATGTGTTTAAAGGAGGAGGACTCTAGGATGTGCTTCGGTTCGAGGAAAGACCACACGCGCCTCGTCTCCGTCCGGGTCCGGCCCGGTTTCAGTTCTCGTTCTCGGGTTCTCACGTGGCGTCAGGTCTTCGATATTATCTTTGGAGTACAGCTTTGATCCCGTGAAGTTTGAGGATGTCCAGCTTTGGACCGAATTTTTCAGATATGTACGGTTTAGTCCCCTAAGTTTCCAGGAAGTCGAATTTGGACTAAAACAGAACGCAAGACTAATTCACCATTTATTTTGGCTGAATTACTCTCCTATAAATGGCCAATCCGTTGGTCTTTCACCATTTATATTGGTGACTTTACTACCTCCATAATGGCCATTATTTGGTCATTATGGAGGCGCCACCTCCCTTACCTATATAAACCACTCCCCACACCATTGTTGAGGACTAACACTAAGACTAACATATACACGAAAATACGTAAGCTTACACAAGCGTAAAAACTCTTCTTCCTACAACTTCCAAGCATCATTTCACATCAATATTCTTCACTAGCACTTGAGTTTCCTTTGCTCAAGTGTTCCATTCTTGCTTTATCTTGGGAGACAAATTGTCCAGATTTATAAAGGATACATACTGGGCAATATTGTCTTAAGGACAGTAGTGCTACACTGACTAAGAAAAAGCTCAGCTTTTCTTATGCAACAATTGTAATTTCAGATTTCTAGTTGAATTA
The DNA here is from genome assembly GCA_029783415.1 of Anisodus acutangulus. Classification (NCBI taxonomy): domain Eukaryota; kingdom Viridiplantae; phylum Streptophyta; class Magnoliopsida; order Solanales; family Solanaceae; genus Anisodus; species Anisodus acutangulus. Next base: position 43,413,364 of record CM056501.1, on the reverse strand, counting down.
TTGAATCTTTGTTTATCCTTTCGAATACTTGTAATAGTTATATACTTCTTGTACTGCTTTATAAAGTACAAGAGTAAAATCTCCCAACACTATCAACTGAACATCTATTATCTATATATGCTACGAAACTTTTGGATAGTTAAACAGCCTAAAGGGGGGGGGGGGAGATCTCTTTGGGCTATATGACGGGGTAGAGAAAAAAGGAAATAAAATATCAAAGATCAAATGGGCTTTTCGGATATAATACGTGAATTTGTTTGGTCTAGTAATGTAAAAATCTATAAAAAGAGGGCTGAAATTAATTCAAAGACTGAAAACAATAATCAGCATTTGGGCCCATGAGTTTGGACATGAATCTAAGCTCTGTAGCACAGAAATTAGATCTATCTGGGAAAGCAATAGAACGGCACAATTCAAAGAGAGGAATTGATTCTCTCTTGTTTAGTGAATTGGTTTTGAGAATCTTTAAGTACATTGTGGGAATATTTTTGAGTAAATTGTTTAATGGTACTGGAAAGTATGTCACCTGCTACTTTTTGGACCTAAAGTCTAATTCATTTTCAAAATACTGTAGTTTCCGAAATATGCACAAATGTTTTGCTACAACAATTTGACTATAGGCAATTTAAACACATAAAAAGAAATTTCAGGAAGTGTATAATAACTCACTGATCAAGTATTTTTACGTCGAAGATGAACGGGGCTAAGCGGTCTATCGAAGCTATGAGATGTAAAAATACATCGGCAGAAATATCTTCAACGTTATAGTCAGTGAAATTCTAAGACAAGAGAGTAATATTACAACATCTTTTCCTTTTAGAACGTCGGTATATGTTTGACATATCCCACTCATGTTAGACTTAGGGTGTGTTTGGTATGTATCTTCAATTTATTCATATTTGATTGGTCAAAATGCTCTAAAAAGTAATTTCTTTAGAAAAATAATTTTTTTTATAATTCGGGAAAATGATTTTCATGGTTGAGTAGTAAAAACAAATTTCATAAGCAACATTCCACAATATTATTTCTTCTCCACTCCCGCCTCCCACCCCGGGTACCCTTCCCACCCCACCTATTAAATATATGAGTATAATTTATTAAACTACCGAGGAGGTTAGTGTAAGAGAGAAGAAATGGTACGAGGGAAGGGATGTATATGCACATAGTGATTGGTGGGATGACTGTTGAAAGCAAGCAGAGCAAGAAATGTAGTAGAATGGGCAAAACATATTCACACTGTTTAAGAAAATTCTGAAAGCGAAAACCCCATAATTCTAACAGCTATATTCAGGTGTCTGTTAGTGTGATTTTGGCTTATTAAGTGGATTCTTACTGTTTTGGGTACTTGTTCTCTTCCTACTTCTGTCCTTTGTAATCCCCTCATTCACTATCCCCTCCTGCTTTACACTTCCTATATTCTTTTGCTTTTTGCTTTTTGGATTTTTCTTGTGTACAGCTATAACAAAAATATATTTACACTATCAGTATATTATTTCCTTAGTTTCATCTTATATGATATTAAAAAGTAAAGCTATTTTTTGGTTTTAATTTTTTTAATTTAACTTTTCTTTTTACCTTTAGTGACATTATCTTGTAATCATAGAAATGTCATTGTATATCTAAAATCATAACTTTTAAGAATAATTTTAATATCTTTGAATGTATGTGTTTTTTCTAAAACTGTACGTGTGAAAAATACTGTCAACAACAACAACAAGGGGGGCCTGGGGAGGTATAGTGTATGCAGACTTTACCCCAACCTTGAGAGGTAGAGAGATTGTTTCCGATAAACCCTCGGCTCAGAATAAAGCAATAACAAAACAGGTCAATGTGGCAAATACCATCATATGAAATAAACGGGATGAAATTTAACATACTACTTAGGAGTACTATTTTCTTATGTTACTAACTCATGCTTAATTAGTTTTAACAATTAATAGAAGTTAACTTCTAAATAATCAATAATTTAGTTAAGTTCTTTATTCTGTCAATTTATGATAGTAAGTACGTTTGTTTGGTTGTATTAGCTAAAAAATGATGGTACAAAAACTTGCATTGTTTTATCCATTGGTTACTAATTCCAATTTAATCATATCTGATCTCCGTTGAATTTACAGGCCAATTCATGTACTAGAAGTATTATTTTATATCAAGACCAATTAGAATTAACACTGTCATGATTAATTATACATGAATAACGTATTCCAAAGGACAAAACTATTTAAATCGAACACATGTGTAAGTTATATAATGTATATTGAGTTTCTAATACAATCAATCAAACATCCGATACAAATAATTTCTACATTACTAATTTATGCCTAACTTTTTAAACCGAACGACCCAAATGTATTTTCTTTTAGATTTTAAGTAATATACACTGTCAGTATGAAAAAAATTACACATCAAGTCATGTTTACTTGTTGTAGCATGTAATATAATTTACCTTTAAATTTTCAAATCTCACATTTTAAGAAAATTTATATTCTTATATAGAATTTTGTATCCATTATCTAAGAAAATTGAGAGATTAATGATGATGTCAGACGCCGTATTGAGACAGTGTGGATGAAATGGAGGCTCGCCTCTAGAGTCTTGTGTGATAAGAAGGTTCCACCAAAACTTAAACACAAGTTCTATAGAGTTGTAGTTAGGCCTACTATGTTGTTTGGGGCTGAGTGTTGACCAGTCAAGAAGTCTCACGTCCAGAAGATGAATGAGGCGAAGATGAGGATGTCGCGGTGGAGGACAAGATGTACGAGGCTATGTTGTGACGGTTCGGGCATGTTTAGAGGAGAGGCACGGAGGACCATATGCGGAGGTGTGAGAGGTTGGCTATAGACCGGTTCAGAAGAGGTCGAGGTAGGCCGAAAAAGTATTAGGGAGAAGTGATTAGGCAGGACATGGTGCAGTTGCAAGTTACTGAGGACATGACCTTAGATAGGAGGTTGTGGATGACGCGGATTAGGGTAGAAGGCTAGGTAGTAGTATGTGTCTCGTGTATCCTTTCATACTAGCAGGCGTAGTGTTATCCTATAGGGTCTTGTCCTTCGGTTCCCTGTTACGATCTAATATTTCTTATACTCCGATTATCATACTAGTTTGATGCATTTACTTAATTTCTCTATTAATGCTTATCTATCGTATTTTACCATGATCTCTTTACTTTGCTTTATTTTTTTTTCAAACATTATCAAACCTTTTTTGTCATGTTTTCTCTTGAGCTGAGGGTCTTTTGAAAACAGTCTCTCTACCTCCCAAGGTAGGTGTAAGGTATACATACACTCTACCCTATCCAGGTCTCATCTTGTGGGATTACATTGGATATGTTGTATTTGAATGATTGTATCATACGAAAAACTGTTTACGCGGTGTATAAATCTTTAAGGGGTTGTTTGGTAGGCGGATTAAATTATCCCGCGATTATAGTCGTGAGACTAATTTATCCCATTTGAGAGGTGAGATAAAATATTCCAAGTCTTATGGGGTAAGGTGGTAATTCATATTACCTTCTACCAAACAATGTATAAAATAAAGCACAAACTTAATGCTCGAATATCCTACCTTATCCCGCTCAACAAATGAACCGTAACTCATTCTTTTATCCTGGTCTTGAACAGTGTATGTGTGCGTCTTTTTGTTGTCTGAAACAGAAAGGGGCTGGCTGGCTCATGACACGAGGGGGAGTTGAGGTTCTTCCCTTTTCGGAGCTGCGTTCACTTACCTTGAAGCCTTCTGCAATACTCATCCTCTTCAGCCTTTTCCCCCCTCGTTCCATCACTTCAACTCTCTCCCAATTACAAAAAAAAACATATCAGAACGAGTGCGACATTTGATTAAGTACTCATTCTATCACTCATCCTTTTCATCTTTCTTCCCTCACATCTCCATCGCCACACCTTCCCCTTTCTTGTTTGATTTGCTACATTTTCCTCTCTATCAAATCTATCTTTTTCCATCAATATCACAAACATACCCCAAACTCCTGGATAAAAAGCTCTTCCCCTCTTCCATATATAAAAGACAAGTAAATAATTAATTCACTTTCAAGTTCAATCATTCCTTTTGAAACTTAAAATGGGTTGCACTCATACTTTCACATGTCGCCAAACAATTCGCTGTCTAACAATTTCGCTTCTCATTCTCATGATTTCAAGCTTATCCCACCTAACATTCAAGGCTGAAGGTATATTTCTTTGCCGCCTTCGTTCACAAAACAGAGTCCTCTGCTTTCTATCACACACACACACACACACTGCTACAGGTAACTTTAGAAGCTGAAATTTAACGCATGTAGTCCAACTCTTTTTTTCATTTTGCAGGAAGAAAATTGCTTGCTATTAACGAGCATGGCCAGGTAAAATTGGACACTGATTACGTTTTTCTTTCCTGATTAAAATAGTGTGTGATAATTTTCTTGGGTTGTAGATAGCGAGCGAAAAGAGAGCAATTTTGAGATCACAAATTGGGTCGAGGCCACCTAGGTGTGACAAAAGATGCGGTTCTTGCGGACACTGTGAAGCTATCCAAGTTCCAACAAACCCCCAAATTACAAATGGAAATAAGAACCACACCATCAACAACAACAAGGCATCCAACAGCATTGCCTATGCAAGGGACAGTGACAACTCAAACTACAAGCCAATGAGCTGGAAATGCAAATGTGGAAATCTTATCTTCAACCCTTAAGATACAAGTCTAAGTACAGTTCCCTTGTACATGAATTATTGCTACTTTCTTGTTAGTTTTAAGTCGAGCTTTAACCCGAATAATCTTCTAAATTTTGGCGTAAGTCTAATTTTGTCCTTATTTTATTACTACCTTAAATCCTTACGAATTAATTTTCAAGTTTACAGAATTAACGGAAGTGCTTTATGTTTTTCACTGTAGAGATTTGTTGGGTTCGTAAGCACAACAAAAGTTTAAAATTTTACTTACCCAATAATGGTCCTGGTATGACTTATACGATAATCATATTAAAGTGTTCAAAACACGATAAGAAAAACTTACAAGCTTTCGTATATTGGATTCACTACTATGGTATCCACGCGAGTTGTCCCTTCGATTGCAAGTTCCAACTCCAGTGTATTTATCTAACGAAGAACACTATGAATTCTTTTATTAGAAGAGAGAAAGTAACTCAAGGCTCTAAGTCTTGAATCCTCTATTTTTCTTGTAGGGTGAGTATTGTCCAAGTCCATATAAGGATTGCAAGTACCAACTCCAGTGTATTTATCTAACGAAGAACACTATGAATTCTTTTATTAGAAGAGAGAAAGTAACTCAAGGCTCTAAGTCTTGAATCCTCTATTTTTCTTGTAGGGTGAGTATTGTTCAAGTCCATATAAGGAGTTCATGTTTCGATTTCATATCCGATATGGGACTCTTAACACTTCCCCGCACACCCAGACCTTGTTAACTGGATCTTGAATAATATAATTTGGGGGTCCAACATCGGTGAACAAAGATTTGGAATGTGTCTGGCTCTAATACCATGTAAAGAATGGATCTTGGGCCTAACTCAACCCCAAAAGCTAGCTTGTAGGGTGAGGATTGTCCAAGTCCATATAAGGAGTTCATATTTTCATTTCATATCCGATGTGGGACTCTTAACAAAAACAGAAAAATCTGACCCATTTTAATATTCATCACACATCCAAGTGGACGGCCAATGTGCCGATTTTGGGCCAGTAATTTCTGGCTCAATTGCTTCCCTTTATTTGTCCGAGTACCCATATAATATATTCAACACATTTAATTAAATCTGAAATCCAATTCGACTTAATTAAATAATTTCTATCAAATAGAAATATTCCATAATTATTATAAATTAAATATCTCGATTCTAAATCGAATATTTAATATTTTCTCAATACACTCTTAGATCGAAGAAACAATCGCATATAGTGTGACCCTATATGCCTTCACATATTGACATTAATCTAATTAAGGTCTATACGAAACTCCTAAACTGCGTCGTATGACGAACTCAATATGTGAAGTACGTTTACATGAATCCAGCAAACTTAACCTTTATGCGGAACTATAAATTCCTTTCATTCGCGACACACTCGATTAAGCTTAAGATTTGCCAAGTGTCTATCCAAATAGCTTAATCACTTTATCTCACATTTATTAGTTGACAACTAGACCATATTCTAAATATGTCTCTTGCACTGGCCAATGACTTTAGTCAACCTAATAACATTGAGAAGCTGAGTGCTCTCTCGAATTTACAATCGATGAATGAATCATATTCTTGGCTCAAATACTATCTTGATTTACATCCTGATGCACCCAACACAAGTCGTATCTTATCTAGAAGGAGTTTAAGCTTAGAACTTAGTCAAAGTACATCATTCTGCAAACAAGGTGTGTATTGACCTCAAGTCAAAGGACCTTTATATTCCACACGCCGATAACACTATAGATATGTATAACAAATAGTTTATCGGCGGGGTATACCAAATGCAGACCACATGTCGACTTATATCATATCATCTATATCTCATTCTCAATGATCGTTAGTCGAGGCTATTTTGAGAGTTACGTTCTATCATTAACATCTCACTCTATTAATAACAACGTAAACTCAAAGGATTCACATATATGAATAATTGCAAACAATCAAACAATAATTCAATAATTGCAAATACCATAAATATTAATCTCATTAATTATACGAATGTGTTCAAGTACGTTTTGTCCCTAATATAGATTGTATCTAGGACATACATACTTTCAATCTCCCACTTGGCCTAGAGCTAATCTCCAATGTATCTAGTACCCATGTTTTCTAAATGACCATTATGTTCAGCTAAACTTAATGGTTTAGTAAATGGGTCAGCTAGGTTATCATCTGTGGGAATATAGTCTAGATCTATTTCTTTAGATTCCACCATCTCTCTGAGTATGTGGTATTTCTTCTGTACATGCTTATTTCTGTTTATTGATCTTGGTTCCTTAGCTTGCGCAATCGCACCAGTGTTATCACAATATATCGTTATTGGATGACTGACACTTGGAACAACCTCTAGTTCTTTTAAGAACTCAGATATCGAGACAACTTCTTTACAAGCTTCCGATCCAGGAATGTACTCGGCTTCAGTCGTCGAATCAGCAATGGTTTCTTGCTTGGAAATTTTCCAACTCACAGCTCCACCATTGAAAATGAAGGCATATTCAGACTGTGACTTGAAGTCATCAAGATCTGTTTGAAAGCTTGCATCAGTGTACCCCAGTAGCGACTAGCTTCTTTTGCCCATCATAGATCAAGAAATATTCTTTAGTTCGTCTAAGATACTTAAGAATATTCTTGACTGTTTTTCAGTGTTCTTCTTCAGGATTTTGCTGGAATTTGCAAGTCACGCTAAGTGCAACGGCCACATCTGGCCTAGTGTAGGCCATGTCATACATGATTGATCCTATAGCTGATGCATATGGGATCCTCTTCATGCGTTCAAGTTCTGTAACAATAGAAAGACTATCCTTATTAGATAACTTGATGCCTTGACCCATATGAAGACCTCATTTCTTAGAGTTTTCCATTGCGAAACGTCTTAGCACTTCGTCTATGTATGTAGACTGTGACAGCCCTAACAACCTATTAGGTCTATCTCTGTAGATCCTACTTTCAAGAATGTAGCAGGCTTCACCTAAGTCCTTCATCATGAAGTGCTGGACAACCATTCCTTCATTGATTGCATAAGGGACTTATCATTTTTCATTATTAATATGTCATATACATATATGATAATGAAAACAATACTCCCTTCCTTGCGTTTACTATAAACGCATGGATCCTCATTGCTTCTAACAAAGTCAAACGATTTGATAGCTTCGTCAAAGCAAATATTCCAACTCCTTGAGGCTTGCTTAAGTCCATAAATGAACTTTTGTAGTTTGCATACTGCTTTGGGTTTTGACTTGGATGTAAAACCTTCAGGTTGTATCATATACACTTCCTCAATTAGATTTCCATTGAGGAAAGCGGTCTTAACATCCATCTGCCAAATCTCATAATCATAGTATGTAGCTATTGCAAGCAAAATCCGAATGGACTTAATCTTTGCAACTGGCGAAAAGGTTTCATCATAATCGACCCCAGGCCTCTGATTGTAACCTTTTGCTACCAACCTAGCCTTGTAGGTTTGCACCTTTCCAAATGCATCAATCTTCTTCTTGAAGACCCATTTGCATCTTATAGGTCTAACCCATGTTGGCAAGTTAACCAAATTTCAAACTTGATTGACATACATTGAGTACATTTCAGATTTCATAGCTTCTTGCCATCTCTGCGATTCAATGTCTAACATAGCCTCGTTGTAGGTTGTAGGCTCATCATCATCAGGAATATCTATCTCATTTTGACTTTCAACAAGGAGATTAAGTCTTTCAGGCTGACGATGAGTCTTAGTGGACCTACGAAGTTGGTTATTCTGCGTTTTTGTGGTTCTTGTATTCTGATCATGAGAAGGTTCTTGTGTGTTTCCACCATTATGAGAGTTTTCAGGAATATCATCTACATGTGTTTCCTGAATGGAAGGATGTATAACCATTGTATCATCTCCCATTGGTTGTGTATGAGAATCTTGCATTTCTGCATCAATCCTCACATCACTCCCACTGGCTGAAGGATTCTTATCTAGGTTATTCGACAAGGATTCAACCTCTATGTTGCTTTATGGTTCTTGAATTTCTTCAAGTTATATCTTATTGTAACTCTGTTCCTTGTAGACATAGTCTTCCTCAAGGAAAGTTGCATTTCTGGAAATAATGACCTTATGTTCTCCAGGAAGATAGAAATAGTATCATCTCGTTTCCTTAGGATATCCCACAAAGTAACATTTCTCACTTTTAGATTCCAACTTGTCAGTAAGCATCTTCTTTACATATATAGGGCAACCCCAAGCTCGCATATGTGTAAGAGCAGGCTTCCTGCCATGTCATATCTCATATGACGTTTTCTCTACTAACTTTGAAAGAACTCTACTCAGAATATAGGTTGAGTTTTGTAAAGCATAGCCCCAAAGGTATGTTGGAAGAGTTGAAAAACTCATCATGAATCTGACCATATCCAATAAGGTTCGATTTCTCCTTTCAGCAACGCCATTCATTCATTTGTGGTGTTTCAGGAGGTGTCCATTCTGATTGGACTCTATGAAGTTTCAAGTAATCTAGAAATTCTCTACTCAAGTATTCACCTCCTCAATCTGATCCAAGAGTCTTGATACTCTTTTCAAGTTGTTTCTCTACTTCTAACTTATACTCCTTGAATTTTCCAAAGGCTTAGGACTTGTACTTCATAAGATACACATATCCAAACTTTGTGAAATCGTCTGTAAAAGTTATGAAGTAAGGAAAACCTCCCTTAGCTTGAGTGGAAAACGACCCACATACATCTGTATGAACCAACTCAAGTGCCTCTTTGGCTCGCACACCTTTCCCAGAAAGTGGTATGTTGGTCATCTTTCCTCTCAAGCAAGATTCACAGTCCCCATAGGACTCCAAGTCAAATGGTTCTAGGTAGTCTAACTTTCTTAATCTTGCTATCATTGATTCATTGATATGACCCAATTTTGTCCCGTCTTTTCCAATTTATTTGCAATCTTAAATATTTTCGGACACCTCAAAAACAATTTTAATATAGGCATATATATATATATATTATTATTATTTTCAATATCATTATTATTATTTATTATTATTATTATTATTATTATTATTATTATTATTATTATTATTCACATGCTTTACTATCATTTGCCTTTTTAAAGTCGTAATCATAATTTTACTATAATATTCTATGTTATTCTATTTTTTTGCAAAACGGCATCGCATTTTCCATGTTTAAGCATTAAATATTTCGTAAATATTATATTTTATTATTATCACATCGTTATATCTTGTTTTAAATAATTTACATTTTTTCTACAATGCATTTTTAATATTAAACCCCTTTTTTATATTTTAAACTCATAACCCATCTTATTTCCCTTAACCCGAAACCCCAATTTTCAGAACCCCTAAAATCCCAAACCCGATCCCAATACCCCATTTCCTTATACCCCAACCCACCAATCACAACCCTAAATTTTTTTAAACAAAACCCTCCCCTCTTTTCGGACCCATCGCCGCACATCACTACACCCCTACCCACACGTCGTTGCACCCTACGACTGACACCACCAGTCGCCGACACCGCCGCCTGACACCACCAACCTACCCTATCACCTCACCGACCCATATCCCCTCAAATCGCCCCAAAACCTAATACCTAAATACCAAAACCAGACCTCTCCAAAACCAGCGGTCTTTCACCCGAAATCACCCTCGGACCGCCGGATAAATGCCACCACCGACGTCTTTGCCACCATGTCCTTTCCACCTCAGACCTCTCGCATCACCCCCAGTCCTTTTCCCTTTTCTCAAAATCTCAGAGCCTAGCTCATCCAATCAAATCGTCCTGAAATTGCAAATCGTGCATTAGTCGTTGGGTCACTAGGACGAGCCTTCAAGGATTTGGTGGGTAAGAGCATCAACCCGTACCCCTGTCATCATCATCTCAGTTTCGAAATCTGTCAAAACCGTCACTTTTTTCTCTCTTTTATTTGAATTCGAAATTCGAATTCTACCTATAAAACCCCCTTTTGTTCTTCAAGAAAGGGGGACCGAGACCAAAAAGAAAGAAAAAGATCTGTTGTGTTCTTGATTTTTAGCATTCGCCTTCCTTGTTATTCAAGAAATAAGTTCGAAAACAAGTCCAAAATTTGAAGGAAAAAGGGTGACTTTGGTTTTAGATACTTCTATTGGGTCCCGTAAGCCCCAATCCGAAAAAAAATTGTTTTCAATGGACCAGCCCAGCTGGTCCACTTCACACGTCCAAGTGGACGGCCAAGGTGCCGATTTTGGGCCAGTAATTTCTGGCCCAATTGCTTCCCTGTATTTGTTCGAGTACCCATATAATATATCCAACACATTTAATTAAATCCGAAATCCAATTCGACTTAATTAAATAATTTCTGTCAAATAGAAATATTCCATAATTATTATAAATTAAATATCTCGATTCTAAATCGAATATTTAATATTTTCTCAATACACTCTTAGATCGAAGAAACAATCGCATATAATGTGACCCTATAGGCCTTCACATATTGACATTAATCTAATTAAGGTCTATACGAAACTCCTAAACTGCGTCGTATGACGAACTCAATATGTGAAGTACGTTTACATGAATCAAGCAAACTTAACCTTTATGCGGAACTATAGATTCCTTTCATTCGCGACACACTCGATTAAGCTTAGGATTTGCCAAGTGTCTATCCAAATGGCTTAATCACTTTATCTCACATTTATTAGTTGACAACTAGACCATATTCTAAATATGTCTCTTGCACTGGCCAGTGACTTTAACCTAATAACATTGAGAAGCTCAGTGCTCTCTCGAATTTCCAATCGAGGAATGAATCCTATTCTTGGCTCAACTGCTACCTTGATTTACATCCTGATGCACCAAACACAAGCTGTATCTTATCCAGAAGGAGTTTAAGCTTAGAATTTAGTCAAAGTACATCATTCTGCAAACAAGGTGCGTATTGACCTCAAGTCAAAGGACCTTTATATTCCACACGCCAATAACACTATAGACATGTATACCAAATAGTTTATCGGCAGGGTATACCACTACTTCTCCAAAGTGTCCATGTGTCCATCACGAGTAACCATTACTCCCAACTGTGAGAAATACTACATTCTCCAAGAATGTGATGTAGACCACATGTCGACTTATAGCATATCATCGATATCTCATTCTCAATGATCATTAGTCGAGGCTATTTTGAGAGTTGCGTTCTATCATTAACATCTCACTCTATTAATGACAACGTAAGTTTAAGGGATGCACATATATGAATAATTGCAAACAATCAAACAATAATTCAATAATTGCAAATACCATAAATATTAATCTCATTAATAATACGAATGTGTTAAAGTACATTTTGTTCATAATATAGATTGTCTCTAGGACATACATACTTTCATTTCACTCGTCCAAGTAAAATAACAATCATGATCAAGGTCTTCTTGCCCACCTTAATTTTTTTCTTCGAGTTTTGTGGTGATTGATTCTCTTGAGACTTTTATCTTTTTGTGTTAGTAGAGCTAAAATTGGAGGAAAAATGACATTCGAGAAGATCTCTATCGGGGTCGTTTTGCTCTATTCATGTGAAAGCACATGACATTTTCGTTAATTTTAATAGTCCATTGTGGATCTGAAACCATTAACTATCATTATAACTATAACATAGAAATCGTTATAAAAATCTATTTTGTTTTCAATCTAATTTAAGGATCCTCGTTAACCACCACTAATTGAATTGACCAAGTAGAAATCTCGTTCTTTTAGATCTGAACTAAGCCTTTGGAATTCAGATTTTTTTCGAATCAAATTAAGGGTTCATTCCTTTTTTCTTTGAGGTAAAAAAATTTGAAATTATTTGGATTGTGTAATAATCAATTACTGACATTGATAAGCGACTCAAAGTAATTTGACTGTGATTCAACTAGTGAACATCATAAGTACAACTCTGTGTATCTTAATTCTTGTCTCTAATTTATTTTTCTTGATTCAAGGGCTGAAGCACTGTATGCTCAAGATAATATAATCGACACTTAAAATTGAACGAGCCTCAAACATAAGAGACCATTTGGGTTAAATACTCGAGTCTACACATGAATGGCAGCTGCTACTATCTAACGTTGATCAGCAATTAATTGTGCCAGTTAAATCAATTTAGTATTACTAGTAGTGCATCTCACTAGGAGAAGTATGAACCTTCCTACGTTTGTGAAAAGTTTTTGTGAGCGTATATGATAAAAGAAGAATAGCAGCGAATCGTCCTCCGGGGCATAGTCCAGTGGCAAAGCGTGGGCGTTATAAGGCGCTCTGGCATGGGACAGCGTGAGTTCGATTCCCCGCAAGCATGAAGCAACTCTGCATGTTGGGGAATTTGATCTTGTCTCATTGATCAGTTGTACGCTTCCAGAAAACTGGCCACCGGAGCACATCCCGCGATTTACCTGGTAATAGTTATTGAAGGACCGGTGCTATTACTTCCAGGACGTCTGGGTAATACCAGTGAAGTAGTCAGACGCAAGCCTGAAAACCTGGATTATCAAAAAAAAAAAAAATAGCAGCGAATCTCTTGAGCGTGTAAATAAGAGGTACAAAATGACAGTAAAGTAAATGTGAAAGTCCGTAGAGGTTACTAAAAGGGCATATGTAAGACTTGACCTTACCCTGTTAACAAATCAGGCAGTAGAACTAAGAGTAGGCAGGTGAAAGATTTGGTTAAAACTGTTTACTGCTACTACCGAAAAGCTGATAGCATCGTATGATATGGCCATATTTTTATATTTATGAGAATATTAATGTGGATTCTCGATGCCACCACTGACTTTAACCAGATTCCAGAGTTGTACTTCTATATGAAATTAAAATCACCCACCCACCTCTCAGATTTACACAGCTAAAATAGATGTATCATATTATGTTTTCCTCATCTTTATACGCAAGCCTTAAGTTATGAAATGAAAAAAGAAACAAAATTAATTAGTGTATTGTACAACAGACCCTTGTGGTCCTAAGCGGGAGCCTAATGCACCGAACTGACATTTTTGACTCTATGTTACTTTATGTGAATGAGAAGATATCACATGTTTTCTTGTTTTTTGGGCAGTGGAAAAATAACAGTTATTCATGAGTAATTTGTTTATTAAAGACAATATCCGTATTCTGAGACCTCATGCAAGCTAGCACTGAAGCACATGTCTTGAATTGTTCCATACAGTATTTGCAGCATTGTCAAATAACCAAAACCCAAAGCTCTTTCCCTGAGAAAATAAAAATGGAAAAGAAGTTCGAATTTTAATTTACGGTCAGACTTCTCTATAACAATATTTTATACAGTCAAGTTTCTTTTTAACCGGGTTTTCATGTTATATTATATATTCTCTATAATAGTATTTCACTATATAGTAAAAAAAAACACCCACAAACGACGTCATTATAGAGAGATTTGAGTGTACTTACTCATCCAATCTGACATAAGGTACTCCGTGAGAGAATTTAATTCCATTCTCCTTCAAAATCCGGTGTAGCTAAGCGAACAACTGAAAGGAATCACAAAATCAATGTATTCCTTCTTGGACTTACGGGTCTATTTTCATCTCTTCCTTTTTTTATTCAAGCAACAAAGAGTGACTCTGACAATCATGCTTAATTACATACTTACATAAGAGATTAGCATGCTTAACAAATATGCATACCAATCATTTGTGCAGCCATTAATGGTGTTGTCATTTTTCTTGTCTCACCTTTCTTTCTGGTAGTTAACGAGTACAGATGGATTTATTAGCATCCCTTTGTTTAAAATTCACATTCTGGTCACAGGTAGTAATGAGGTTCTGTCTTCTATGCTCTGTTACATAAACTGCAATTTTATGGAAGATGTCCCTTCCATATATCCCGACTAAGCACAATTGATCTGAATTTAGTTGTTGATTGATTGTCAAATTTCTCAAATATTCTCTATTTGAAAAAAATAAAATTTTAGACTTCTGACTGATAATTTTATTGATTCTGCCCCGTTTTACCCTAAAGGCATAATGGTTTTCTAAAAGTCTCCTCTCATTACTAAAGAATAAAGCTAAGGTTAAGCTTTTACAAGCTGAAAGATTTTCTCATTCTAAAAAAATGAGTCTTTCAACTAGATGTGTTCCTTTAGGAAATAGTCGTCAGCATTCTATAAGCGACTTGACCGATTCCACGAAGTTTTGATTATCCCGTGTAAACACACTATCTCATTAATATATAGCTGGGTTAGCTTGCCCGTAGAGTAATTCATTCGCCTATAACAAGAGTTACCAGACGAGTATAGGCATACCACCTTTTGACGCACTGAGCGTAAGTGCACTACTCATAGAATGCTCTGTATTCTCCACTTTTGGATTTCGCAAAGCGAAAACGTGTTTTGTCCTCTGACATTCTCTCTCATTTGCGGAGCTAAGAAAGCGGGCTTTACCGCTATCCATGGGAAACCAAAACAAAAGCTTCTTTCTCCCAACTGTCCCCAGCCAGAACTCTCCACAGCGGAGCTAAGGGTGAGAAAGGGGTACGATTGAATTCATTTTCTCTAGAAATTACTTTGCAAGTGGTGTATTTCTTTTTCAGTTTTTTTGAAACGTTCTTTTTTCCCTGAATCCATGTTCACCCTTAAAATCATTTACCTGGTAACTATATAACAGGTGTGTGTTACTTATCATCATCTCAAATTTATGGAACCTGAGTTCGAAGTACCTGTAAGTTCAACGACACTCTCATTACATTAGACAGTACCAATTACTCTAATAGAAAATATCATATTCAGACTGCAAGTCTAAACCCAAGATTGCGTAAAGTCGAGGAACACTTAGATGTCACGATTTGTGAGATATATGGTAGATCCATGAATTTCTATTGGTGCTAAACTAATAAACCGACTATTGATTAGCAACCCGAAAGGGAATGTCAAATTTTCGTTGTTCTAATTGTCGAGAGTATTTACCCAAACAACGTCATGCAAAAGTTTTAACCAAATTTTGTTTTCCCTAATTAGCCTGAAATGATAATCTATAGAAACCAATTAATAATACAGGTAGAAATTCAATAAATGCCAGTATCTCACTCAAATCCACCGAGCTAAACAAGAATGAGCATGATACTCCATTTTCCTGTTTGTTTCCAAGTTTTTTAGCCCGTACAAAGCTGCGACCCATACTTGATAAGTATGTGATTTCCAAAACCCTTTTTGTTCTATACGCTTTTCTTTAATTTTTGTGATGCTACTGAGAATTCAAGGGATCAATCAAATCATAAAGACATCAATCTACTGCTCAGATGATGGACGAAACATATAAGTACCTCTTATGAATGAATTCCAGCAAAGGATGGCGACAAAGCAACCTTTCGTCAAATCCCAGCTTGCTGCCAGATACAAACTATATTTTCAAAGAACGTGAATGCAGAAATCTGAATGAAAATGGGATGCTAACTTATCATGCATTGTCCCTCTCCACACATTTTCGACTCTCATTCACTTTCCAGCTAAGCATACAACCCACGCACAAATACACATCTACGTAGTACACAATAATATCTTAAGATCCAATGGATAACAGACACAGAGGGGAAGTGATAAGCGTCTATCGTGCAATGAGTTAAACAAGGATTTTTCTTTCTTGTTTTAGCCCAAGTTTTTCTATCGTTTTATTTCTTCTTGCTCTCCTGACAAGAGCCTCAAGACCGTCGTCTGCTGTAGCTGTGAGGGCCAGAAAGCCTCGATCATAAAGACCACAAGACAATACGGCGCAGTCCTTATTTCTTTCAATATGCAGAACGATCACAATTGACAGCATTTTGAATAACATCATATTTTATTTGCTGAAAGAGGACCACTTTTTTTAATAATGTGCGCCGGCCCTACTCAGCGCACCTCGACTGATCTACCATGCACCTGTGATTTCCACCAGGACAATTAGTGATAATCATATTCACGAAGACTCTAGACAGATTGAAAATAATCATCCATCATTCCTCTGAATTCGCTGTTATCTATAGCCAGCTTGGGAAAGCTTCTAAAAACCAAAATTTTAGAGAATTAAGGTGGAAGTTGGCCCAAATATGCTGCATGTTGAGTGGAACTCTTGTCATTCAGCAAAGCCACCTGAAGAGGGAACGATAAGCTACCTCTTTGAAGATATTGGTGAAGAAGTCTTAGTTTTTATGTAAATAGTAACCATTAGATAGTTAGACCATATGGATGGTGATTTAGTATCAAGAGATATAGGAGAAACTCTGGAACATCAGTAGTAGCAGTTATTGCCAAGGGTCTCTGTATACATGGATGTGTGATATTAGTGCATGTGCATATATACTCTGACTAGTGTTCACTCTAAGAAAGAAAAGGAACCAAACTGTACAGATATTTTTACCGTAAAGAAAACAAAATATGTTGAAGTTTTAGTGTGATATTTTGGCAAGTGTGGGTTTAAAGACGTAGCTTCTCCGGAAGTACTTTCTGAAAGCTTGACCAAGCACAACTTGCTGCTTCAATACGACAAAAAATGTATTTTGAATTGATCAACCAAACACAGATGACCACCCCAAAAACACTTTAGGAAGCACTGAAAAACACTTCCCAAAATAACCAGAATTTGAAAGCATGACATGCTTACAAATCACCGGTCTACACAATCCATTGGGAATTGATTCAGTTACAGTTTTGATGCCTTGTCCAAAAACAGTGCCACATTACAATGGATTCAAGGAATGTTGACAGTGCAGACTTGATAAATTCCAGCTTTTCTAACTACTCCATAGAATAGCACTAGAAACCAGGATCTAGCTATTCTGAAATTTACAGCATATAAATGCCCTTTGAAGCTTGACAGAGGATGAAAAGGTTGGCCAATACAAGTAACAAGCTACCAACAGAATTTAAGATTCGTGCAACTCGCTTGCACCTAGATTTACCAACTAATCTAAGACCAATTCTCATCCAGCAACAGCCGCCAGCAAACATCTCTTCTTCACAAGTGAAGAAAAGAGCGTCCCCAGCATGTTACGATACAATCAGCACCATAAACCACAAGCCACTTAGTACCTTTGACTAATAATAACCACCAATACAACAACGACTAACGCTATATAAAAACTTCCTCCCTTGCAGCGCAAACTACGTTAAATGTTCACGAACAACTAGCCTCACCACAAGGGCAGATAGTACATGGTAGCGCAGGGATGATTTCATTGAGAAGTACAAGCAAAGATAGCTCCTTAAGGAAGCAACTAGAAATAACAGCAATTAAAGAGCAAAATAAACATCCCATGGAACTAGACTTCAATTGTTTTGACTCTCAAAGCCTAGTCCAAAGTTGAAGAAATGGCCTCTAAAAGAAAGAAGGCATAATCTCCAACAACCCTGCAGAAGCTATCTTATTCCCTCACACTCATTCAGATGAAGATGTCATTTATTTAAAATTCTTTGCTTGTTTTTCATTTTTCTTTTCTTTTTCTCCTATGTCAACTATTGTCTATTAACGGGAAAGGGGAAGAAGGTAGTAATAAAACAGACAATGATTCCACCAATCTCATGCTAGGTCTCCCAGAATTGATTTGAAAAAGGAAATCCCAGAACTCACTAGATAGCCCATGACATCAACTATGCAGTACCAGAAAACCACCTGTAAGACCCATGTTGCTCGGACTTGTGCGGGTATTCGGTACGGGTGTGGATCTAGAGGTCGGGTTCTCCATCATATAAATTTTAGGATTCAAGGGTATGAATCCGAGTGTGGATACGGGTGCTGGGATACGGCAAATAAATGTATACTACGACATATAAAGTGTGTATATATATATATCAATTAATTAAAGATATTGAACTAAAACTAATAAAACTTCATTCTTTATAAGCACCTAATATTTTATTCATAAAATTTCTCGTTTAATAGAAAAGTATTCTCATATATATATATATATGTATGCGTGTGTGACATAAATCCAAAAATAAAACCAAGTACCCAGTCAATCTATACTTCTCGGTCATAGACGTAGTCAAAGCACCCAAGGTAAGTTCACCAAATCTAATGTGGATCCCCCACCCATGTCATGTCGAATCGGGAGCAACATGGATTTTGAAGAGTCCGAGCAACATAGTGTAAGACAAGTCAATCATTAACAGCTTTAAAGTAGCAGGAGCACACAAAATTCAATAGATTTAGGCAAATGTTGACACCCTAATCAAGGTGTTCATTGCCATAGAATCAAATCTCAGGGTCTTCAAACGCGCAACCTTCAGATTAAGTTGTCATATAATCAGAAAGCACTAATTCACAGCATTCAGTTATTACAAAACCAACTAGAAGCAAAGGACCTTAAACAAAGATGGCATCAAGCAAACAGCAACGAGGGACGAAAGACAAGGTGCCCACGCATAATCTGCAAGGCAACACAATAAAGAATACAAGCAAATTTCATTCTGCCTCCCCTTGATATTTCTCCTCAACGCACATAATCCTGTAGAATTCAAACCACCGACAAGATGATAAAAGTCCCAGATATGTCCGATCTTTTTTATACCCTGACGTGTGTGGTATAGGTAGCGAGTGCAGATTGTTGAATGCAGTAAAAACACCCTAAATTATTTCCTAAAATAATCAGAAACGCCATAAACTTTCCTTGAAATAATAATGCAAACGCAAATGGGTCTAAATCATATAAGCTATTCAGTGGTCACAAGCAAAATATGAGAAACCAAAATCCAAGGGCATAAACACCCATCATTTTTACCAAAATAGATGCTACATTGTCACTAAAGCAACTCAACTGCTATATCATACACGATTACAGTGTCAACTTAACAGTCGACGACAGTATGTCTTATTGCTGAAATTTAACTGATAAAGATATGCTTGAAGCTCAAGAACATATATTAAATATTCTGAACAAGAACCTGGATGATCAACTTCATTCCACATGCTCATGGAGTGACAGTTATCATCCCAATTCCCATCATTCAGCAATCAATCTAATGCTGTGACCACTGTATACTCTTTATATCGATGCCCTCTTTAACCATTTCATAGAGTGGGCTCATTTCCCTCAACTTCTCAACCTGCTTGACTGTAAGATCAACCGCATGATCAATCTCTTCCTCAGTAGTAAACCTCCCAATTCCATATCGAATTGAAGTATGTGCCATATCTTCTTCAACTCCCAACGCCCTCAACACATAGGAGGGCTCCAAACTTGCACTGGTACACGCACTTCCACTTGACACTGCAACCTCCTTCAGCCCCATCAACAAGCTCTCACCTTCCACATATGCAAAAGAAATGTTCAAATTCCCAGCATATCGCCTTTCAACACTACCATTAACAACAACCCCATCAATCTTGGACCTTATACCGTTCAGTAACCTCTCATTCAACCCTTTAATCCACTTTTCATCATATTCCATTTCCTTCATTGCAAGTTCACAAGCTGTCCCAAACCCTACCACTAACGGCGTAGGCACGGTCCCGCTCCTAATTCCTCTCTCTTGTCCACCCCCATTCATCTGAGGCTCAACCCTAATCCTAGGCCTACGCCTCATATACAAAGCCCCAATGCCTTTCGGCCCATAAATCTTATGCCCACTTATCGACATCAAACTTATATTCATCTTATCCACATCAATTGGAATCTTCCCTAATGCTTGTGCAGCATCAGTATGAAAAGGAACATTATATTCCTTGCAAATTTTCCCAATTTCCTCCATGGGCTGAATCACACCAATTTCATTATTCACCATCATAATCGATACCAACCCCGTATCGGGCCTTATTGCAGCCCGAAGCTTTTCTAAGTCAACAAGCCCATCAGACTCAACAGGAAGGTAAGTTACATCAAAGCCCTCTTGTTGTAAATGACGACAAGAATCCAAAACACACTTATGCTCCGTTTGGGTAGTAATAACATGTCGTTTCTTATCTCTATAAAAATGCAACACTCCCTTAACAGAAATATTATTACTCTCAGTAGCACCAGAAGTAAAAATTATCTCTTTTGGAGAAGCTTTAATTAGGGTTGCAATTTGGGCTCGGGCCGCCTCAACGGCCTGATCCGATTCCCAACCGTAAAGGTGGGTCCGGGAATGAGGATTACCGAAACGGGAGAGATGGTAAGGAAGCATAGCGTCAAGAACCCTAGGATCAATTGGGGAAGTTGCTTGCATATCTAGGTATAGAGGTCTACCTGATATTTTTACACCTTTCATTGTGATGCCGGTAGTGTCCTCTTCATACGGTTCTCCGACCGCCGCCGCTGTCGCCGTGGAGAAAGGGCAGAGACGGCGGAGGCCATCGCAGGGTTTAGGCACAGTGCGTCGCAGCGCTGTTGTTAAAAATTTCGGGAACATCTTTTCAAACTCGCCGATTTTTTCACTCAGCGGTTTGTTATTATCACAAATAAATAAACGCCGAACCGGTTCACTGAAGGAGACCGCCTTTTCAGTGACACGTGACAGTTTCTTCACTTTATATTAACCCCTGTCGATTTAAAACGACGACGTTTAAACGCTGTCGCATTGTCAGGGAGCGATAAGGATATAACTTAAGTAGGAGATCCCCATGTAAACGCAACAGTTGTTTAAAGTAGTTTGGCTATTACAAGATATTTAATTCTGAATAAGTTATTCTTGAATTTCTATATTATAATTTTAAAATAATTAATCTCAAAATTAGTTATACTATAATTTTAGTTCAACTAAATATAAAATAAACACATTTCAAATTTAATTTCAGAATTAATTATATTTTATATCTCGTACCAAAGGAGCCCTAAAAGTGGGGAATAATATTTGTGGTTTTTAAATAAAGTGAGAAAAAGTGGATCTTGATCTGAACATTAAAAGTAAAAAAGGTCACATCTTCACATCTTCTGATAGTTGTTGATTCAACCTCTACAAAAACTACTTGCCACCCATAAAACTCTTAAACCATTCATTCTTTGGCTTTTTCAAACAATATTGTTTATGGGGTTCCAGTAATATAAGTATATTATTGTTATTATTACTAAGTTTGCGGTTTAAGGATCTTATATGCACCTTTTCTTCCATTCTAATCATTGACCAAATTTGCCTATAAAGTTACCTACTTTTGCTTCATTACAATTGAAATCTTGTATCGGGTATGCCTTTTTCTTCTTTCTATCTCTTTCTCTTATAGTTTTTGTGGTAATATTTCAAATTTAGGTTGTTTGACTAATTGATTCAAGAAATCAGGTATCTTTTGAAAACAATGTGTTTGTATTTCTAGATGTTCATTAATTGCTGCAGTTTTAATTGTCTGTTCTTGCCTGCCATTACTCTTTAACAGTTTTCATTCAATATGTAAAACCAGAACTTGGTTATGAATTATGCAACACATTGAACAGTTCAATGAATTGTGCTTGATAATTGAGAACCTGCTTGTTGATTCAAAGACAGTATTCATACATATTTACTCTAACGTGACCGGTTTCTTGAATCCCTACTTTCTTCGTTTGGCATCTGTCAAAATTATTGCAGCATATGTTGCTGAATTTCTTAGATCCAATGGCCTCTGTTTAGATCTGGATGAAAGTCAGATCCAGGAAGTAACCAATCCTTAGTTTAACTAAGTTAATTTGATAGTCTTAACATTGTCTGCAAATAGTTCTAAACTCTTTGGTCCAACCAGTGTCATTGTTTTGTTTTCTTTAGATGTGTAGTTGTGTACCACGTCGGTGTTATTCTCTAGATATATCAGTATTTTTGTAAAGCTAAGTAGACGTCTGGACATAGATTAGATTGGATGAAACTCGGAAAAAGAGTTTTTGAAGTTGAAAAATAATATTTGAATTGATTTTCTTTCTGTCGAAATGGGATCAGCTTAAACCCAAAAGGTGTGGCCTAGTGGTCAATGAAATGGGTTGAAAATCATAAGGTCTTAATCTCACCGGAGGCAAAAATATTACTAGGTGATTTCGTCCCATCTGTTCAAGCCTTGGTAGACAGAGTTATCCGGTAACTGTGCAGGTGGGAGATAGCAGGTACCCATTAGAATTAGTCAAGCCCGGACACCACGGTTATCTAAAAAAGAAAAATGGCTTCAATATTGAGTCTTTGAGTTTGTCATCTTTATGTGGAAATGGATTCTGCTGAAAAACTTTGAATTGATGTTTGAGCTACAATATGTGCTTCAAGTTTAGGCCTAGATTTGTTGTATTTTTGTACATTTCTATGGTTATAGTGGTTTATTGATTCACGGATGAATATTAGTAAAGGAATATGTTCCTTGATTTTATTAATTTATGATTTACAATATATAATGTTACATAAAATATTTACCTTGTTACAAACTAGATAACTAATCAACCTAATTACAAAAGGAATAGAATTCTACCTAAAATAGGAGATATACAATTAATATAAGAATATTCGGTAAATATTCTATTACACCCCCGCAGTCGAAGTGGAAGGTTCACGAACACTGAGACTGGCTCGAAAATCATCAAACAGTATGCGCGAAAGTCCTTTGGTGAATATGTCGGCAATCTGATATCTGGAAGGAACATGAAGGACACGAACTTGACCACGAGCCACTTTTTCGTTAACAAAATGAATGTCCATTTCAATGTGTTTGGTGCGCTGATGTTGGACGGGATTGTCAAAAAGATATATCGCACTAACATTGTCGTAGTAGACCAGTGTGGCCTTTTTAATCGGGCAGTGAAGCTCTAGTAGAAGGTTACGGATCCAACAGGACTCAGAGACGACGTTGGCTACACCTCTATATTCTGCTTCGGCACTGGATCGGGATAGTGTAGGCTGCCTTTTAGAAGACCAAGATAATAGGTTATCTCCGAGGAAGACGCAGTACCCCGACGTGGAGCGTCGGGTGTCAGGACATCCAACCCAGTCAGCATCAGAATAAGCAGCGAGACCAGTGAGTGAGGACCTGTATAGGTGTTAGCCGAAGTGAAGTGTGTCATGGACGTATCGTAAAATACGTTTGAGGGCATTCATGTGTGCTTCCGTCGGACTATGCATGTGCAAACAGATTTGTTGCATGGCATAGGATATATCTGGTCTCGTGAATGTGAGATATTGTAGGGCCCCAGCCAAGCTACGATAGTGAGTCGGGTCGGAATATGGAGGGCCAGAATCAGCGCTGAGCTTGGAATTAGTGTCCACTGGCGTGTGGGTCGGTTTGCAAGATGTCATGCCTGCACGGTCAAGGATCTCTTCGGCGTATTTCTTCTGACACAGAAATAGGCCGCCAGAATGGCGAGTGTCATAGATTCTCAAGAAATAACTCAAGGGGCACAGATCCGTCATAGCAAACTCAAAGGCAAAGAGTGACATAATGGACCGGCGGAGGGCATCAGATGATGTGGTGAGGATGATTTCATCAATATATAATAAGATGTAAGCCATGTCTGGATCCTTGCGGTAGACGAACAGGGAATGATCGGATTTGCTGTGTGAAAAATTGATAGAGGAGACATAATCCGACGAACTGCTGGTACCATGCTCGATGAGTATTTCGGTCCATGAGTGATTTCCGCAATAGACATCCATAATCCGGATGAATAGGATCCCTGAAACCCATATGTTGATGCATATATACCGTTTCATGAAGATCCACATGTAAGAAGGCATTCTTGACATCAAGATGATGAATGAGCCAAAACTTGGAAAGGGCAATGCTGAGGACGGTCCGGATGGTTGCGGGCTTTACGACCGGGCTTAACGTTTCATCACAGTCCACTCCCACCTGTTGAGACCTGCCATCACCTACAAGACGGGCCTTGTGCCTCTCAAAAGAACCATCAGATTTCTTTTTATGTCTAAAAATCCACATAGAACGAATAATGTTAGTATCAGGTGGACGGAGTACTACGTCCCATGTCTTATTATCAATAAGAACATTATATTCGTCAATCATTGCGGCTTTCCAATTAGGGCCAGACAAGGCATCCTTCAGATTACGAGAAACGGGGCAAGGGACAACTGAAACAGATAGGTTAAACAACCGTTTGGGTTTGGAAATGTCGTAAATGGCACATGTTTCCATCGTCTGTGAGTGTGCCTCGGGACGCTGAACGGGAAGAGGGGGTGCCGGGAAGAGGGAAAAGGCAGGGGTGGCGGGTTCGGGTGCTATTGACTGGGACGTCGTATTATGTAAATGATGAATTAGAAAGGGGTTCAGACCATTATTTAGAAAGTCGTAGGAATGCCGAGGTGGCGAGTTTAGTGAAGCAAAAGGAAATTGAGACTCATCAAATAGGACATGGCGAGAAATGATTATTTTACAGCTTGATAAGTCAAAGCAATAGTAACCACGATGATTGGGGTAGCCTAGAAACACACACGGAGAAAATCGGGGTTGGAGTTTGTGAGTGGTCAGATGGAGAGGATAACAGAGACATCCGAAAACACGCAATTGTTGATAGGAGGGGTTCCTACGAAACAGAACTTGAGTGGGTGATCGTTGAGCTAGAGACTAGTTTGAGATTATGTTTAGGAGGTAGGTGGCCATAGAAGGAGCGTAATGCCAGAATTGAGGCGTGGGCAAGTAGAGCACGAATTAAGTTGTTAATGGTGC
The DNA here is from genome assembly GCA_029783415.1 of Anisodus acutangulus. Classification (NCBI taxonomy): domain Eukaryota; kingdom Viridiplantae; phylum Streptophyta; class Magnoliopsida; order Solanales; family Solanaceae; genus Anisodus; species Anisodus acutangulus. The sequence goes on along the minus strand of CM056501.1, from coordinate 43,388,149 downwards.
GGATTTTTCGTTCGGCTTTACCATTTTGGGAGGAGGTGTGAGGGCAGGAAAAACGAAAGTTAAGATCGTGTTTGGTGCAAAACTGTTGGAATTGGTTGTTATCGAATTCTTAAATTGAGATTTTACGAAAGCACTAAATGTTGAAAAATGGGGTAGACCTGGGATTCAAAAATTGGAAAAATCCATAGAAAGTTGGAATAATCATCCAAAAATAACACATAATATTGATGGTCAGCCGTTCTTAAAATGGGAGAAGTCTACAAATCACTATGTATTATATCAAAAGTCATTAAAGTATAATTTGTGGATGCATAAAATGGTAATTTAACATGTTTTCCAAAAACACAAGATTCACATATAGGAGTCTTAGAGATACGGTTGCATTGAATAAAATTATTGTTTCTAAGAGAGCGTAAAATAGAGTCTCCCAGATGTCCTAATCTAGAATGCAATAAGTAAGACGACAGAGCAGCAAAGGTTGATGGAACTGAGGTTGTTTTGTTTACGGTGTTGGAAATAGGGTAGAGATCTCCGGTGTTGTCACATCTCATTATTCGCCTTCCTGTCGTAAAATTCTTCACAAAAAAACCAAAAGGATCAAAGTCAAGGGAAACATTATTATCAGTTGTGAAACGTTGCACAGAGATTAGATTCTTAATCAGTTTCGGGGCGTGGAGGACATTTTTTAAATCATTGGTAGATGTGGTGGGGAAAGAGATGAATGACCAAAACCACGAATAGGAATGTCTTATCCACTACCATTCTACCAACAATAATATTCCGATTTAAATTACTCAAATTGGAATAAGACGAGAAAGTACCTTGTGATGCCATTATGTGAGAGGTGGCGCTTGTGTTCATATACCAATTTTCGTTCGGAGCGTTGAGTGATATTGTGTTCATAGCTGCCTCATTGTCAGTCGGTGCATAGGTGGAGGACGGGGAGACCTGTGCTGTGTAAGTCTGTTGTGGACGTGTGCCGAGTATGCCAGGTTGGGCCTGACGGGTTGGAGGTGGAGTCTACGAGGATGTCGAATACGGGCAAGGGGGAGAGTCCAAAGTAGGTGGGGCCCACAGGGGGTAGGCAGCCCACGGTGGAGGTTGCTGGTTGTTCCCTGCCGGCGGGGACTGCCCCTTGCCGCCACCGTTGCTGCCAAAATTCCGTCCGCCACGGCCTCTGTCGGACTACCGCCCTTTGCGGTTGTTGCGGGTCAACGCGGACTGATTCGGGTCCTCGGGTCGGCGGTGATGGCTGCCAGAATTTGAGACCCTGCCGTCGGCGGAAGGCCCGACGGTGGTTCTGAGGGCGGCGTTTGCAATGCTGGCCTGAGTGGTGTTGCACTTGATTTCCCGGGTTTTCTCAAGAATTAGCCTCGAACGGGCCTCATAAAACGGTGGTAACGGCATGCATTGCTAAAGGATGGTAGCAACGCCGTCATAGGATTCGTTCAAGCCGGCAATAAGTGGCATGACCAATCGCTGATTAGTGACTTGTGCACCGACGTTGGAGAGTTGGTCGGCAAGCATCTTGAGTTCTTGACAATATGCAGACGCGTTAGGGAAATCGTCCTGATGAACATCCTTGAACTGATTTTCAAGGTATAAAGCATGTTGAGTTTTGTTGTCGTGAAAAATACTCTCCAAGCGTTCCCACGTTTGACGGGCAGTGGCATCGGTCTCAATGATTGTGTGCAACAGATCATTAGATATCGTGTCGTATTTTCATTGGAGGACAACTGCATCCAAACGAGATCAAAGTTCATCATCGGAAGTCGAGGGTAGGTCGAGGGCCTTCGATTTAGGGGGATAATATGGTCGATAACTTTGTAGACACGACAATGGATTTTGAAAAGCTCTGCCCACGAGGAGTATTGACCATTTTCCATCTCAAAAGTGACAAATGAAATTTTTAATGTTATTGACTGCAAGTGCAGGATGGAATTTGGTTTGGTCAGCCATGGAAAACGAAATTTAGGAGGAAGAGGGAGAGAGAACAAGAGGGAGACTGGCCGAAAACAGGGTATCCATCGGTGGGGGTTGGCGGGGGGTCGGCGGATAGGTAGTAATTTTTAGGGTTTTGGCTACTGATACCATAAAGGAATATGTTCCTTGATTTTATTAATTTATGATTTACAATAAATAGTGTTACGAAAAATATTTACCTTGTTACAAACTAGGTAACTAATCAACCTAATTACAAAAGGAATATAATTCTACTTAAAATAGGAGATATACAATTAATGTAAGAATATTCGGTAAATATTCTATTAATTAGGTGAATTCTCGCATCTAGCAAATATGAAATTTCTTACTTTAGTTTTACATGTGATAAGTCAATGTTTGTTGATTGATTTTACTTCAACTTACCGAGTATCGGAAAGAAAAAAGTGCAGACGAAGTAGAATGGATATTGAGGGTTCACATAGCTGAACTAGTTTGGGATGAGACATACTTGTGGTTCCCAATGAAGTTATCGCTGATGAAAAGTTAATCATAGTGGGACAATGTCGAGGTGCAAGGTTTTTTGGTGAATCTACTGGATATACTTCTATTACCAGGATCCTTTTATTTGACATATATGTGATGGAGCACTTTATTTGATTAGCTTTGGCCATCTTAAAGCACTTAGATTGACGTCATTGATACTGATAATATACAAGAATGGGTTTTCAAGGTGAAGCTCTGAATGGTGGTCTTTTGGGCAAACCTGGGGGGGTATCTTTTCTCGCTGGGGTTTTTCTGGGCTTATGGACTTTCTTTATGTGCTTTACACTTGGTATGTATGGGATGCTTTCCTGTTGGATGCCTCCAGTCTTGCTTGCTAGTAACGAAATTGCTTATGCGCAAATGAAAAAGATATAGAAGGATTCTTTAACCTTTGACATTGTTGAGATAAGATTAATAACTAGATCTCTCTGTTCTGCATATGGTTTTGAGTCTGAGATTGTTTCTCTAGCAATGTACCCGTGGCACCACATTTAGTGTTTCGTTGTGTTTAACCTTATCAATGACATGTCAATAAACGTAATAATACGTCAAAAGGCTAGTGTACTTGTACTGCTGTCTTTCATTTGACATGAGTATATTAAGGTAAACGAATTCCAGATAAAGTTGAGCACGACTACCATAACTTCTCATATGATGCACGCTCCTAGTTGGGTGGATGAGGTGGCCCTTGTTACTTCCTTTGGGTGTGAAATGCTGATTTTAGAGTAGTTTATTCCCTAACAGACCTACAAGAGATTGGTTGATTCTTTTCCGCGCATTTCATCATCTATTTTACATTGTTCAAGACATAATATAACCATGTAGTAGGAGTGACCATTGGGTAGCAGAAGATATGAAGTGTAGCTGATTCTGATCAGTTTTATTTGTGAGAAGATGCATTGGGAGCCTGTGAGAGTTTTAATTGGAAAGATTAAAGAATGGGTTAGAGGGCTTAAGCATCATGGACATGGAAATAAGATGATTGGTTATGATTCAACAGTTGTTCTCCATAGCATGTAAATAATAACACTTCAAGAAAGTTAGGATGAAGTCATCTACGAATCCCTAGCGAAATTAGGGAAAATCTTAGGAAAAACATCCTTAAAATAGGGCTGCTTAATATCCATATTTTTCTTTAAAATGTCCTTCCAGTGATTCAACATCCTTAATATCCATATTTTCTCAGTATCTATTTAAGTTCTTCATTCACTTTGACTTTAGTCTAAATGGGTTCAGCTTAAAAGTTTCAAAGCGAAGGCTAAAATACTAGGTGATTTCGTCCTTTCTGTCCAAGCCTTTGTGGACAGAGTTACCAAGTACTTATGTTGGTAGGAAGTAGCAGGTACCCCGTGGAAAATACAGATATAAATAGAAAAAGAAGAACAGCTTAAAATTGAATCTTTTGAGTTTGACATCTTTATGTCGAAATGGATTCAGCTGAAAAACTTTGAATTGATTTTCTATGATTGATGTATGAGCTACAATATGTGCTTCAAGTTCAGGCCTGAATTTGTCGTATTTTGTACATTTCTATGGTTATAGTGGTTTATTGACTCACGGATGAATATTAGGTAAATTCTTGCATCTAGCAAATATGGAATTTCTTACTTTAGTTTCACATGATAAGTCAATGTTTGTTGATTGATTTCCCTTGAACTTATTATGGAATGGAAAAGGTGCGGACGACATATAATGGATATTGAGGGTTCATATAGCTCATCTAGTTTGGGACTGAGACATAGTTGTTGTTTCCGATGAAGTTATTGCTGATGAGTAGTTATCAAAGTGGGACGATGTCGAGGTGCAAGGTTTATTTGTGAATCTATTGGATAGACTTCTAATTACCAGGATCCTTTTTCTTTCTTTCAAGTCTTTCATTCCCTTTACTGAAATCTGTAATTGGAGTTTCATCAATTTGGTTGGGGGTCCCTGAACCAGGTGTAGGGATATGTTGTGTCATTATTCTTTACTGGAGAAGAGATTCGTGCAAATAAATAAATGTATGTGAAGAAGCTTCTTCTCTTGCATCTACGTGAAATATTACAATTGTTCTGCATCTTTTCTTTACCTCGAGTAAGAATATCTACAGCAAGTCTGCGAATTACTTATAGAGTTGGATCAATGGCAGATACCTGGGAAAATATTTCTTAAAAGGTCTAGAACTCTTTTTCTGCTTTGACTGGGTAGTTTACTAGGTCATAAATAGTCTCTATATCAAAAGAATCCAAGATGGATACCAGTTAATTGAAGTTGGATTGTCCCTTCGGGGACATCCGATGGAAAAAAATTGAAATTGGATTAACTGAAATGCTTTTGGATGACTGAGTTCATTGATCTCGGAGAATTTTTTAGCATTTCCCATACGAAGTAGGATTGGATATGAGTGTATATCCTACACGGATGTGTATAGTTTCTAGCAAGAGTCATGTATTTTGAGGGTGTATAAAACAATTTTACTCGAAGCATTTGAGCAGACACACACTTCTGTTTTTTAGAGAATAGTTAACATTTGCATGATTCTGATGGATCCCCTTTACTTGGTTTAAGTTAATGTGCAATACTAGGATATATGTCAAATTCTTGTCAGATTTATATAATGATAAGTAACTCCTGTGTCTGCAAGTGTAGCCGTAATGGCTTATGTTTGTTTGTTATTCCTTTGCGATCTGTGAATTTGAACTCTGGCTTTCTCTTCCCTAATGGTCAAGGATAAAATCTCTATGTCCAAACGGTTCTTAAAGTTCTTGTTTTCATGGATTATCTCTAGCACAAGCCCCTAAATTGCCCTTTCTTTTTTGGATCTTTTTTGAAGCTGTGGTTGCGTTCAAAGAAAATCATCATGTTCAAGTATTCACCACGTGGTAGGAACCAGAGAAACAAAGGTTTCAAGGTGAAGCATGCTCTTCAGATATGTGTACTTGTCGGTGTTTGTATCTGGCTACTTTACCAAGTCCAGCACTCACGTAGCAAGAAAGCATCTTTTGAACAAAACACAACCGTCTCAGAGAAGGTACAAACTGACAATGATGTAAATATCAGGTTAGGAAGGAAGGACCTCCAACCTCAAAAGAAAGAAGTAGATATGGATGATGAGAAGCTGAAGGAGGAGACAGAGGAAGACGAGCTTAAACGTTTTGATGATGACACCAAAGTGGAGGAACATGACCATGATCTTGAAAAATCAGCGGAGGATAGTGAGCATAAAGGGGACCCAGTGGATGAGGATACAGGTACAGAAAAAATCCAGGAGAAAGAAGTTAGTGGAGAAGACAATGCTAAAGCAGAAAACAAAAAGAATACTGAAGATGGCAAAGGTGAGAGTAATGAGGAAGCCACTGACACGAATACCAACAACAGTGAAACTAATGAAACCAGAGAAGAAAATAGTGAAAAAGATCAGGTAAAGGAAAGTGGCGTTGAGGGTGAAGAAAGTAAGGACCAGGAATTAGAAAAGGAAGACAAGGATGTTAAAGAGAACAATGGCAAGGAAAGTGAAAGTGAAGAGAAGGGAACTGAGGGAAATGTTGATGCAGGAACTGATTCGAAAGAAGAGAAGGCACAAAACGAAGAGAGTGGAAGTGAAGAAACCTCTGAGAATAAAAGCGAAGTTGAAAATTTAAGTGAAAAAAAGTCTGTGGAGTTGGAGGAAAGTAATGAGGGCAAAGTAAAAGAGAACGACGAGAGCAAAGAAGAGAAAAATGAGAGAGACAACAGAGAGAATGATGTAGCCAGTAAAGACAAGGAAGTGAACCAAAGCAAAAATGAAGAATCTGGCTTATCAGAAGACAAAATTCATGATGAAAATGATAAGACTAATGAGGCTTCAACAGTAGAAATTGGCAAGGAAGAGACTTTAGACTCTGAAAAAATGACAGGAACAGAAGGAGATGGTAGTATAGCCTTGAAGAATGAGGAGGAATCCAAGAAGGGAGAAGATGAGTTGCAGGACAAGAAAAACAAGGACGAGGCAGGTGAAGGAAGTCTGAACAAGGTGGATTCAGATGCTGGAGAAAATAGTTCTGCTGATGCAAATGCTGTTGGAGAAGTGAGTATCGGAAGCAACACTGACGACAGTTCTAATGCTGCAGCAGGAACCAATGAAGCCGCTAGCCAGCAGACAGAAACTGGCAATTCTGCCTCTGAGACCACTCAAAATGAAAACAACACCAATGATAACTCAAATCCTGCAGCTGGAACAAATGAAGCCAATGAACATCAGCAAGAAAATGAAAACTCTGCCTCTCATACCATTCAGAATGAGAAAAATTCTAGTGATGACTCCAATCCTGCACCAAAAACCAATGAAGCCAATAAGCAGCAGGAGGAAAATGGCAGTTCCGCCTCGGACGCGACACAAAATGAGAAGAACTCTGATGAAGACTCCAATCTTGCAGAAGGAAACAATGAAGCCAACAAACAGAAGCAGGAAAATGACTCCAATTCTGCAGCAGAAACCAACGAAGCCAATAAGCAGGAACATGACAGTTCCGCCTCTGACGCCACACAAAACGAGAAGAATTCTGGTGGAGACTCCCATCTTGCAGAAGGAAACAATGAAGCCAACAAACAGAAGCAGGAAAGTGTCTCCAATTCTGCAGCAGAAACCGACGAAGCCAATAAGCAGCAACAGGATCATGACAGTTCTGCCTCTGACGCCACACAAAATGAGAACTCTGGTGAAGACTCCAATCTTGCAGAAGGAACCAATGATGCTAACAAACAACAGCAGGAAAATGACAGTTCTGCCACTCATTCCACACTAAATGAGAATGTTTCAATTAAAGAGGCTGTTTCCGTCGGAGATCACACAGAGAACGTTCCACATGAGCAGCAGTCTGAGAAAAAGGATTCAAATCCCTCGGGAGATGAAGAATCAGTAACAAGTTCAAACAGCTCTGAATCTGTTGTATCAGTTGACCAAAATGGCAACTCTTTAACATCTCGTGCAACTGAGAAGTCAACGGGAGGTGGGAACGATCAGAATGAGGCAAACCTGAAATCAGATGCTACTTCTGATCCAGGCTCTGAGAACAAAATAAATCCCTCAAATGACAATGACGAGACAGACCCAGATCAAAACAAATTGACTGATTCTTCAAGCTCACATGGCAATTCTGATGATAGCCAGCAAAACCAAGCTGAGTCAACCAAATCTGCTCTTCCTCAAGAAGAAACAGAGGCTCGTACTGATTTGGGAACATTGCCACAGACTGGAAACGAGGGAAACAGTCATGAAAAAGCTGCAGCGGAGTAACATAGATACCTAGTAAGTACTATTTTTATGCCACAGTTTTATTCACATTCTTTCTTCTTGTTGCCTTTTTCAAATTCTAAGGCAACTGTGAAAGTGATATAACTTTGGTTGCTTGCTGGTCGATGCCAAGAGCCATCATGTAACAAATATATAGTTTGATGTTGCGCAGAACTTAGTGACTTGATTATCTCTATCCCATAAATGTGTATATGCATGTCTGGATCTTGCAATTTTCCATGCTTTATTAATGATAAGGGTTTCTTCATCTTTATTTCATATTGCCTAAGGCATCTGATTAGTCAATTTTAATCATTGAATTATTCTTTTTTGTGTAGCATCTTGCTATTGTAGGGTGCTTGTCGCCATTGTATCTGAGAAAAAGATTTCGGTTGACACACGTATATGAAAATACATTCTATGAATACTAACAAGAGCTTACAGAGACGTTTTAGTTTTACACAATTGTTTCCTCGAAAGAATTTCCAAAAAGTATACAAATGCCACTTTAAATATTCAACGACAACATAGGAAAGCTAGCTATATACTTTTGTATTGATTCTTCAATCCAGACGCCCGAATAGGACAGATTGACTTTTACAAAATGGTAATCTTTTTCTCATTTGATTGTTGACTTTTGAATCTAGGAGATTCTTTGTCTCATTCAAAAATTTAATAGGAGGCTCAGAAGATTAAGGTCAATTATAACATTCTCCAGTCTTATAGATGATAAATGAAATGGTAAAGGTTTTCCTTCTTGTGTAGTATCAAATTGTCCCAACTTAGGAGTGTTACCTTACGTTTCTGATATCGTTTCTTTATGTTTATTAGATTTTTGGCTGACTCAATGATAAATGGGGTTAATAGCATTGGACAAAAACAGTAAAGGGAGGAGAGTCTTAAAAGAAACAAAACTATATATCATTTTGACAATTTTGATAATTTAAATTTGGGTAAATTATTTAGCAACGTTAAACTTCATAAACTGAAAGTGGACTCCTTTCTAACACCCTGATGGGTCATTTGGTGTAGAAGCTAAGTTATGCATAGATGGGTAATATAAAATTGTAACGCGTGGATTTTTCATGCAGAGTCTGTAATGTAAAAATTAGTAATGAAAGGATTATAATACATTAACTATAATGTAGGGGTTACTTGAGATTGGATATATGGTTTGTGGTACTAAAAATTATTTTACAATGTGTTTCAAAATGTTTATATTTTTTGACAATATTAGTTACTAATCCCTGTATTCTTACACCACATACCATTCCCACATAAAATAACACGTTCATTCGCGATTAACATATTGGGCTATTAGTTGTGCAGATAATAACTTTGAAACCGAACCTTGTAATGGATACCAAATACCGTCCCTCAAACAATTACAGACCACGTCTGTTACCTGTAATATTTGAAATCTTAAACTAGTTATCAAAATTTTTGACAATACATATTCAACTACACACATCTGCCGACAGGTTTAGTCAGCAAATATAACTATCTGCATCCCTTAAATGATATTCATAGGAATGAATCATATATAAGTACAAATAAACCATGAAGAAACATTGGGTAGGACAAAAAGATGAAGAAACGTACACCCTCACATCAATAATATCATGTAGACAAAGTGGCATTAAGACATCCAAAATGGGACATTTAAGAGCAACTACATTGAAAAGAATAACTGGAATGACTTAATCATCCTTCAATTCTTATTTCTTTAGAAAGCACTGTGTAAGAAGCAAGAGTATATTGCAAAATACAGATATGCCCAAAGAAAGGTAACGGTTTCTTATACTGAAAAGAACCAACAGAAGATGTCTAATGAAAATTCAACAGCTTTCACATCACAGATGTGATGATACTCTCAGATGGACAGGAATTATTTTAGTGCCTTCACAGAGAAACCATGCAGTATCAGTGGTGCTTGACCTCAAAAAGGCCATCTGGACCTGCATTCACCAAAGGTCAGAGAAGAAATGGTATTACAACATTGCGTAGCCAAGTAGCAGCTTTAAGTGCAAGCACAGAATATGGCAAAGATGGAAATTTCATCATGAAAAAGTATATCCTAGAAAGGATACAACAAAATGCCATGAGCCCTGAATTACTATTACAACAATACAAATACGCGATATCATGTTTAAATTTAAAAAACGAGGCCTGCAACACAGGTACTCAAAGCTTTTGAATATCAACCAGGAAAACAATAGATATGCAGCAGAACATGACAATCCTGATTACAACTATGATTTTCTTTTCACAACAGATGAAATTAGAAGAGAAATTCACACATTGCGTTATCTGCCAAAGTTGCCAACAGTATCTAACTATTTCAGCAAGCATCATCAATTCCAAAATGAATTAGGGGACATCAAGGGAGTAAATTGCATTTCTCGTACCTACTTTTAAGAGTCAAGCAATTCTCTACCTAGTTTTTCCGAACGATGCATATAATACACTAACATAATGCTCAATCATTTAAATCTTTAACATCATGCCCCAGGGATTAAAGAGATCATGCAAAGCCAGCCCCACAACTATCAGGTATTAAATAAGGATAACATGATGATAAGGATAACATGATGAGAACACTTCCAAGCCCTCCAATACCATTGGAGGTATGCTGCAAAAAATTTTAACCACAAATGGACAAATACGAAATACATCAGTAATATTATTCTTATTAAACAAGTGTTGAATGCTGGTGACAACATTGCAACCATCAAAGGTCAGACAGTCAAACGACCAAGCATGATTCCAACAACAACATACCCAGTGAAATCACACAACGTAGGGTCTGGAAAGGGTAGAGTGTACGCAGACATTACATCTACCTACCAGTAGGTAGAGCGCCTATTTCCAAGAGACTCTCGGCTCAAGACAAAGCATAAGCAAAGCACAAGCAAAGTAAGAGAAACGGTCAGACACGGCCAAAAAATGCAAGCAGTATGAAAATGCTGATATCAAAAGCGAATAAGTCGTGATAGCGCATTCTGAAAAAGTAAGCAGTAACTAGCACAAGTAAATAAGCTAAACAAAGTACACTAAAGGACACACATCAGCAAAAAGCAAACTACATGAGACTATAAAGCAATAATGCGCCTATTAGTATGATAGGCTAAGCGGGCCTACAATAATAACACTACAACTACCTGTTTGCAAGCGTAAGTAGGACTACGCTCGACTAACTACTACCCTTCTACACTAATACGTGTATTCCACAACGCTCTATCTAAGGTCATGTCCTCGTAAGTTGCACATGCACCATATCCCGTCTAATAACCTCTCCCCAATACTTCTTCGGCCTACCTCTAACCTTTCTGAACCTGTCCATAGTCAATCTCTCACAACTCCGCACTGGGGCATTTGTGTCTCTGCTCTGCACATGCCCAAACTATCTCAACCTCGCTTCCCGCATCTTATCCTCCACCGAGGTCACTCACACTTTGCCCCGGATATTATCATTTCTAATATTATTCCTCCTTCTATGCCCACACATCCATCTCAGCATCCTCATCTCTGCAACTTTCATCTTTTGGATGTGCAAAGTCTTGACTGGCCAACACTCTACCCATATAACATAGTCGGTCTAACCACCGCCCTATACAACTTGCCTTTAAGTTTTGGTGGCACCTTTTTTATCGCATAAGACTCCAGATGCGAGCCTCCATTTCATCCATCCTGCCCCAATATGATGTGTGACATAATCATCAATCTCTCCATCCCCTTGGATAATAGACCCGAAGAACTTGAAACTTCCTTTCTTTGGAATGACCTGAGTACCAAGCCTCACCTCCACGCATGTCTCAAGGCCGCTCCCGTTACTGAACTTACACTCCAAGTATTTTATCTTGGTCCTACTCAACATGAACCCTTTAGACTCCAGAGTATGTCTCCAAACCTCCCGCTTAGCATTCACTCCGCTGTGAGTCATCAATCAGAACTATATCGTCTGCGAATAACATACACCATGGCACCTCCCATTGGATTTGTCACGTCAGTCCGTCCATCACCAAGACAAATAAGAATGGACTAAGAGTTGATCCCTGGTGCAACCCCATCGTCATTGGGAAGTGCTCCGAGTCTCCTCATACTGTTTGTACCGCGGTCTTGGCTCCATCACACATATCATTGATCGCCCTAGTGTACGCCACACCAAGCATGATTCCGTAAACGTGAAATTATTGAGAGAAAATCAGAAATTGACTCGTCACATAATTACCCCATGGAAACTCCTTATTGCGAATGTGCAAGTATGAGTAAGCCTGCAAGCAGAAGAAGAAAGGACAATTAATAATATTAGGTTACACAGATTGAGGGAAATAACATATTATTGACTTGAATTCAAAAACACGTAGCAGCAACACAATCTTCCACACTGTCATCCTGAATTAAATAAATTGAGACACTTCACACATTTAACTATCCTTTTAAAAACATCAATCCATTCCCCTCCCGACAATCTCAAATGAATAGCGAAAATGGCCTAGGATTAAAAATTAGATGTTGGCTTCTCAAAAGGCCAACTTGCCGTAAACGTCTCTATACTACGACTAATTATTCAAAACTCACTTATATAATTGAAAAATCTCTCAAACCTTTTTTTAAAAGAAAAACTACTCCTTTCCGGTCCAATTATATGACAATTTCCATTTTGGGACATCACAAATCAGATCGAACCATTCATAGTAATAATCCTACACCTCTTCCACTGTTCAAGAATTCAATTCTGTGTCAATTTAAATTCTTAACTACTAAGTAAATATCTTATTCAACGACCACTTATATCAAATATAAGTCACTTATCACATAAAATAGGATTAACAATTTATACTTTACCCTTTACATTGATCTATCACCAAATCTGGAAATTTAACAATTGAACATTAAAAACCATCTTCCGTTATTTTTCTTTCTTTCCACCACCAATACATTGTTGCCCTCTATCCTCTATTGTTAATTATCTTGCTTCAATAGTCATTTTAACTACTTTAAATTATTAGAATATCTCAAACACATACAAGGAATAACTGAAAGATTTCATAATACAGTTAACTCTTTTTGAAAAGATACAGTGAACTCTTGTCATCTTCTTCATAGTATTTTATTTTCTCAGGAACTAACCAGATTCTCCATAATGAAGTTATCAAAAAAGCCACATGGCACAACTCTACTCTTTAAATTTGAATTTAATACGTTAAACACTTAAACATCGCCCTTGCAATAGGAAGTGTAGGTAAGATTTCCAGCTGCTTAAAACTTTTTGATGGTGTCGGCTCATGAATATGTGATATATTTATATACATTGCACTTGTTTACACAGCTTTAAGGCCATTAAGAGGACTGAAGGACCAAACAATTATTTCCACTACTTGAAAAGGAACATGTGAATATCCCTCTGATGGACAAAAGCAATATGAACCTCTGAAATTAATCTAATGTCTGCATCTAAAATGGAAAGATAGACACAGGAACATACAGTTGAATACAAAAAAAATTAAGATTATTGACATCAAAGAAAGTAAAAGAAATTCATAGACAAAGCTTACAGGAGGCTCGTCGCTGTGAGGATGACCCTTTGAGAGATTAATCACCGCAAGAACTGTGCATCCAATTATTCCAGCGTAAGTAATTTTCTCCCACTTAGCTGCTTCCCCTGCCCAAAGAATATCAAGATACACATCCAAGTTAATCACTTTAAGAAAAATGAATCTAGTATGTCTTAATTCCAAACTAGTTAGGATCGCCCTTTGTCCATTTTTACTTGTCGATTATACAAAAAATAGATGTCCACTTTTACTTGTCCTGTTTCAAAAACCAAGAGACAACTTTCCATTACATACCTATTTTACCCTTATTATTAATTATTGGATTGAAAACTTCAAGCAATTGTTAGTGGCTGCACAACTTTTAAAGTATGATTGATTGATTGCAATTATTTAGAGATTTTTAATAATTAGAGGTAATATAGTAAAATTGTTCTTTTATTTATTACTCCTTGGTCAAACATGGACAAGTAAAAATGGACGGATGGAGTTTCGTTTCCAATCAGGCTCGTTTTATTCCAATAACTCGTCTTTTTAACAAAATACAAGTCTAAGTCAATTTCACCTTAATCAAATTTCCACATAATATGTAAATACAACATACACGGAACATATAAGATCTATACAAGCAAATAAATATCTGCCGTGCAGAAACTTAAAAAAATCGTCGATTTCAACAATCAGCACATGAAAACGCGTAGGGATCTAGTAGCTCAATTGGTTAGCTACCTAAACTTTCACCTTCGAATCCCACGTTGCAATTAACTCCCCATTTCCACTACCCCTATGTAATAAAATAAAATAAAATAAAAAGCACATAAAAACGCATCCAGAAAAAGAAAAAAATGTATGTTAAAATTACAGATCGGATCCAATGCAAATACGATTTGAGAATGATTAAGTTTACATACGAGCCTCTTCATGAACGGAGGAGTGAGAAGCGAAAGTCCTCTTGGAAGCCGGCGTTACACGTGGAGCGCCGCCGCGTAGGGCGGAGCGAATACTAGATCTGAACATCGCCGTCGCCATTTAGGGATTATTTTTGTTCTCTGTGTTGGTGGATTAACTTTGCCGTCTGTGTATTAGTATACTAGTGCTCCCTCGCCCCTGTTATTATTAATCAAATTCGCACGCTTTACCTTCTCGCACGTGTAAACACTTTTTTAGGGCCGCGTTTTATGTAGACCTCTTGGACTGTTGACGAAGTTTAGGTGTCGTTTGTTTGAGAATTTTTAAAATTAGAGATCTGGGGAGTTTTATTTTATTTTTTAGTTTTTGAAATAAAAGCCAAATTTGATAATTTTCAAAAAGTTAATTTTTCATTTAAAATAGCTCAAGCAAATATATGATGGGCATTCAAAAACAATTTTGCAAACTCAAATTAAGGCAAATTGGTCAGATGATAATTTTTTAATTAAAAGAGTTGTTATAAAAAAAAATAGGTAAGCATAATATAATAAACCACGAGGGAGATCAGTATTATGAGGTCAAACCTAAGGGGAGATTTCTGAAATTATCCTTTTATTTTATGATAGTATTGGATGTTTGTGATTTTTTCGCCTATTTAAAAGTGATCTTGCACGTGTAAAAGGATCTTGTGCTCATTTTTTATGAATATTGTGTTCGATAAATCATCTGCAAAGCTAAGGTGCAAAAGCGATTTTTTTTTTTGGCAAATACACGATAAAAGCATTTAATAAGCAAAGCTTGAAGATATTTTTGTCTGCTAAACATAAATAAAATAATTTTATAAAAAACAAAAGTAATGTGAACATTTGTAAGAAGCTTTTGATTTGAATATTTTTGAATCCAATGCCCCTATTACGTTACATTTCACATAGAAGGATTATGAATCAGATTACAAGAATATGAACCTATGCTACAGACACATTTAGTCATTTACCCCTTATTCTCAACATGACCTATACTTTCGATGAAACTTTTATCTACTATTGTAGTTACTTCATTTTATTTGGAGAATCTGAAAGGTTGCTATTAATATTAATATTGCATTAATATGCATCATCTGTTAATTTAATTATAACTTTACAAACAAGCTAGACAGAAAAATAAAAACCAATATCAAACATATATTTGATTTTTTATTAAAAAAAGACATTTGCTACTAGAGTTAATTTGGATAAATTTAGACCAAATTTGTTGACGAGTCCCATATAGATGAAAAAAAGGATGGATGGTCTCCTTATATGGGTTTTGGGCTATTCTTTCTGTTGGATATAATTGTTGGAATCAAAGCAGTACGGGAAGTAAATAAATATTACAAGTGTTCGAAAGGATAAACAAACAACCAAGATTATAATTGCCGCAAGCTTATTGAGTCTTGAATCTTGATAACCTGAAATCAAGAAACACTAAATCTGGATTGTTACAACTGTGGCTGAGTCGAGAGATGGCTCTCTGTCTTTAATACAAGATTGCCCCGTATATATGCTTTTACGTTATCGGACAATAGTCTCCCAAGATAAAACAGCAACTAATTAACATTACAAAACAAATAGGTTGATTCTGACGAAGAAAACATACATGAAACAACTTGCTGAAGAATGGAAAAATTTAGAGGAAAAGGAAGAGTTTATGTTCTTTTCTTTCCACTGCTCTCTTATCTTTCTACTCTATTGCCCTCAAATAAGAGTAAGGTCTCAATATATAGTGTTTAGGAGGATGACCTCTCAACTAGCCAACTAATGGCTTTTAATAGTCATGTAATGGCACTTAGTGAGAAGTGAGAAGTTATATTTAGCCAAGTAATGGCCGAATTCAACTGTCTTGTAATGGAGATTCAATGCTCCAAAACAACCCAAGAGGCAGAAACCTTTTTTATCTTTCTTGAAACTTCGGGGACCAAGCTGTAAGTACTAAACAGTTTGGGATCCAAAAGATAATATCAGAAGAAGCCCAAGACCCGAGCCCGGACCGGACGGCGGCAACACGCGTGTGGGCTTAGCCTCAAACCCAAGCACAATTAGGTTCTCCCTCCTTCAAACACATGGGTTACCCCTTGGGGTCCCAAACCCTTATCCATTTTCAGGCTTATAAAAAGAACAATTCTTCATTTTCCCACCGATGTGGTAGATTTGTCCCACACCATATTTTCATGCCTCAAACACCTTACTTCGTGAACCAATATATCTTTCATTTCTTAACAAAATTTGACGATCATTGGCCCTACGGTCATCTACTCACTTAGTAGATTATGCACGTGTGAAAAGACAAAGCCTCCAACATGCGGAACCCTAGTGTTTAAGTCATTAAATATGGGTAGACGAACCCCCCCACCCAAGGCAAATTTCCAACAATCCCCCCATAAGCTAGCTTTTGGATTGAGTTAGTCTCAAGATTCATTTCTTAACATGTTGTGTTTATCGATATTGGGGCCTACATATTAAATTGTCCATGCAAGTCCCACATCGGATGAAATAGGGGTGTGTGATTTTCTTATATGGTCTTGGACAATTCTCCCCTAATGAGCTAGTTTTGGGTTGAGTTTGTTAAACAGAGCAATATACATGTGATATACACTGAACATACAGCAGTGTATATCACATGTATATCAGTGAATCAACAAGCATGCGGCAGTCTGCAAAGGCGATTGGGCCTCTCGGCGGTGGCCAACACGTCCGACCATGGGCTAATTTAGAGCGACAAAGCGGTGGACAAAAACAGTGTATATTAAGGAAAGTATATTGTGTGTATATTGTAGTATATTTGTTACCTAGATTAGGATATACTCTTACCATATTTAGGATATACACATACCATAATTGTATAGTTAGAATTATGGTAGAATAAGGTTTTAGAAATAGAATAGGAATATGATTCTCCTATTTTGTAACTTGTATATATATCTATTCAATCAATGAAAATAATCAAGGGGATTATTTCTTTCAGAGTTAAACCCAAAATTCAATTGTTAATAAAATTCAAGTTTTGCTTGATTTGCAACACCCTAATCGCTTCTATTCTATGCACTCAAACCTACATTATAAGTAAATTTTCATTTTGGTCAAGTAGAAGATTTTGATCAAACAAGCGTAAGTAAATCAGAATATGTTTAATTTTGACCGGATAAAAGTACATTTTCAAAATAAGATATATTTTTATTTTTTTTCATTTGATTAAGAAAGCTATTCAACATAAGTTTGATACAAATATCATACCTGCAAATAAATTATGAGTCCTGAAAACACAATCATATTAAAGGTATATTATATGTAGTCCTACTAAAATACCTCTTAAAAAATGAGTAAGTTTTGTCCTCCGGAGCATAGTCCAGTGGCAAAGCCTGGGCGCTATAAGGCGCTCTGGCATTGGACAGCGTGGGTTCGATTCATGGCGAAGAAAGTGCATGTTGGAGAATTTGGCCTTGTCTCGTTGATCGGTTATGCGCTCGGAAAAAAGCGGCCGGAGCACATCCCGCGATTTACCTGGTGATAGTTGTTGAAGGGCCGGTCTATTACCTCGGGGCGTTTGGGTATCTGGGTGAAGTAGTCGGTATGGCGCAGAAACTGAATTATAAAAATAAAAAAAATGAGTAAGTTTTCACCAGCTAAGCAGTAGCTTCATGAAAGAATCTTGTGTGTTATGTGGGTCCAAAATTTTGTAAAAAAAACAAGTCTCGAGTAATCTCGTCCTACTTAGAAAATTCATTTCGTAAAAGAAATTGAATTTATTTTCTTTCTTTCAAAAAATTCACTGTTCCTTCAAAAAAAAAGTTTCAATAGATCTACCAATCTGGAACAATACAAAACATCATTGAAGATTAAAGAAGAAAGAAATTAAATTTCAAGGCATTTGTTATCACAAAAAGTTTATTTTATTGAATTTTGCATGAACTTTTTTTCCTGATGATTGACGACTAACAATAACTTATTTTATAACATAATTGACCAATTTAAAGACTCGATAGTTGCATTGTTAAATTCACATGCATACACTATTTTCAACTTCAAGAACTCTAGTTCAGAAATAACATTCAAATCAAATTTGAGTCGCCGATCAGAACACTATTTTTTGCTTTTTTATATTTTTTTCAATTATAGCTTGATAGCCACCAACTGCTTCAACTTGTGTTTATCAGGAGGTATTTCTGAACCGAAATACAAGATCTGGTACCTTATTTTTTGACTTTTTTCCTTCTCATTCAGTACTTGTAGTTTTTCATGGAGATCACCAAATGCCTGAAAGACATTTAATTTTTTCATGTCGGCTTGATCGTCAATTTGGGGATTGTTTAGTTTCCATTCTAAAAATTTATCAATTATTTTTTCTATGTTAGTGGAGCCATGTGAATATGCTTTTCCACTAGGTAAAAAGAGAAAAACACCAACATATGCTCCCGTCAAAGTTGATAGCTCATCTACTTTCTTGAACAAGCTCAATTTCCTTTTTGAAAAGGTAACATAGCTTGCTTCTTTAGATTCAAGTATTCAACCAACTTCATTTTAATTTTTTGCCTATCCTTGCCGGCCTTCTTCTCCATTGCAAAAGGCAAATACTCAAAGAAGAAATTAAGAAATGTTTTTATTGAATGAGTCCGGGCAATTCTGAGAGTAACGCCCATGTAATTTATAGTTGGAGCTCACCTCTGTTGTCACGTGTATTATCACATTTAATAAATATATTCATATTAGATTACATGAATCCCAATAAAATTGTACAAATATCTATTGTACTGCAATTGCAAGTAATAAAGTTAAATTGAATTAAAGGACGAATAAAAAATAATAACACGTTTAAATAATCTTACGTACATATTTAGTGTTAATTCTATACTATGAATAAGAAAACTAAATTTTAAAAATAAATCTAGACAACTCTAGTTCAGTAAAACCTTATAAGATAATTTCACACCTCTAATTAGTTATATTGATTGTTACTTTTTAATTTTACTTTGCTTTATGAAAGTTGTTGAACTATTTAATTCCCCTATTTTTGACAGCATATATATCATTTCCAATGTTATTTCCAAATTTCACTTTTAGGTCATATAGAACGGTAAGACTAATCACATAACGTATCTATTACAACACCTATAATATTGCACTCCTTAAATAAATTAAATACATCTCTAAAGTAATTTCACTAAATTTAGTAGTATTCTGAAGTTACAATTTTGAATTTAAATGAACAATTACTATTGTAGATAATTGAATAAATAAATTAAATGAAAAGGCATCAAACATGCCCCTAGCATAATTTTCTAAGAATAAAGATTCAATTGAAGCACGCTTGAAATAACTTCATATCAATATCTTTAAAATTTACGGAAATCTGTAACTCCTATTTAAAGATATACACATTTCAATTTTAATAGTTTGCTAAAGTCCTATTGCATCAAGAAACTTTTCTCAAACTCGAGTGAGTAATCAATTATTGAGCAGGAATTATAATACTAATGATCCAATAATAGTTCAAGAGGGATATGATCTTCCCTTTTTATAATGTATAATAAGCTTGCACATAGCTTCTTAATGATCTCATTATTTTTTATTCTATGCGATTTCATACATTTGATTGTCCAACTCTTTGTGATTATTTTCTTTTGCTGCTGGGATATCAGCGTTATGTAATGTACAACATATATAATATAATATAACTGGATTTAATGTTTTTTTCACAACTAAAACAAGGACAAAATGGTTATAAGGGTCATAACTCAGTTAATAATTAATGCCTAACTCGAAAGGCCAAACCAAGCACAAACCCACACAGATTTGGACAAAGATTGAATACTATCCATTGTTTTCTAAATTGTTCAATCTCAGTAAATATTCTCAGAGATTTTTCTGCCTCCATTGATGAAAGAATAAATCAGAAAATAATAAATTTGATGAATATTCAGTCTCATCTTTTTCACATTTTTTTATCTTTCAATTATTTTCTTATATATTGTACCCAATGAAAATTTGTATATTTATCTGTTAAAAGAGGGAATATTACCGTGATATACACTTTACTTATGAAGTGTTTATCACGGATTCTATAGAGTATATCACAAGGTTTTTGGTAAATATTTTGTATATTATTTTGTATTACTTAGCATTGTACACTTACCATAAGTATATGATTCTTGTACTACTAGAATGTGTTTTTTGTATAAGAATAGGAATATGATTTTCCTATTATGAAAATTGTAACTTGTATATATTCTCTTTCATTAATGAAAATAATCAAGGGATTATTTCTTTCGTCAAATTTAGCATAAAGTGGAGATCTCTTTTTACAAATAATGTATCAGTACTAAATAAGCATATATTGAAATCAAGAGAAGATAATAAGAAAAACATCTACTGATCCACTCATTAACATTCTTCTCCTTCGCTAGCCTCTTCACCCTGACCATACTCAGCACCTACCTCCTCATAATCTTTCTCAAGTGCAGCTAAATCCTCACGGGCTTCAGAAAATTCACCTTCCTCCATGCCTTCACCAACATACCAATGAACAAAAGCTCTTTTTGCATACATTAGATCAAATTTGTGGTCAATCCTGGAGAAAACCTCAGCAACACTAGTAGAATTGGATATCATACACACTGCTCTCTGTACCCTGGCCAAATCGCCTCCGGGAACAACAGTTGGAGTCTGGTAATTAATACCACATTTAAAGCCTGTTGGACACCAATCAACAAATTGAACGCTACGTTTTGTTTTGATAATAGATACAACAGCATTCACGTCCTTGGGCACCACATCTCCTCGATACATTAAGCAGCACGCCATGTACTTGCCACGACGAGGATCACACTTGGCCATCATAGAAGCTTGTTCAAAAGCAGTAGTAGTGATTTCTGCCACAGAATGTTGTTCGTGGTGAGCCTTCTCAGCTGATATAAATGGGGCATAAGACGAAAGCATGAAGTGGATCCTTGGATATGGGACCAGGTTAGTTTGGAATTCATTCACATCAACATTCAAGGCTCCATCAAACCTCAGAGAAGCAGTCAGAGATGAGATCACCTGATTAGAAATTAGAAACTCATTACATTGATAAGAGAAACAAAATCATATAGGAGAGTTGCTGTCCAACTGATAAGTTATTGCCCGTCTGGCCCAACCTTTTGAGTTAAAGTCCAAGGGAGAAAAATTGTGAGGCCCCAAAGATTGGACCCGAAGTAGACAATACCTTAATAGTTAGGCTTGAGTCGTTATAAAATGGTAGAGTTGTAAATATGCCAATACCTGTGACACCAATCGGTTCAAGTTGGTGTAGGTGGGGCGTTCAATGTCAAGGGAGCGACGACAAATGTCATAAATTGCTTCATTATCAAGCAAGACAGCAACATCTGTGTGTTCCAAGAGGGAGTGGGTTGACAGAACACTATTGTATGGCTCCACAACAGAGGTTGAAACCTGAGGCGAGGGGTACACAGTAAACCCAAGCTTGGATTTTTTACCATAGTCAACAGACAAACGTTCTAACAGAAGTGAACCTAAGCCAGAACCAGTGCCTCCACCAACGGCATTAAAAACCAAAAAGCCCTGCAGACCAGTGCAGTTGTCTGTAAGCTTTCTGATCCGATCCAAGCAAAGATCAACTATCTCCCTTCCAACTGGTAAAGGAACAAAAAAGAAAAAAAGATTCAACAATTAAAAGGTATATCACAAGTTCAAAATAAGATAATAATTGAAGTAGGTGCAGAATGTGTACTTGTATAATGGCCTCGTGCGAAGTTGTTTGCAGCATCTTCTTTGCCACTGATCAATTGTTCAGGATGAAATAGCTGGCGATATGCTCCAGTTCGCACTTCATCAATAACAGTGGGCTCAAGATCAACAAAAACAGCACGAGGAACGTGCTTTCCTGATCCAGTTTCGTTGAAAAATGTATTGAAAGCATCATCACCTCCCCCTAAAGTCTTGTCACCTGGCATCTGACCGTCCGGCTATAGAACACACAAATAATTCAGGAATTATTATGGAATGAGAAATGACTAGTTGACAATATCATTCACTCATTGCTTAAGAGATGAGAAAAGACAGGAATTGCCTAGTTCAAGACTTCCAGTTGCCATTGAGAAACTTGGTTAATTGGCTAAGGAAAATATTGCACATCCTATGAAATAAATCTTGCCTCCAGTGGTTCAAAATCAATCATTAGCAAAACAAAACAATTATCTGCTTCTACCATTTTGGGATTTGTTAATGGAAGCTATTGCATAATTTCTCTTACTGAAATATATTTTCCTTTGTACCAAATATTTGGAAAAGCAGAAAGAAAAGACCTGAATGCCATGTTCGAGGCAATAAAGTTCCCAGCAAGCATTGCCGACTTGAATACCGGCCTGGCCAATGTGAATGGATATGCACTCCCTCATCTTTTTCTTTTTATTTTAAATGATATATTTTGCAGAATGAGCGAGCACTAGAATCAACAACTGAGGTCTTTATCCCACATTCTCCCGAATTTGAATGCACGTTCTGCTCTTCTCCTCCCCTTCTTCTCTGATTCTACGGGGACATTATAAATAAATGGAGGGACAGTGGCTAATGCTGGTTTATATATGGACACACACACCATTGTTTTTTTTATACGAGGAAATATTTCTTTGTATGTTAACAAATTCGTATCCATCATTTTTATTTGTTTCCGTAAACAGATAATATATCTTTCTTTAAATAATTAAATATACATAACTTAAAATATATATCTTAAACCTTGAAATACTCATTTCCTTTTCACCCTTTCTCCTTTCTCTTCTGCACGTTGATAAATATTACAACTTTTGACTTTTGGATTGGCAATTTCATTTGGTTTATGCGTATTTGTTTATAGAAGTTCTTATCAAAACAAACAAGATTAAGAATATTAGTCATTCTTTGATGTGCAAAAAAGGAACAAGTGGTACCAAACAGCAATATTTTACGGTAAGATTACTGATAAATCGGACCGTTGGTATTGAGGTACTGCCACAAGCGTGAACAGATACTTTCCTATTAGCTGAAGAAGTAACTGACATTTCATGTGTTGCTACGTATCTCAGCCTGTTGTTAATAAAGTAAAATCACAATTCACAACTCCATTTCAATCAAAGATTTGGACACAAAAATAAACTAGTATAAATGTAAAGTTCGTATATTGCAACAAAAACTCAATGTTTAGTCGTTACACCTGAGCTTTACAGGGTCAGCAAGCTTTTAGTTAAGCTACTATGTGTACTGGATTATCTAACAAGACACTTGTTAAACCAGAACAGCAAACTAAATCGACCTATAAATCTTGCCAGATGACACTAAACAAAGCCCCATTAAGTAACAAACACCTAATTTCACACATTCTTTTACAGTCTACACTAGTATCAGAGTACTTAAGCAAGGACATGTCAAGACTGTGAAAAGCTATCAAATTGATTTAGAACGAGCAAAGGGGCTATCCTTAAGCAATTCAACAACTCTTCTCATGGAGGGCCTATTAATGGGAATTGCTGAAGTGCAAAGCAAAGCCACATCAAAAACATTTTTAATCTCTGTGTAATTGCTTGAAGATGGACTCATTCTCTGGTCAACTAGCTGGTTCAAATCAAGAGTACCACTTGTGCCCATAACATGGCCAGTTCCTTTGTCTTTCTTAGACAACGTTGCAACATCTAACGCCCACTTGACGATGTCCTTGTTCTCTCCGAAAGAGGAGTCATTAGGCCTTTTACCGGTTATTAATTCCAGCAATACCACACCAAAGCTATAAACGTCACTCTTCTCAGTAATCTTCAGAGTGTACGCATATTCTGCAATATGAAACAAGAATCGAGGTTAGGTTTAAACATGCAGCTGAAAACCTTGGATAACACATTTTCCGTCCCATGAGATGTATAGAAAACTTTAGCATCTTCCTAATCATTAATTAGCCAGGATCAAGTTAACTGTTACAATTGCAAGCAAAATGTGTTTTTTGACTAGTATCAAGAGGCCATCAAATACTTTCCAGTTTCCACCAAGGATGTTGGTTTCTGTATTCTTCTTACTTTTTCAGGGGAAAGGCAGGGCCAGTCACAGACCAGATAGTATCAGCTTTACAAAAAAGATGAAATTGTATGTCCAATCAAAGAGGACTTCACCGGAATAAATAGAATTTAAGATGTTGATAAATTAGAGAAATAAGCAACAATACTTAGGCACGTGTCCCTTTCATTCCTAATCTTTCAGATCAAATATTGAATATGTTTACAAATGCTAGGTGACAGGACATACATGACTCTCCTATTTTTTATTCTTTTGATCAGATCTTGACTAAAAAAAATCATTCAATTATATGATGTGATCTCAGGATTAAATATTACTACCAGGCTTGTATCTAATAAATGGTCATGCAGACTTCAGAAATGGAGTGCCCAACTATGTTTTGATTTTACTTTGACAAATATCAAATGAAACTCAGGATTAAATATTACAGGTAGTTACTGCTAAATTGACATGCAGACTTCAAAAACGGGGTGCCCAATCATTCTTTGATTTTACTGTGACAAATCCCCTTGCTAAATCAAGCATTAGCATGCAATAAATAATACTAATGCAGACTTCAGAAACAGTGTCCAGTTAGCGGAATGGCACTAGATGCCACCACTAAATGGAGATTAATAAGTTTTCCAATCTACTTATAAGTTTGAAACATCTAACCAATATGATATCATATAATAAAAGAATCTAAGAACCAAACTCAAAATTTTAAGATAGCATGTGAAGTAACCAAAGTCCAAAACTTCCATAAAATTATTTTTTGGATGTCCTCTATATATCAGGGCAAAATATTAAATTTCATAACAACAAGTTAACACGGAAATAGAACAACAACAACAACAACAAAAATTAGGCCTCGATCCCAAACAAGTAGAGGCTAGTTGTATGAAATCCTTTTGTCCATATTCCTTCATTTATGCCTATGTGGGTCCAATATTATAAGAAAGCTAGTCTCTCTAGCACTACATGTTCTCAACATTGTCTATTGGTGAAAAATTCTAGCAGTAATTGGACCTAAAGTACACAAACTAACACGACTATGTTACAAGATACATAAAAAAAAAAAGAGTGAAAAGCAATAAGGAAAATGAAGCTTACCAGGTGCAATGTAGCCGTAGGAACCAGCAACGTGGGACATGACTTGATCACTTTCCTCAGTATCCCGTTGCATTGCCTTAGCTAGCCCAAAATCAGCCACCTTTGGCTTAAAATACTCATCTAACAAAATGTTATTAGACTTAACATCTCTGTGAACTATTGCAGGCACAGAATCATGGTGCAAATAGGCCAATCCTTGAGCTGCTCCAACTGCTATGGAAAATCTCCTTGGCCAATCCAAAAGCTCGCCACCTTTTCCCCCATGTAATACATCTCCTAAGCTCCCATTCTCCATGTATTCATACACCAATATCTTAAAGTCATCACCAATGCCACTGTACAATAATTTCACTATGTTTCCATGTCGGACTCTCCCTAAGCTCTCCACCTCTGACCTGAACACCTCATCCGATTCTCTTTCCCGTTTAGCTTCCCAAAAAAGCTTCTTCACTGCGACCATCTGCCCGTTTTTCAGTTTGACCCGATATACCCGACCCGACCCACCAGTTCCAATGAGATTGTCATCTGTCAGTGCAGCTAACAAGTCTCCCTCTGTGAACCCAACCCGTTGGAAAGCTGTAATTCTCCATAGACTTTTGCGCTTGCTACGGGGTAGCAGCTTGAGTGAGACCCAAACAAGTGACCCAACAAGAATGAAGGCAAAAGCTGATAAAATACACACCAAGTACAAGCTTACACTTTTGGCTCTTGGACATTGGGGCAGAGGTTTAAGATCCGGACTACAAAGATCCGGGTTGCCCTGTAAACCTGGGACAAAAAAATCGTTATCGAACCCAAGTGGCACTTTCCCTTCAAGCCTGTTATTTGATACATTGAATTTGTTGAGCTTGAGCTTGCTCAGTTCAGACGGAATTTCGCCAGAAAGCAAGTTTCCAGCGAGGTCTAAATAGGTTAAGACCGGTAACTTCCCAAGTTCACCAGGAATTGCACCTGTCAGCTGATTGTTAGCTAAATTCAACTCAGTCAAGTCGTTCCAAGAACTAACTGATTTGGGAATTTGACCTGTGATCCTATTTTCTGAAAGATCAAGCTTTTGTAACGTTTTCAATCTTGTGAAACATGAAGGCAACTCCCCTGATAATTGATTCTTGCTTATGTCCATGATCACAACCTCTTCCAATTTGCATATTTCTGCTGGCAATTCCCCGGATAATTTGTTGCCAGAGATGAGAAGTTGTGTTAGGCCTCGAGCATTGGAGATTGAAGCTGGAATTGAACCTTGAAAGTTGTTGTTCCTCAGTTCAAGAAATGTATATCCAGAAAAACCCCAGAAACCAGTTGGTAATTCACCGGAGAATTGGTTGTTATATAAACGCACATAAGTTAATGAATTACACTCTCCATAGGATTCTGGGATTGACCCATTGAACTTATTGTCAAACAGGTTAAAAACACTAAGTTTCTTTCTAGAACATAGATTAGGCGGCAAAGGACCTTCTAGTTTGTTACCAGAGACATCAAACTCATCCAAATCTGAATTTAAACCAAAATTTTGAGGTAAAGTACCTGAAAATCTGTTGTTAAACAGCTTAAACTGACTAAGATTTGGATTAAGAGCTAAACTTTCTAAAATCTCGCCTTCTAATTTGTTATCATTGAGATTCAGAGATATCAGGGGCAAACGGGAAAGACTATCAGGTATTTTCCCAGTGAGATTGTTCTCCGAAGCGTCAAATCTGAACAGAGAACGAAGACCTGAAAACTTGTCCGGCAATTCACCTGAAAAATGGTTTCCAAATAGCTCTATTTGTTGTATGCTTTTCAGCTCTCCGATGCTTTCTGGAATCTTTCCAGAGAGATTGTTGATTGCCACATCAAAATTCTGAATAGATTTCAGGTCTTTAATGGAATCTGGAATATTTCCAATAAGATTCGCGTACCGAGCATATAGTACTCGAAGTTTACTAAGTCGACCGATTGAGGAAGACAATGGACTTGGCTTAAACGGATTTTGAGCTATTACTAATCGAGTCAACTCGGTAAAATTAAACAGGAACTCAGGGATTGAACCATTGAGGAGATTGTTAGCTATGTTGAGGTCTTGTAAATTGGGTAACCGACCTAAGCTCGCCGGAATTTCACCGGAGAAATTGTTTGAATTAACATCAAGGTAGGTCAAGTTATCAAACTTGGTTACAAACTCCGGCAGCCGGCCAACAAAGAAATTCAAAGAAATATTCAAATAGTGTAGATGCGAACAGAGGGACCAGGAGTCAGAGGAAATGGAATCACCGAAATTGTTATCAGCCAGATTGAGTCTCTGCAGAGTCGAAATCCGGCAAAAGTCTGACGGAAAACGACCGGAGATTCCAAAACTTACGAAATCAATAGAGACAACCTTACCGGTTTTACGATCACAGGTAATGCCGGTCCAGTTACAAGGTGCATTTGGAGCAGACTCGTTCCAATTAGATAGCAATCCATTCGGGTCACCAAGCTGACCGGACTTAACCCGGTGTAAAATGGAGACATCCCGGCTCGATGAACTCGCCGAAACAATGAACAGAAACAATTTTATGAGTAGCAGAAATTGGATTTTCATGGACTCCATTGATGAGATTCAATGAATTTATCCTTACCAAGTCATTAAAAAGACATACAAATCGGTGTTGATGATTAATTAATCATAAATCACAAACATCTGAAAATGGAGGTTGGATGTTGAGGAGATGAGAGTTAGTAAGAGATGGGGGAAATTTATGCATGGATTACAAATGTAACCGAAACAGAGTATTAACAGAGTACTGAAAGTGTGAAGAATGAAAAAATGATAAGGATTTCAACTCCAAATATTATACACACATATACAGTCAAAGTCATTTGTCCGCATATATATTCTTTTATTCATATAACAAAATAGGAGTATGTTATAAAGAGCAATATAATACTAATGTTTCCAAAATAAAAAGAACTTTGACTATTATAGTAAAATACTACATAATTATAGAGAATGATCGTTATAAATTAGTATGACTGTAATATATATTCCATAACTTTTAGTAAAAAAGTATAGTACTGTATTAATTTTGAGTTCTATAGTACTTCTTCTATTTTAATTTATATGATACTATTTTCTTCTTATTGTTATTTATTTTTTAAAAATAACACATTTCTATATTTAGTAATAATTCAATTTTAAATTTACCTTTATATTCTTGATAAAATAATTTCTAGCCATGTAAATTTATATAGATTGTTTTAGACCATAAATTTCATAAGCTTTTTTTTTTTAATTTTATAGCAAGTCGAACACCTTCCTATAAAATAAAACTGAGGGAGTATCATAAAAGGTTACGATTCATATACAAAATCTAGAACTTATATTAGTAGAGGGAAGAAAGGAATTAAAAGGTTAAAACTACATTATTAGTATAGTTTATTACTGTGGGAGTACAAGGGGAGACTGATGCTTTGATTTTCTTTCTAGGAAAAAACTAATGAAGCAAAAGTAGTCAAACAAGGATGTGGCATTTCATATTTGACTATTTCAGTTAGGTTGGGAACTTTTTTCGATGAATTTTATAATTCATATATATGGCGCGAATAATTAAGGAGTGTTTAGAAATGGGAATTGGAATTTTCGTGGATTCGATTTTGTGGGTTTATGGAGACAAGGGGTAGGAACTCTTCAACATTACGTTACTTGGGAATCTAACAAGCACAGTTTTTAACAAGAAATTCTTCTAGAAAAGTTGTCACATTGCTTAAATTTGATTCTAAGATAAATTTATTCAACATACATACATGGGGAAGAAGCACCACAAAATAATGCTCACTAGAAGTTTTATTAGGGGTCGTTTGATAGCGGGAAGAAGTAAGTTATTCGTCTATTAATTTTTGCATAATTTATATTATATTTGGTATCTAGTAAATAGTTACTTTATTCATGTATTGATTTTTGCATACTTATACCACATTTGGTAGCTAGTTAGAATATAAATTATTTATGTATAAAATTAGTATGATGTTTGATTTGCAATTTAAATCCCGCATAACTAATACATGTATAAGTTATGAGGTAATCTATATATTATTTTATTCGCGGTAGAATGTGAAATAGTCAATACATGAATAGCTAATACATGAATAAAAAGTTGAAATGACAATATTATCCTTATCACTTTCCACTTAAATACTTTCTCTTTTAAAAAAATATTTTAATATAATATTTTATAATTGGGAGATTGCGTGTATATTGATGACCGGACCATTAATTTATCTTTGCAGATTTTTAATCTTCTACGCCACCTTTATCACAAAGACAATAACAATATGCACATTACTACAATTTTTTATATAGTGCAGATTGACAGTTTGTCTGGGCTACTGAACTGGAACTCGGATTATCTACTTGCATTACTAATATTCTTTTTTATAGTTAGTGATATTCAGTCCAGTTTATACGTATTTTGATAAATATTATAATAATTTGGTACCTCTTATTAGTATAAGTATTGAATAAACAATATAATATTTTTATTTTAATTACAGATAAGTATTTTAATTTTAAAAAGTATATAATATTTATTAACTTTTAATAAAACAAACCAACATCTAAAGAAATAATTTATGCATAACTAAACCCTTCATAAATAAATTCTGCATAACTAAAACCTCTTATTAACTTTTTTAGAAAGTTATGTTGATAATTTATTTGTGTAAAAGCAAATTAGATAAGAATTTTACTAATGTCATCTTGATCTTTTAAAATGATATTTATTTTGATCCATTTTGAAGGGCTAAAAAGGAACTTAAAATGACTGGAGGAATATTTTATTGGATTTTGAATTCCCTAAAAGAATTCCCCATTTTCGAAACGAAAAACGACAATTTATTTTTTTCCTTTTTCTACTTTTCTATTTTGTTTCTAAATATTGCCGTAAGAATATCATAAAATTTGTATGTTTTATTCTAGAAAAAATAGAAAATAACTCCTTGTTTTATAGAATAAAAGACTCTAACTCAGTTATTTCAAATGCATGAATGGATTAGCCGATTAGCTCCCACAATTGCAGAATGAGTATTGAGTTCACATAGTTTTCTAGTTTTATCTCTTTCGTCTCCTTTTTATTTACTCTGAAAAAAAGTCTTTACTTTTTACAAAAAGAAAACGTAATAGTAAAAGTATTCATTAACATTAAAAACAAAACATTTTAGACTAAATATAGATAACGACATGCCGGCGTCGAATCATATACTGTTGAACCCGATAAAAAGGCCATTACTTTAAACCGATTATTATAATTTGTTTAGACTTATATAGTACTAATTTGGTTCCCATATTTGTATACTTTGATAGATTTAGGAGTTCAGCTATTCACTTCAGCCAATTGATAAATGATTCTATAAAGTTATAAACACCCAGACATTATTGAACTCGAATTTTCTAGATTGCACAAGGCAATTTAAGCATTTAATAACTATCACTTCAGCTTAATAATTGCAATAATAACAATATTAATATTAGCGAATATTCTCAGAATATTCGTCGTATATTTTGTAATTATGATAAATGTATATTTAAGGTAACTTAGGATTCTAATTGTATTAGGAATCAACCTTTGTAAGGTAAGTTAGGATTCGTACCATATTAGGAATCAACCTTTATCTGACAAATATATATTGTGAATAATGAAAGAAATTCCCAAGGAAAATTATTCTATCTTCATTATCAAGAGCCTAAAACCTAAATCTCATTCCCAAATTAAATCGATTTTTTCTCTTTCACAGAAAAAAAAAATTGTTTCTTCCCATATATTCGGCCAAAGCAGAAGAATTCCTTCCTCACAATGACGGCAACCATGTCTTCCCACAAATTCCGCTTTCAACCACCGCACACTTGAAAACCTCTCAACGCTCAAGAACTTCTTTTATCCTAGGCATTCGCCGTTAACAACATCAAGAATTTTATCCTATAATTCTTGACCAAGAAGACTCACAATATTCCATGTGGATGGAACTATTCTACATTCATGCATGCATACAACGTGCTCGATCACATTGACGAACTGCTCCTCGTCCCACCGATGTTACTGACTAATATGGCGTCGTCTTGACGCCTATCACAACATGATGGATCTACGGCACCATCTCCCAAAGAATGCATTATGCACTATCATGAAAACAAAGCACGGCACGTGAACTTTGGGTCCGCTAAGAAGAAATCTTTGAGACATGATAAAAATACTTTCGTCAGTATTTGGAAGAGCAATTCAACAATACCTTCGAGAATTTTAACAACATGTCCGAATATTGTAAGCAACTGAAACTGTGGCATAACCGATAAACTATCCAACGTCGGGACTTGCTTCAGAAACCAAGATCGGCGCTTTCAACTTGCTTGGGTTTACCGAAAGGTGAATATGACACACTCGAACAATGATTCAACGACCCTACTTCCCAGTTTCAACAAGGCACGTTCACAACTATTGTTGGAAGAAACTAGACGTGCTAAACAAGAGGAACATAATCAAAAGGCTTGGCCAAGCGGATGGCGACACTGCGGCCCAAGAAGAACCAGCCCAACAAAGAAGCGGAAGAAGAACAACGGGAGCGCGGTCGCGGCAGAGAGGTCGCACAATAAAGGCAAGAGCGCATGAAGGGCCAACGTGGACCGATGGAGACAACAGCAGCTGGGCGGGAAGCGATGGGTCTAACCAGAGCGGCTGAAAGTGGCCCAACCAGCGGCCTCGCCTGCCGCGCATTCGACCGCAGGGCCTGGGGCCTCCAGCGACCTTGGTCGATCGCTTTGTTGGGCCTCGGCCTCACCACTGTGCAGCTCCAGCCAAGAAAGAAGAGACCGACCTGATTAAATACCCAAAGAAGAAGAAAGAATCGCAAAGCCTTATTGCATAAATTAAAGAAGAAGAAGACTGCGGCAGTTAGCGAATGGCCCCCGGCCGGTTGGGCTGTACACCACCGTGAACCTTCAGCGGCGACGAATTGGTGTGGACACCGAGCCTCATCGCCTCACCCGGCCGGTAACCTCATCTCAACTACGCTCGGCTAAAGTGTCTCAATTTATTACCGCCTGCCGGCAATGGTAATCGTATTCCAATTGAAGGTTACGTAACACACACACCAAACATCCACATCCACCTTTCTCTAAACCACGCCATACACACCTAACATCATTAAAAACTTAATTTACCATAGAAAATTCACTAGCAATAATTCTGCAGCCGAATTTGACCACTTTGGTTTTTCTGACGAAGGAATTCAACACGGGGAAAATTCTTACACGTGCAATAGTGTGAGACCTCCACCCATTCACTCATTGTCAGACCGCAAACACTCTATCCTTGGCGATCTCTCCTCAACTTGCACAACCGACTCGGACACCTGAGACCCGCTTTACTTTTCTTAGGACTTCTAAGCGTATTCAATGTAATAATGGGAATTGCCCAACACTTTTTTCTTGTCCACTAGGCAAACATACTGCCTTCCCTTTATGTCGTCAAGCGAAGTGTTACTTTTTCTCCTTTTTGATATTGTTAGCGATGATTTATGGACATCTCAGATTGCTAGCTCTTTGGGTCATAAATTCTATCTAGTATTCTTGGATGATTTTCACATTTTGTCTGGATTTACCCACTGAAATTCAAATCAAGTTTTGCAAAATTCCTCGAAGTTTCAAAAATTCATTAAGACACAATTTTGAAAACCTATTAAATCATTCCAATGTGATAATGGACGTGAATTTAATAACTTTCGGCATTTCTGATTTCAATTTCTAAACAAGGCATGGTTTTCCATTTTTCTTGTCCCTATATTTCTTCCCAAAACGGAGAAAGGTCAAAGAATTATATGTACCATCAATAACATGGTCCGCACACTTCTGCTTTCATGCCACGCTACCACCGCATTTTTGGGTCTATCGTCAAAATGGTAGAATCCGCTTCAAATATTTTACCAACTAGCACTCCAAAACAAAACCCTACAGAATCTTATAATCGTAGGCAGCCATCATATGATCACTACGTATTTTTGGATGCTTATACTGCCCAACATAGCCTCCATCGCACTCCCACAAACTTGCCCTCGACTCTTCCATGTGTCTTCCTTGGGTCTATCTCCTAATCATCGGGCTACTTGTGCTATGACATTGCTACCGCGAAATTATCGCCTCAGTCCACGTTACCTTTTTAACGAGACAACCTTTCCTTTTCAAACCACCGATTACATCTTTCTCGATGAACCAGAGTTTGTCTCATATCCAAAATGCCAATCTGCTCCGACGCCATCACGCTTAAAGAAGGTCATCTCGTGTCATCCCGCGAAGAATGCTACCACCCAGCCCCACACCACCTGTTGCACCACTGGCTGAGTCTAATGCACCACTCACCCGCTCCTCGAAATCCAAAGAACTGTCGAGTCTCCGCTCGCAAGATACACGCTCTTCACCCCGCAGCCTCACCGCTTACTGGCACCCGACACTCTCCACTGCAGCCTCACCGCGCTGTGAGACTCGTGCACAACACGGATATTCAAACCCAAGGTTCACTTCAATCTTCCACACAAACCTTATCACCCATTCCAAAGAATCCAAAACTAGCTAAGCGGACCCCAAATTGGAATGCGCCATGTAAAGAGTTTAACGCTTAACCGCGAGAACACTTGGGATTTGGTACCTGACGGTGATGAACGTTATCCGCAGACGCGGGCTATTCCGTCACACAAGTTCGAGGCGGTGACTTAGAGAGGTATAAGGCAAGACTAGTTGCAAATGGCACTAATCGGCCAGGAGGGTATTGATTGTGGTGGGAGACATTCAACCAGGTTGTTAAGCGAAGCCACTATTCTGATACCGGTATTGCTTTATGGGCTTGCATTGGCGATTCATCGACCTTGATGTCAAGAATGCGTTTCTTCATGGGGATTTGAAAGAGACTGTACACGCATCGCCTCCTGGTTTTGTTCATCCGCAGCCCACGAGTTTGTGTGTCGTCTCGAAAGTCATTGTATGGATTAAAGCTCCCCCAAGCGCTTTGGTATGATCGGTTCTTGCCAGGTATCTTACGCAAATTGGTTTTGTATGTAGCAGGTGTGATACCTCTCTCTTCACTCACTTTTCACTGAGGTAGCAAAGACCTGATATTTGCTATTATATGTCGCGATATTGTTCTCATTGCCTCGTCGACGGGTTGAAGAATCATGGTTTACTTTCAAAAGCAATTTACTATAGTGACTTTGGGGAAGCTAAGTTACTTTTGGGTATATCGGTGACTAGATCACGCTGCCAATATGTTCCTGTGTCAATAAAGTATACGAAGAGATAGTGCAGATACCAAGATGGCAAATTGTAAAATTATGCCAACTCAGGTGACTCAAAATCCAAGCTTAGTGCCAATTGACGGCGGCGCCAGTTACGATCCCACTCTACTCCAGTCTAGCAGTGCTCTTCAAGATCTTTACATTCACTAGGCACGATATTGCATATGCTTCGGCCGAGGTGTGTCTGCTCATGCACGACCGAGAGTCCCATTTTGCCTCTCGAGCGTATTATCGTGACATATGTTAAGGGCAATAACTTTGACTTTGGATTACATCTATACCCTCTCTCGCCCCAACCAAATTGCTAGCCTACACGGATGCAGTTGGGCAGATGCCCACACACGCCGCTCCACCTGGGTACTGTGGTATTTCTTGGGGATAATCTTATCTCTCATGGTCCGCAGAACCACGCTTGTATCCGCTCGAGTCTTTGACGGTAATATCGGAGTTGCTAATGTAAATCGAGACCGCTGGCTCAGAAATCTTCTTTTGAGCTCGATGTCCATTACGCATAGGCGTCCTATAGTTTATTGTGACAACATATACGCTATCTATATGTCTCATAATCCGATCCAACATCAACTAAGCATATTGAGATGGATATCCACTTTGTGCGAGAGAAGGTTGCTCGTGGTCAGTCAAATTTTACGATGCGCTCTTCCTCGTGACAAGATGCATATTTTCACAAAGGGACTACCGACGACTACTTCACCGACTTTGATCCGGCTCTTAGCATTCGGCCTCCTCGCGCTCAGTGCGAGGGGAGTATTAGCTGAATATTCTCGTAATATTAAGCCGATATTTTGTAATTATGATAAATGTATATTTAAGGTAACTTAGGATTCTAATTGTATTAGGAATCAACCTTTGTAAGGTAAGTTATGATTCGTACCATATTAGGAATCAACCTTTGTACAACTATATATATTGTAAATAATGAAAGAAATTCTCAAGGAAAATTATTCTATCTTTCAATTAATAATATGGTATTGACATGATGCTGATGTAATCCTTCCGTCATTGAACAAATTTAATGACAAAGACCACTAAATGAGGTCTGGATGATTAGTGGTCAAAGTTATGACAGTTTAGTTGAAATCTACGTAATATCTGAGCAATTTGGAATTTCTCATTCCTATTAACAGACTTGAAACAAATACTTTATTCTTTTTATTGCAAGTTGAAGTTTTTTATACTCTTCAGGATAAAAAAAAAGTGTCTACTTAATTTTTTTTTGATAAAAAAAAGTGTCCATTTATCAAATTAAAAAAGAATTAACTTTAACTTTTTAGATTCACCCTTTATTAAGTATTATGATCAAATCTCACTATCTATTTAATTATGAATAATTTAATTAAATTATTTATTTTTGCATTCGAAATAATATTTTGGGTGCAAATAGTCAACCATACACATTTTTGTACTCCGGAGGGAGTAACATCTAGACATGGCACTGTCCCCGTTTATGAAGTACTAAAACTATTTGGCAGTCAAATTTATAGTTTACTATTCTGAACCGCATCATTCTCTTCTAATAGAAAAAGTACGGATTTCAATTGTTAAATTGCAATACGCAATTGCGGAATCTTATAAGTGCTTACTAAAATAAAATAAAATACACGTTGTGTTAGCAATAACAAAACCATATTTTTCATGAAAAATGTCATATTCTAAAAATATTTTTTATCAAATGGAAGAAATGACTTCTCAATTCTTAATTATGAATCACTTGCTTCAACCATCACTTAAACATTATTATCAAATTTTATAATCAAAGTTTCATGAAATACTATCAAATTCGCATACTCCTTGTTATCAATCTTTAATAAATAGTTTTCTTAGTTTTACTCACACCCCATACATGCACCATAAACGTTCTCTAAAAAATGAGTAAAATATTTTCTATAAAGACTTTTTCCTTAATACCAAAAAAATATAAATCAAATGATATGATTTCAAATCACAAGATAGTTACAAGTACTAATGAGAGAAATAACATAATACAATTGAATTACCCAACTCTCACGGGAACAAAAGTTACTGCAGATGTTTTTAAATAGAATTGGACAAGAAAAAAGACATAAGCTATCAATGGACATTATTTAATAACGGCTAATATCATGCAGTTGAATTTTTGCACATAATCTGTGCAGTTTAAAAAAACATACATCGAAATGCAAGGAACGTGATGCTAACTTATAAGTTTGCTTTTAATTGTAGTTTCACATGGTACTCGTGGATATTCACATATCATAAGAGTGTTACTGTGTGCCTTTTAAATTTGAGACATAATTTAATGGCAGAGATAATTGTCAAAAAGCAAATGTTCTCTGGAGACTTAATTGAAAATATTTAGAAAAGCCTAATATGCATTACATCCTTTGCATTATGAGCTTTTTAATTAACCCCCATAACTAGAGCAAATTTATCTTAACATTCGCTGAGAGTTAAAAAATATACTTTTCAATTTTTTAGAAATACAAATTCCAACCTTATTGTATTTTCAAAACTTTTTCAAAATTAAAGTAAAAGTAGATGGAAGGGAAATTCTTTTCACTTTTAGAGCCCTTAATTAAGAATAATTCAAGCTAAATCCTGGTTTCGAGTTCTAAAGTTGTTTTTATCATATTGATCCCACTGTTTTCAGTTTAATGAGTAAAAAATGATGAAAAACACATACACAAACGAATATCATTCAAACGATTGTACTAATTGAGAAGTGTCAAGAATCTTTAGAAAACATTATCAAGAATTGAATTTCAAGAGCCAAGACTCAAAAGTTGTGTGAAATACTTTTTTCTTCAATTGTTGTGACAAATAATAATATCATTATTATAAGAGAAATTAAGGGGTTTAGAAAGGAGTGCAAAGAGACAAAACAACTCAACGTCGCCTTGACGAGTAAGCTGCTTAGTAGAAATCTTTAATACTCCCTACTTACAATAGGCTTTAGGCTTCGCATAGGCCTTAGGTTTAAGAAATGTAGCTTAGCGTGAAAGGGGGAGTACTAATTATGCCTACTTTTGTGTAAATCAGTGAATGAAATTGCCATTATTTGCCATGAATTTCTACGAGTAACTAAGAATTAAGAAAGCCATCGATGTTCAAAATTCAAAAACTTTGACTAATGTTTTAGCTTAGTAAATTATAAGTGGGGGGAAGAAGTGAAGGTGGTCATCCATAATCCATTTAATGTCATTTTTAATCGTTTGCACGTGTAAACACTCCATATAAGCTAAATTTACCGTAGAGAGACATGAATATAATAAAAAAATATTCTCAAACACTTAACATTTCTCAGTTATTTTAAATCGCTAAGCTAAACAAGCTCTAATCTAAGTCACATCTTCTAGCGTCCGGGTCTAATTTATTTTTTAAGCATATCAAAGCATTTGTGTGAACGGGTAAAAGGAAACTCATATCTAGATCTAGAATATTTACTTGATCTCAAGTTATATTGAATTATATGAACACTTCCATTTATCTGTTATTCTATAAATTTGTAACACACTTTTATTAGGTTTGTGGGCCTTTCAAAGCCTAGGAACCAAATTGGTTTCAAGCTAATGTGTTTTAAAACCTTGGTTGCATGATAAATTGACAATTCCCACAGACATATTTCAACAATCATAAAAAAAGGAAAGAAGGGATTGGTAGTTCAACTAACAGAAGTCAATGATCATCTATTATGCTTTAGTCACATGCTATAATATATAGTGAACTTACATACAATAAGCTAAACAAAAGCAATCGGTACAAAAATATTTATTTCAGTCATTCTTCTCAAATTTTTTTTTTTGATAATCCAGGTTTCCAGGCTTGCGCCTGACTACTTCACTGATATTACCCAGACGTCCTGGAGGTAATAGCACCGGTCCTTCAACACTATTACCAGGTAAATCGCGGGATGTGCTCCGGTGGCCAATTTTTCTGAGAGCGTACAACTAATCAATGAGACAAGGTCAAATTCCCCAACATGCAGAGTTTCTTCGTGCTTGCGGGGAATCGAACTCACGCTGTCCCATGCCAGAGCGCCTTATAGCGCCCAGGCTTTGCCACTGGACTATGCCCCGGAGGACTAAACTAAGGTAGGGTGAACTTTTTAAAGTGACTGATTCCACCGCATTACGGCCCCATACCCCAGAAAATCCCACCTCCTGCCTGGCCCTACGGATTAGTATACACCGCTTGGCCCTACGCGTATGGAGGGATTTTTTTGGGGGAAACACGCCCACTCCGATCGAGTGACTAACACTGAACCCTCGCACAACAATACCCTAATGTATTGGCCACTGGGCCCTTATCTATGGAGTCACCCTAGCTAGTGGTCCTATTTTTTTTTTCTTTCCAACATGGTCCTTTAAATTTAGTAGTGCTGATTTTTTTTTGACCGGAGAAAAGCAAACAAAAGCTGGAAAAGGTTTATGAGAAAAGTTTTCAAGATCTTTCCCCCTTTCTGCTTTGGTTTGAGCAAAAAATGAGGAAATAAATAAAGAAGAGAAGCTTAATTTTCTCTTTTACGGACCAACAAATTTTAATTCGTGAGAGAAAAGATCTTTTTATTAGCTAATACTAAGATTTTTTCTCTTGTGAGAGTATTCTTGAATTACCACAAAATTTAAGGGGATGACTAGATTTTTTATTCTTCTCCATTCTAGGAGCTTGGAAAGTAAATATTGGTTTTTTTAGCAAAAACAAAAAGGGGAAGAAAAGAAATTTCTACGTATTATCTCATACTTTCCAAGCGCATTACAAAGCCAATCAAATGTTAACCTTTAATACCCTATTAAAAAGAATTTCTCTTTTGTATGTGCTGATGATCGAGTATGTGATCTTTGTAAAATTTTCAATTTTGTTTAGTGAAGTGCAACAAAAGGTGAAGATAGTGCTTTTGATCAGCCATTCACAATTGGGAGAGGTGCCTCGGCCTGTGACCTATGGATATGATTAGAAGAAATATTTCAGGACAATAAAAATACTCGAGCCGTGTATTTGGAGGAACAGTTCAACAATATGCGTCTCGAGAATTTTACCAACATGTCCGATTACTGCAAACAACTGAAACTAATTGCAGACCAACTTTCCAACGTTGGAACACCCGTTTCTGAAACGAAGATGGTCCTACAACTAGTTGATGGCTTACCAAAGGGCGAATACGATACGCTGGCAACAATGATTCAACAAGCCGACCCACTACAATGTTTCAACAAGGCACGTTCACAATTACTATTGGAGGAGACCCGACGTGCTAAACAAGATGATAACAATAAAAAATCCTTAGCGGTTGAAAGTATGACGCCTACTGCGGCCCCCACCACCCAGCCACCACTGCTGGTCCACCAGCAGCAACGGGACAGTCGCGGCGGAGGAAAGGGCGGCAGAGGCCGAGGTAATGGCAAACAGGGTAAAGGGCGCGGCAGAGGAGGCAATGCCCAACAGGCGAGCCCAGCGCCTGGCCAGCAGTTTTCGTGGCCTGGTCCAAACTGGTGGCCCAATGCAGGGAATTGGGCCTCACCCACATACCCTTATCCTACATCAGGGACCCAATTCCAGAAAGCATGGATGCCTGGCATCTTGGGCTCAGCTTCGGCGAACCGACAGGCCCACACGCCTACCCACCATGCCAATTTTGTTTCGGTCCAACAGATGCAGATTGGTCCTAGTCTGGCCCCAACAGATTTGGGCCAGGCCTTCAACACATTAAACCTTCAACAACCCGACGAAAATTGGTACATGGACATCGGAGCCACATCTCATCTCACCAGCTCTTCAGGTAATTTATCTCAACTACTTCAATTAAAGCATCCTCAATTCATCACTGTTGGCAGTGGTCATCGCATTCCAATTGAAGGTTATGGTAATACCCACACAAAACTCCCCATCCGCCCTTCTCCCTAAATCATGTCCTCTATGCTCCTAACATCATTAAAAATTTAATACCTGTTAGAAAATTCACTCGTAATAATTTTGTATCTGTGGAGTTTGACCCTTTTGGTTTCTGTGTGAAGGATCTCAATACGGGGAAAATTCTTACGCGATGCAATAGTGTGGGAAACCTCTACCCCTTCACTCCATCTTCTGTTGTCATAACACAATCTCATACCTCCCTTGCTGCAATCTCTCTGTCAACTTGGCACAATAGACTTGGCCACCCAAGAGCACATGTTTTAAATTTTCTTAGAGATAATAAGCTTATTCGATGTAATAGTGGGAATCTTGCCCAAAACTGTTTTTCTTTCCCACTAGGCAAACATGTTCGCCTTCCATTTATGTCATCTTTAAGTGTTACATTTTCTCCATTTGATATTGTTCATACTGATTTATGGACGTCTCCTGTTGTTAGCTCACTAGGTCATAAATTTTATCTCATATTATTGGATAATTTATCTCATTTTATCTGGTTTTACCCACTAAAGTTTAAATCTAAAAATTTTGCCAAGTTTCTTGAGTTTCAAAATTTCATAAAAGAGGGAGACGAGCGACGGGATGGTGGTTTGACTGTTTGTCGTTGGTGGGTGTGATGGAGCTGGTGGTCCGACGTCACAATCGTTATGGTGGTGGTGGTCGACGTTGTGGTGGTGGTGGTTGGCTGGTTTGACGTCGAATGGCCTGTTCGGTTGTTAGTTCTTGGTAGATCTGGTGGTTGTCGGTGGTTGCGAAGCAGCGATGGATGTGGGGAGTTGTGATGTTGTCGTTGTTGTGATTCGTCGGAGAAGATGATGACGTGGTGGGCCCACTCGTGGATCTGGCCGGAGTTTGATGAGGTTCACCGGAGTGTTTGTTGGTCGTTGTGATGTTGTTTGGTTTATTGTGTGGTTGTGTTGGTATAGTGGTAGTGGTGTATGCAAGGGAGGTGGTCGGCGTCTGTTGTTGGAGGGCGGACTGGTGGTGTGGTTGTGGGTGTTGGAAGAGTGTTTGTTGGTGGTTGTGATGCTACATGGGTCGTTTGGTTGTTGAAGCAGTGGGGTAGCGATGTGGTGTGGTAACGGTGGTTTGGGTAGTGGGGTGAAGGGCGGTGGCTCGTCGACGATGGCGGTGGAGCGGCGGTTGTTTGGTGTGGGTCCCACATGGCGTATGTTTGATTATCCTCCACGTGGATCCAACGTGGCGTACACGTCTACTTTCCATCCAAATTAGGACAAATTTAATAATTTTGCAAATGATGAAATATATTTGATCCCAAAATTTATCGGAGGGCAAAATATGTTCGGTAAAATATGTTGGAGGGAAATTTGACCCTTTTCCTTTCTTAAATCACATCAGCAGTCAATATTGACTGAAAGTGAGCTCCTTTGCCTCGTCCTTTTACTCTTCTGTTGGCGTTTAGTACCCATGACAACGTGGGATTCAGGGGAAAATGGACAAAATTGAAGAAAAATTTTCTTGTTTGGATGTGAGCTATAACAGTACCCCAGTTTTAATTTAAGGTGAATCCGAAACTTGTTAGAAGCTAGGTTCTCTCTCTTTTAAAAAAAAAAAAATAACAAGAACTCAGATTAATCGGTATTCCTCACTTGAGTAGTAAATCAGTGACACAATCCTATCCTATGGCTGTAAGGTTAGAGTGTTTTATTGGTCCCAAATGTCCAAGCCCATTAATAGCTCGTGGCCCAAACAAAAAGGAATATTTACACAAATAACCGGTTGAATTTACTGTTTACTTTTCTAGTCATAGCCCAAGGTAACCCCTTTTCAGCCATGTAATAAAAAAATAACCATTATCATGGAGTTTGAATTTTGCAGTTGAAACTCCATGATAATGTCCTTGTATTTCACTTGTGAAATATTATACTACATGATAATGGCTACTTTTTAATCATAGGTCTGGAAAGTGATTACTCAATATAATCCTGTATCCCTAATTTGGGACCCAAACTCAATGATAAAGAAGATCGGATAATCATACGGGTCTTGGAAAACATTTCGGATTTACCAATCTGGGCGACTCATTTTCCATCCGTGAGAAACTAATTGAGTAATTGTGGCAGCATCAGTAGGATATTGTGTTAGTCTGTTAGACGTCAAAAAAAAAAACATGTAGAGATAAGGACTGCAAGTTTGAAACAAAAACGAAATAACTATAGTTCAATCTCAAACAAGTCGAGTCTATCGGCTGAAAATTATTCATGTTCGCTTCAGTTTGAAACATTTCTCATTAAATATAAACGTGATTTAGCTATATCATTCAATGTCTGTGTGGACGAAAAACTGAATGCTGTGTAATGATCTTTAAAAATCAATTCAAACAATTACCAGCTTCCTGTTCAATGTAAATCCTTCATCTTAATTATGGTTGGCCAGTGGGCCGGATCGGCCCGGTCCCACCCCGACACCGCCCCGAACCCGACTTTTTTTTTTAATTTTTTTTTGCTGTATCGGGACATGGTCTCGCCCCGATCCGTCCCGGCATGCCCCAATCCCGCCAGGCCCGATCCGGTCCCGCCACCGATCCCGCCCGAAACCTCCCTTTGCACAAATAACCGTTGCACCAACGATCATTTTACATTTTGACCATTGTGCAACGACCATTTTGGCCTCCCCCAACCCCCTACCCCTTTAATATTTATTTTTAACTCATAAGTTATTATATTTATACTTTAATCCAATTTTTCAACTATAAATACCTCATTTTCTCTTCATCTTTCTCACAAATCTTCCTACAATCTCTCTAATATCTCAGTCCATCTCTCTACAAGTCTACATTGTCTACTAAATATTCAATTTTATTTATTCATTTGGGAGTGAAGTTGGCAATTAGCTCGAGGATCTTCCATTGAGCAAAATTTCAATTTTCAACATCTCGATTACACGTCGACGTTACGTCGGCGTTTGGTACATTTGTTCCTTCATTAAAATATTATTGTATGTTTATTTTATTTAGCGCACTTAATTTCATTTACTTTAATTATTTATTAGTATAATTATAAATTTATAATGGAAGGATTTAAACTTATGTTTACGGGTAGGGGTCATGCTTCTTCTAGTAGGGGGCAACAAGGGCAAGGGTACTTCTTATAGTCATCCTATTTCTAGACAGAATCCTATTCCATACAGGATGATTTTGTTGATACTGAATATTTTCCTACAATACCATTAGATTTGGACGAGGAACTATTTTTTGAAACTCAAGAAGACTTTAATTTAGACGATGATCTAGATGATACATCCACTAATGTAGATGACAACACACCCACTAGTGCACCTTCAACTGAAATGCGTCATATTCCCCCTAGTATGAGACGAGGTCCAGCAAAACGACCATTAAAATAATATGCATGGACATTTTTTGATAGAGACATAGAGAATCAAGTAGCTAGATGTAAATTTTGTAAAGATGTTTTAAAATTTAAAACTAGAAAAGGTCACGGTGGGACGGAGGGTTTAATGAGACACGTAGCAAGGACTCATCCAACTAGGTATGCCCAATACGAGGCTTCAAAATCGGGTGCACAAACGTCCACTCCATCGGGACAAGGTTCACATACTGTCCCGGACCAAGTACATGGTCAAATTAACCCTATGACGGGGGAAATTGTAGGCCTTAAATACGATAAACATAGAGATAGGGAAGAAATAACAAAATT
Source organism: Anisodus acutangulus (assembly GCA_029783415.1). Lineage (NCBI taxonomy): Eukaryota > Viridiplantae > Streptophyta > Magnoliopsida > Solanales > Solanaceae > Anisodus > Anisodus acutangulus. Next base: position 43,343,907 of record CM056501.1, on the reverse strand, counting down.
AGTTGATGTGGAGGGTTTTCCTTTTTCATTTTCTTCATCTCCCGGTTTTATTCATTACATTAGAGATATTTATAATCCTGTTTTAACGGTTTTCTTAGATCAACTGTTAAGAGAGATGTATTTAAATTTGCACATGAATATCAATAATATTTACGTTATTCATTATATCATTTGAATGACAAAGTGGCTATCACTTCTGATATAGGCCGTATCACTAACGACCATGATTATTTAACGGTAACCTGTCATTGGATAGATTATAAATGGTCTATGCAAAAACGTATTTTAGCGTATAGATATATAGATGATAGACACACTGGTACTTTTATTGCAGAAAATATTCATCAAATGTGCGATTATTACGGAATAACTGATAAAATTATGACTATTACATTAGATAACGCTTCTTCTAACAATTACGCTATTACAATTTTAAAAAATAGTTTAACTCCATCTTTTTCATATCATTTTCATATAAAATGTGCGTGTCATATATATAACTTAGTTGTAAAGGATGGTCTATCACTTTTTGAAGACATTCTTAGTAAAATACAATTTGCTATAAACTTTATTTTTAAAAATAATAGAATACAACGAAGGAAAGAATATAAAAAAACTTGTCACGATTGCCAATTACCTTATAGAAAAATCCAGAAGAAGTATTCAATAGATGGAATTCTTTATACGAGCAACTACTTGTTGCTTATGACTATAGAAAACCTATAACTTTATTTTTTAACTCTCACAATAAAAATCCAGCTGATATGGTTGTAGATAGCGATTGGGAAAAAATTTCCGAACTTATTGTATTTTTAGAGAAATTTTTTCAAGCAACAATGGAATTTTTCGGTATATATTATCCTACTATTTCAACTATGTTGTTTTATATAGCCCTAATATTTTTATTGCTTAATGAATATATGGATAAACCAGCTTATAAGACAGCTATTAAAAAAATGTTTATCAAAATAAAAAAATATTTTATTCCTATTCCCACTATTTATATTATTGGTGTTGTATTAAATCCAACTATTAAAATAGACGGTACTAAATCACTTATTGAAACTACTTACGATTGTATAGCAGTACTACCACCTCCAAGTCCCAAAAATCCAAATGACCCACCACCTATTGAACAAACTAAAGAAGAAGTGTTGTTTAGCGTAGAAGACGAATGCAAAAAAGTATATATGTTTTACCAACAAGAAAGTGCTAGAAACTTACCGGCTTCCATACCATCTTCTTCTTCTTCAACACAACCTCACAAAAGACATGCTGTTTCTGCGGCTAGTATTGAATGCCTCAGAAATAGAATGTGCGGCCGTATCGCTACTAACCAAATTAGTGAGTTTGATATTTTTGTTTTGCAGGGTTCTGTACAGTACCAAACAGTTCTCAATGAAGAAGGACGTGAAGACTTGCTGAAATACTGTAGGGGAATGAGAAGACCTTTCCGACACTTTCAATGATGGCCCGAGATGTTTTGAACATTCAAGCGTCATCAACGGCGTCTGAAAGCGCTTTTTCTGCTGGCAGATTATCAAATAGGAGAGCACAGACACTCATTAGCCGGAGACAGCTTGGATATTGTAGTATTATTCAAAGATTGGATACGAGCGGATCGGAGAAGGTGCGGTCAACCGGAGATCAACGAAGAAGAAGACGAAAACTATAACGAAATCTTATCCGAATGTGGTGGAAGCGACGTGGAGAAATTTGACCAACAAATACCAATTCCAACCGAAGAACCACATGAAATTATCAAGAAACTGGAACAGTTTTTTTTCAAAATGTAATTTTTTAATTGCAATTTTACTATGTAATTTGCAACTTTTGAACAACACCACAAAGTTGCAATTTTGACAATTGTATTTGTATTACAAAAAAAATCATATGTCTATTAAATAATATAAGAGGCATAAAAACAACCTTGGGATGTTTTTATTACACTATCTTGTTTAATTATTGAGTTTTTTTATATATATATATATGTTATTTTTTAAAATTAAGTGCAAAAAAAAATAAAAAAAATCACCCCGATCCCGCCAAGCTCGATCTGTTCAATTGAGACCTTATAATGCAATCGCATTTTCTGGTTCAATTGCTGGTCACTCCCCGACCCGATTCCGACGGGATCGGAAACGGGACGGGACGGCGGCGAATCCCTCCTGTCCCGACCCGATCCCGCCCCTTCCACGTCCCGTCCCTCCCCGATCCCATCGATCCCGACCCGACGGACCCGATCTTGGCCCACTGGCCAGCTATAATCTTAATTACTGTCTGTGGTTAAGTGATCCACTTCAACGACTCTCTTCCAAGGAAGATGTTGAAACTTATTTGGCTTCTTTCAACAATGTGTTTGGCATTCCTTAGTTTTATCCCTTAAATATATATATTGTCTCGATGGACAAATTAATTAACCACCACTAAACTTGTACTACTAAAAATTTGCACATATATAGCCGGCAAGAAAACCTTGGCAAGTAGCTGCTTTCGGCACTTCACCAAACTCACCACTGAAGCACTAAGATTAAAAGGTAATCAAGCTTCTGCTTCGCAACAAATAATTATGCGACAATCATTACCTAAACCAATAAGAATAATGGCATTCTTTAATTTCCATATATTGAATTCTTGTTTACATTGTAATCTTTTTTCGCCGCATACGATCACAAATTTACCTTCTTTTGTGGGAAGGATCTCCATTTCAAAAACACAATTTATTAAACAGGTAAAGAAGCATGGTAACCACTGCACGTGCTAAATTTTAATAAACGCTAATAATTTGTGTACGTTTAAAGTCTTTAAAATAGGATAATTGTGCGATCCGAAAGTAATATAATTTTCCTAGATCTGTGATAACTTTCAGAGATCATTTCATCAATTTGCTTTTTTTTCAAATCCTTCTAGAAAACCTAATCGAGTAGATGCACACGAAATGATATATGTATTTGTGCCATTCATAGTTTAATGTTGACTTGACACTCAGCTTCTATGTTTCTTACTTTTACTGTTTGTGGGAGTTTGGCAGCTATGACGATAGATATGATACCAAAATTCGCTCTATCTACTCTGAATAATTTGTTATGTTATTTCCTTTTTTGGCATCAAAAACCAAAACTTTTGGGGAAATTCTTGTTTGAGTGTGGTCTATAGCACTACGTTTTTATTTAAAATGAATTTGAAACTTATTCCAAAGGTGGAATCTCCCACCAGAGCCCACTGGTCAAACAGTGTGAAGGAGGTAAATCACGACTAATTGATTTCAAAGGTTAGGCAGTCTCAGCAAGGCACAAGCGCCTCCTTTATTTCAAGAAGAAACCCCACACCGCCGCGATTCGATCGGTCTCTTATTCCAAATATCCCCTGAACTAATTGAAATTTGCAGACAAAATGAATTTGAAACTTGTTCATAGCTAGAGTTGTTTAAAGAAAAAGAAAAAAGAATAAGAAAGCCAAATAGAATTAAAAAGCAAATGCCATTACCCGTCTTGAAATTAAATGGCCACCAAAATTGTTGCTCCTGGCTCAAGCAAAAACTCATCAAATCCTGTACCCAAATTGGGGCCCAAACTCAACGAAAATCTGGCAACCATAATTTGCACTTATTTGCATCTTGAAAACATTTCGGATCGATCAATCTGGGTGATCCATTTTTCTGTATCTTCAGTGAATTCTGTATAACAGAGACTGCCGTAGTGCCGTGGCACTTGAACAGTGGCGAAGTCTCGCTAAGGTTTTCAAAAGTTTATATTTTTTTGCTCGTACACTTGGTATAATTTTATGTATACACAACATAAATTTCTGATGAATGATGTTTATGTTAGAAATAGTGTGTTAGTATAGTAGTGCATTGTGTTAATTATATTGTACAACTTAGAATTATATTAGAAGGGTAATTTTGTAATTAGACATATAAGTAGTTAGAGGCGGTTAGTTTGTTATTAGAGTTAGTTAAGCATCTTGTATAAGAACCGAACTTGGAACACATTTCCTTATTCTGCAATATACAGAAATGAGAATTCTTTCTCTCACAATCTTCTTTGTCTCTCCTCTCACTCTCATGTACTGATTTTAACATGGTATCAGAGCTTGGTTTTATAACAATTTGAACAGATCTCGACTTGTGTTGTCGATTTCAATTTTATACTGATAATACTCAGTATTGTCTCTTTTCTTTTCGATTTCGCACCAATTTGAACTGTTTCGAAAGCCTAGAATGGCGATTGGGAATAATGAATCTACAAGTTCGATTAATGGAGCGATTCAACAAATCAATTGTAGCGATATGCTCTATGTTCATCCATCGGACACTCCGGGAATTTCTTTAGTTCTTCAGTTGTTGATTGGAATAGAAAACTACTCAGAATGGAGTAGATTGGTTAAAATGTCACTTCTAGTAAAAAAATAAGTTCGGATTTATCGATGGCAGTTGTACGAGAGAGAAATATGAAGGTAATGAATTCAAATTGCACCAATGAGATTGATGTAATGCGATTGTGCAATCGTGGGTTATGACATCTATTGCGAAGGAATTGCGCAGATGAATTGTGTATTCAAACAGTGCACAAAATGTCTGGGAAGCTTTCAAGGAGCAATTTGATAAGGTGAATGCAACAAAAATCTACCATATGAACCAGAAGATAGCAGGCTTGGCACAAGGTATTTCGAGTGTGTCAGTTTATTTTTCTAGATTGAATGATTTGTGGGATGAGTTTGAAACCATAATACCCTTTCCTGATTGTAATTGTCCAAAATCTAAGACTTTTGTTGACTATATGCACTTACAAAAGACTATGAAATTCCTAAAAGGACTTAATGAAATATATGCACAACAAAAGTGTCAAATCTTAATGATGGATCCAGAGGATATGCAACACACGGGGTACTTGTAAGTGCACATGTGGATGGTGAGAGTAGTTGTACATAGATCACAGCAAGTGTGTCCAACTATAGGCCAAATCCTAATACAGAGTTGTATTGTACCTACTGTAAGAGGACAGGACATATAAATGATTTTTGTTACATGCTCCATGGTTACCCTGACAATTACAAGTTTGGAAACAAGAAGAAACTTAATGATCACAATGTTGGAGGCAGTGAAAACGGGAATTATGGAGGTAATAGAGGTACTAGAAATAATGATAGTACTAGAGGAGGTGTAGGGAACACTGACAATAGAGAATATGCTAACAAAAACACAAGGTATGGGAATGGCAATACTAGATCTTCAGCTCATAATGCAAGTACTATGGAAGAACCTCCTATAACTCCTGAACCTCCTGCAATGCCTCAAAATTTCACTCAGATGACCTTCACTCCTGAGCAATACCAGCACCTCATATTTCTGCTGGACAAGGACAAGAATAACCAACCAGAAGACATAGCCAACATGACATGTAAAACATCTATGAATCTACATGATTGGATTGTTGATTCAGGTGTTACTAACTATATAGCATCATCCTTGAAACTGTTATTTGATTCTATTACATTGCCTAATCTTAAATCTGTACATTTACCAAATGGATCAAAGACTAATATCACTCATACAAGATCTTATTCAATATCTAGAACACATACTCTTCATGATATTCTATATATACCTGAATTCAAGTTCAATTTCCTTTCAGTCTTAAAATTCACAAGAGAGCATAATCACTTTCTTTTTTTACCCTGATTTTTGCTTATTTCAAGATCACTTCAGTGGTATGGTAAAGGAAATTGGTAGACTACAAGGAGGTATTTACATATTCAATCCCTCCACACCAGCTTCGTCTTCTTCTTCTTATTGTTTTAATTCCAAACATACTCTTACTGATTCTACTGTTCCATCACCTCATTCCGTTGTTCCACTATCTCCTCAGTCATCTTCAACATCCACTTCCAATTCTCAGAAACATGGATCACCTTATACTTTATGGCACAACAGTCTTGACCATGATCTACACTCAGTATTGATGAAGATTCCTTATCAGTAGAAACAAATAAATGTTTTTGTCATATTTGTCCACTAGCTAATCAAACCAAATTATCATTTTCTAGTAGTCATTCTTCATGTATCAAATCTTTTGATCTTGTTCATATGAATGTATGGGATCCATATAGAGTCTATACCTACAATGGCTTTAGGTATTTTCTCACATTAGTAGATGATTGTACCAGGCTTACCTAGACCTTTCTGTTGAGATTAAAGAGTGATGCTTTTGTTGTTCTTACCAACTTTATTCAAATGATTCTTACTCAATTTACTGCTTCTATCAAGAAGTTTAGGTCAGACAATGACTTTGAGTTTTTCAATCAACATTGTTATGCATTGTTTCAGTCCAAATGCATAATTCACCAAAGTAGTTGTGTCCATACACCTCAACAAAATGGCTTGATTGAAAGAAAGCATAGACACTTACTAGAAGTTGCAAGAGCCTTAAGGTTCAAGCAATCATACCTTTGAAATACTGGGGAGATTGCATACTCACTGCTACATACATCATCAACAGACTACCCATACAAACCTTGCTTGGCAAAAACCCTTTTGAAAGCTTCATGGTCGTGCTCCTCCACTTGATCATCTCAGGACTTTAGGATGTTTATGCTATGCCACTAAGCCAAACTACTCCGACAAATTTTCTCCTAAATCTATTCCTGCATTCTTTATGGAATATCCATCCACACAAAAGGGATATAGATTACTCAACTTAGAATCTATCACATTTTTGTTAGTAGGGATGTCCAGTTTGTGGATCATATTTTCTCTTTTCAGCACCCTAAGTCTGTTTTCCTCAAACATCTTCCTTCTTTTTTCCATCTCCTTATCATCACACTAACTATGTTATTACTCATACTTTATCTCCTAATTTTATTAAGGACATTTATTTTGTTGAGGACACACCACTCTCACCTACTCCTATTTCTGATCAAACTATTCCTCATGATCATTCTTTAGATGTCAATTCTCCTGAGCCTTCTACACCATCTTCATTACCTCCCCCTCTTATTCCTCCCATTATCCTTTCTATCCCTCCAACTGTTGCTATTCCTAATTCTCATGATACTGTTGCACCTCAAATTAGGAAATCTTCTAAACAACCAAAATCATCTATATGGCTATTTGACTATATACATCCTCTTTTACCCTCTTCTCATGCATCTTCCACTTTTATCATATTGATCACTTTGTCTCGTATTTTCACCTTTTCAACTCACTTCAATCTTTTCTCTATGCATTATATGTCCATTTTGAACCTTTTACCTACTCTCAAACAATTAAGGATCACAAATGGGTTCAAACAATGAAGCTTGAGGTAGAAGCACTTGAAGCAAATCATACATGGCAAATAGTTAATCTACTTGTTGGTAAGGTCCCTATTGGTTGTAAATGGGTGTTTAAAATTAAATATAATGCTCATGGTAGTGTACAAAAGTACAAGGCCAAATTGATTGCAAAAGGCTACAACTAGAAGGAGGGCCTGGTTTGAACAGCTAGACGCATGCAAGTGGACCTGAGGCCAAGAAAATTTTGTTATATTTAGGTATTCACATCAAGAACTTAGTACATAAAAGGATGCGGTCCCGAAATGATTTAGGACTTAACAAGTGTGATGACGGGGATCGAAAATAATATTTTGTGCGTGCCAAAAGAGGTTACGGACTGGTATCATATTGCATGATCATGATAATGAGTATACTCGTATATGAGATGTGTTAAAAAATGATATATTATTTAAGTGAATTGAGACCAGAAAATTAATTATGTGAGCAATTGATTAAATAAGAATTGTAGTGGAGGTAAGTAAAATAATTGGAATTGTTGGATAACTTTTAGGGGACATATCCACGTGAATCTTGGAAAGGTGGCACTAAGACATTATAATGAACGGATGAGTCAAAAGCACATAAAGTGCATAGTGACACGTAGAAACAAGGAAAATGACTCTTAGAGTTACAATTCTATTTTTTTGACATTTCAATATAGGAAATGAGCTGTTGCACTTTTGGATATATATTTATTTGACCCTCTTAGGTTCAATAATAGCTAAATAACGTTGGCAGCAACTAGAGAGGTTTTCTCATTTGAGCTAACTTATGGTATCTTAAGAAGGCAAACAGTAACGCTTTCTTCCGCTAAGCGGATTGAAGGTTACTTCATGGTAAAGTAAGGTGGAAGAAAAGTAGTCATTGACATATAAGATTGAGGTGTAGAGGCAGTTGATTCCGACACCATTAATAGGGGGTTCGACATTAAAGGTATGTTAAGATAAATTATTTCTTCTTTTGACATGTTATAAGTACGAAACGTAAACGTAATATTGCCCCATAAATGATTCTACTCTTAGTAGCTAAGGATGTTCATGTTATTCATTTCTATTTTCGAAGTATGTTTAAATATGTTCCTAAATCCCTATTAAGGTATATGGAAAAGATGTTAGTATTCATAATGTTGATCTGGGGTGAAGCGACACTACATCACTCCGACAAACTTATAGTGTCATGTTATCATATTATTCATGCATTATATTCATGTACATACCTTGACTTCAAAGGAGTTATATACTCTACTTAATATATGTATGGGGATGGGAAAAGGGAAGGCGTTATACACGCACACCACATGCAGCTGGTACATATATACGATGATGATTATGTCCACATATGCCGATATGATATGATGGGATGCCTACAGAGGCTTGATGGCGTTATATACGCACATATATATGTATGACCGCATTGTGCACGACATTTAGGCATATTATGGCCCTCAGAGGCATTCTTCACATGTATGATACTTAGGCATATTATGGCGCTTAGAGGCGTTCTCTACTGGTTAGTTGTTTCTTGTCTCAGGTTATTTTCATGTCTCTATTATGCTATTCTTCATGCATGACATACTCGGTACATCAGTCGTACTGACGTCTCTTTTGTCGGGGGACGTTGCATTTCATGTCTGCAGGCTTAGGTAGACAGGGCGACAGTCTGCACTAGTAGGTTGCTAGTTCAGCTGATATTGGAGCACTCTAATTATTCCAGAGTTGCAGTCTAGTCGTGGTACAATATTTTGGATATGCGTAGGGGTATGACGGGGCCTTGTCCCGACCTTATGATGTTACATACTCTTTAGAGGCTTATAGACAGTTGTCCTGTCTATAATAGTTGTGTATGGCCTTATCGGCCTTAGTATGTATATGTATATAGGTTGGGTCCTTATGGTTAAGATTTTACATAACTCATTTCCAGTTTATCATTTCTATGTGTTAACAGGGTATTTGGTGATGGCCCTCATGGGCCATGATTAATTATGGTTAGATGCTAAGTATATGATTTGTGGTACTCGACAAGTAAGGTTCGGGTGCCCATCATGACCCTCCGGTTTGGGTCGTTACAATTTCATTAGCAGTTTTGTATTCTTGGCCTCTTTTTCAGATGGATGTGCACAATGCCTTCCTCAATGGTGATCTCACAGAGGAAGTGTACATTCAATATCCATAAGAATTTGACAATCCGGGGGGGGAGATAAGGGGAGATGGCACTAACATTTATAGGCTTCTTAAATCCTTGTATGGATTGAAGCAGGCTAGCATACAATGGAACATCAAGTTAACAAAGTCCTTGGTGAAATTAAGCTTCATTTAGAGTAAACATGATTACTCACTGTTTACTAAGTCTGTTGGTGCTAACAAATTTGTTATTTTACTTATGTATGTTGATGACCTGCTTCTGACATGCAATGATCTTAATGAAATTCATAAAGCAAAACATGAGCTTAAGCAAAGTTTTAAGGTGAAAGATTTAGGAGAGCTTAGATAATTTTAGGGGATAGAAATGGCAAGGTCCAAAGAGAAAATTGTGATGTCTCAATCTTATCTCAAAGTTGGGTTTAGCAGGATCCAAACCTAAAAATGCTCCACTTGAACATGTCAAGCTAACCAGTATGGAGTATGATCAGATCAAGAAGGATGAGGATACATGCATTGACAAAACAAATGTAGTTCCAAATCCTTTATTGAAAGACAAAGGGAGTTATCAGAAGTTGATATATAAGTTGATATATCTCACAATGACAAGGCATGATATCTCTTATTCAGTTCAGCGTTTAAGCTAGTTCATGTCAGCACCCAAACGGTCTCATTATGATGCAACTTTAAACGTGATGAAATATATCAAGAAGCAGCCAGATTTAGATTTGTTGATGTCTAGCACTGTCACGCCCCGACTTTTCTCAAGTCTTTCTTTAGGACGTGATGGCACCTGGACAACTATCCCTTTCCAGGCGAACCATTTACTTCATTTTCTTCCTAAATTAGACAGGTATTTGCGGAAATAATATATATAAAAATTAATTTGAAATTTACGAAGAACAATCTCATGTGGGGCATTCCCCGAGATAATAAAATTTAATTCTTTAAACAAACTTAGTCTAGAGTAATTTTTACCAAATCCGAAATAATGGATTGGTGAATGCGATGGTCAGACGATCGCTAGCCTCTTGCGAGCTTTTCCTCTATCGTGCCTTCTGAAATATGTTAAATAAAAGAGTCACCCTACCGTCATCCGGTGGTGAGAATCTCACCTTACAATCCAAAGTACCCTCACAATATTTTTACTCACAATCACATTATAAGAAATTAATAAGCATGTTGAAATAAACAGATTTCAACCCTTTTATTAAATAAATCAATAAATATTCACGTGCAAAATTTTCTCCCACTGCGTCATAAAAAAACAACAACTTAGTTTAATCGGTATTCTGCTTTTCCCATATAACATATTATACATTTGTTGCGATGCGTGCAACCCGATCCAGTGCATTTATATATTTGTTGCGATGCACGGCAACGATCAGTGCATTTATATATTTGTTGCGATACGTGCAACTACGATCGAGTGCATTTATGTATTTGTTGCGATGCGTGCAACCGATCCAAAGTGCATTTATTTATTTGTTGCGAGCCATTACCCGATCCAGATGCATTTATATATTTGTTGCGATACGCAACCGATCGATGCATTTATTTGTTGCGATCGTGCAACCCGATCCAATGCACTTATTTGTTGCGATACGATGCGGCCGATCAATCAAAACTTATTTGTTGCTGCACGCAAGATCCAATGCACTTATTTGTTGCGATGCAACAGCGATCCAATGCACTTATTTGTTGGCTGATATGCGCAGATCCAATGCACTTATTTGTTGTTTAAATATGTCATATGTTCAAAAGGCTCAAAATAATATTTTCTTCCTTCAATATTTCGCCCTTTCCACTTGTAAGGGTTACAACTCTCAAACCGTAAGTCAGATTTATCCCCGTAAAGTCTCAAACTGTCGAGGACAGAGAAATCTATAACATTTATTCAGCACAATATTTCATATTCATTACCGATTTGTACAGTTTTTACGTTATACATTCTGCCCTTCCAGACTTCGGTTGATCCGAGGCAGAATGTTCAAACAGCGATAACTCTCAAACCGTAAGTCATATTTATCCCCGTAAAGTCTCAAACTGTCGAGGACAGAGTAATCTATAACTTTTATTCATCATAAACTTTCATATTCATTACCGATTTGTACAGTTCTTACGTTATACATTCTGCCCTTTCAGACTTCGGTTGATCCGAGGCAGAATGTTCAAACAGCGATAACTCTCAAACCGTAAGTCGGATATATCCCCGTAAAGTCTCAAACTGACCGTAACAGAAAGATGTACAACTCTGTAAATTTTCATCCAATTCTAACAAGTATAACCCAGTATAACAAATTACAATTGCACAATCCAAACTAGTTATTAAACAATCATAAATTTCATGCTCATTCTTTCAATAACCGGATTATATTCTAACACGTATTGTAACTTAAAAATAAAGGATTTTACTAAGAACTTTGGTGAAAACTCACATTTGTTGCTTAAGTAACCACGAACAAAACCTCAACTTCAATCAAACCTTTTGGAACTCCTTAATTGCTCTCTTTAATCTTTTTTTCTTCCTCTCTTTGTTTTGTTTTTTCGATTTGCTTGTATCTCCCTTTTGTTGTATTGTATATTTGATGTGTTGTATTGTGTGTGTGTTTTTTGTAACCAAGTGCAGAAAATCCATGATAAATGGGATGTGGGGAAGTTATGGGAAAGTGCAGAAAATGCCCATGATGAATGGGATGTGAGGGAGTTCAGTTTTTTTTTTTTTTTTTTTAATTAAAATTTTTACAGGGACTTTACATTCTCCCCTTCTTAAACAACATTCGCCCTCGAATGTGAGTAAGATCATAACCCATGCACATAGACATGCAAGCGCACACATGAAACACAACTTCCAAGACTTTACATTCTCCTCCTTAAACAACATTCGGCCTCGAATGTGAATAAAATCGTAACACGTACACATAGACATAAACCACACATGAAACATAACTAAACACATTTTATTACCTTACTCAAGCGAGGAAAGGATATTTGATTTTCATCAGCGTCTTCGGCTTCAGGTTGCTTCTTTTGTGGAGTGATTTCCCATGGACCTTCAATGGATACAATATCTTTATTCCTAAGACGCGTTTAATCTGTCTATTCAAGATTTCTACCGGCATTTCTTCATATTGAAGCTCTTCATTGGACTATTTCTTGGGTTGGATGGCGTGACTTTGGATCATGCAAGTATTTTAAGTAACATTGACACATGAAACAATCGGATGCACCGCTTTTAATTCTTATGGAAGGGCTGGTTCGTAGCCAGCCATTTCCCACTCTTACGTAAGATCTCATGGTCCAATAAACCTTGGGCTCAATTTTCCTTTCTTGCCAAATCGCATCACTCCCTTCATTGGAGACTTTTAAAAACACTTTCTCCGCTTCTTGAAATTGAGATCTCTTTAGATGATCCGCATAAGACTTATGGCGGCTATGAGCTGTCTTGATCCGCTCGAAATCATCTGAACTTTATCGTTTGTTTCTTGAATGACTTCGGTCGAGCAAGAGTGTTTCACCCACTCGAACCACGGGTGGAGATCTACATTTTCGCCCATACAATGTGTGAGCAGCCATATGTATACTAAGCATGTAGCTGTTGTAGGCGAACTCAGTGGAGCATAAATGGTCCAACCAGGTTGCCCTGGAAGTCCAACACACAAGACCGACATGTCCTCCAATGTTTGAATTGTTAGATTCGGCTTGTCCGTCGGTTTGCGGATGGAAAGCGGGTACTCGGTGCCTGACCTTTGTCCCGAGGCCTCTTTGAAACTTTGCCAAAAGTGTGAGGTGAACTCGAACTCCTATCGGAAATAATTTGCAATGGAATCCCATGCAACCTCACTATTTCTTTCAAATAAATTTGTGCATCACTGCGATGCCCGACTATGTAGTCTTGGTGGTAGGAAATGGGTGACTTTGTAAGTCGATCTACAATCACCCATGTAGAATCATAACCTTCTCGTGTTTTTGGTAGACCGGTCACAAAATCCATATGAATCGCCTCCCATTTCCACATGGGACGCCAATGATATCTGAAGTAGGCCGCCAGGTTTGATGTTCGCTTTCACTGTTGACCGTAAGACATTTTCCGACAAACTCTACTGACACCTCTCTTCGTTTCCTTTCCACCAAGAAATTTGCCTTGAGATCATGATACATTTTCGTTGATCCTGGATGAATGGAATACACGGTATTGTGACATTAGTCTAAGATCCTTCTTCTTAGATCCCTTACCTTAGGAACACATAACCTACTCCTTATACCGAAGGTACCATCATTTCCTCCTAATGTAAATTGTGAAGGTTTTCCTTGTTGAATCCTCTCAGAAACCTAACAAATTCCATATCCTCAACTGACTCTTTTTATTTACGAAGTTAAGGTGCATGCGGTATCACGTACCACCACCCTACCTTGTGAGCCTCAGTTAAACTAATCCCGAGGTTTCCCAATTTTTGTACACTGGAACAATACCTCTCTTTGTACTACCAAGTGGGCCATTTGCCCGTTGATCTCTCTTGAGTGCATCACCACTGCGTTAGCTTTTCGGGATGGTAAAGAATGCTAAGGTCATAATCCTTAAGTAACTTTCTAACCATCTTCTTTGTCTGGAGATTCAAATCCTTTGCGTGGTTATATCTTGCAAACTCTTATGATCTGTAAATATATCTACGCACCATACAAATAGTGTCTTCATATTCGTGAAGGCAAACACTCACCGCCAATTCCAAGTCATGAAATGGATAATTCTTCTCTTACGTGTATCTTCAATTGTAGAGATGCACGCAATAACTTTTCCAAGTGCATCAAGACACATCCTAACCCAACCCTAGAGGCATCCTGATAAGCTGTGAACCCTTCTTGTCCCGATGGTAAGGTTAGGGCAGTGCGATGAGTCAACTCGTGATTCGAAAACTTGTTTCGCATATATCATTCTTGGTACTTAATCGCTTTTGAGTCAATCGGGTCAAAGGGAGCAAGAAGACTAGAAAAGCCTTCTACAAATCTTCTATAATACCCATTAAACCAAGAAACTCCTAACTTGCCGTGGAGTGGTAGGTTTTAGCGATTCTTCAACGCCTCTATCTTTTGGGAGTCTACCATAATTCCATCCCTTGACACAACATGGCCCAGAGGCTACTTTTTCAACCAAAATTCACACTTTGAAAATTTAGCGTGCAGTCTCTCTTATTTCAAGGTTTGAAGCACTACCTCGGATGTTCTTCATGTTCTTGACACTCTTGTCGTAAAATTAGGATATGGAGGAATAGAAATAGGTCTTGTGGAATTAACTCTATAGCGAACTCCACTTCTCTATCAGGAGGCACTGGAAAGATCTTGGGAAAAACCTCCAAAAAATTTGAACAATAGGGACATCTTGCTGAGGATTTGGGTATCTACTATATTAGCGGATATCATACTCAGCTTTGTGACTTCTTAATAACTTTGAGTAGTAAGATGGAAATGTTTGACGTGAGAATATTCCAATCTTACCATTTATAACAACCACGGTTCCACAGAAAATATAGTTTCACTATCTTTGTCGGCAATCTAACATGGCATAACATCCGACAGCCAATCCATACCCAAAATGATGTCAAAATCTACCATATCAAGTCGTACTAGATTTACTATTGTTCCTCTCGCCATTCCACTTCTAATGAGAAATTTTTAACTACCGAGAGGCCCAAAGCGAGGCCCTACGAGAGTCGTAACCTCAAAAGGTTCACTTAAGCGAAGGTTCTCATGTAAATTCTTAGTAAAACCCGTTGACACATATGAAAATGTAGAGCCGGATGTATAATACAAATGCGAGGAATACTGAGACCAGCAAAATACATGTGACCACCGTGATTAGATGCCTCCGCCTCATTCCTGCGGGCAAAGCGTGAGAAACGATTAGAATTGTTGGGTGTTGACCTCCACGACTTTGCTCGGGACTGGTTTCCGATTTCCCTTGTAGGCGTTTGTGGTTGCTTCCTCGACTCCCATGAGAAAATTGAGTTTGGACTCTCTCTTGCAATCCACGGCATGGTGGCACAGTTCTCCACAGTTGTAACATTCTTTTGGTGCAGAACCGGCATTCTCCAATATGTTTCTCTGATAAACCTTACAAATCGGGTTGTCACCTCTTGTGTTAGGGCGGTGGCCTTGACCTTGCCACCTTGATGATTGACCCATCTATACTCGCGGAGGCCTGAAATGAGTCAGGCGTTCGGTTTTGTGAACCCTACGCTTTCTTGCCTTTGGTTTTGATTTTGATTAAAGGATCCCGACGATTGAAACCTCTTACTGCGAATACTCTCTTTTGCTTTAGCAAAACCTTCTACTTATTGTCATGTCGGCGATCTGAAGGTAAGTCCGATCATGGGCTAATGCCACTACCTTCCTGTCAAGTTCGAAGGTTTAAACTCTCGATAAATATTTTGACCTTCTCGATTTTAGTAGGAATACTTTGTGCGTTGTATGAGCAATCGCATGGAACTGGGTATCGTATTCTTTACATTGCGATCTCCTTGTTTCAACTATTCAAACTCACACTGCGCATCTTTTTGGGTGTTAGGCATGTACTTTTCAATGAATGCGACTCTGAACTCCCCCCACGTCATCGATGGTGACATCGAGGAACGATTTTTTCTACAGTTTACCGTTGCACAATCCCCTTCCATAATCTTTTGAAGGAGGTAGTACAAGAACCAAGTCTTTAAAAAGACTCAAGATAAACTAAGAGTATGAAAGTATGAAAGCGTTTAGGATGTTATTCCGTTCACTTATTACTAAGGTGGCGCTTTGCAAGTCAAGTAAATGTCGTTCAAACACCCAACTCAAAGAAAGTTCCTACGATCTCTTAACCTTTGGTTTAGCTCGATACCAACTTGTCACGCCCGACTTTTCTCAAGTCTTTCTTTAGGACGTGATGGCACACGGACAACTATCCACTTTGGCAGACCATTTACTTCATTTTCTTCCTAAATTAGACAGTATTTGCGGAAATAATATATATAAAAATTAATTTGAAGTTTGAAGAACAATCTCATGTAATGGGCATTCCCCGAGATAATAAAATTTAATTCTTTAAACAAACTTAGTCTAGAGTAATTTTACCAAATCGAAATAATGGATTGGTGGAAAATGCAGATGAAATTTGGGACGATCGCTAGCCTCTTGCGAGACTTTTCCTCTATCGTGCCTTCCGAAATATGTTAAATAAAAGAGTCACCCTACCGTCAGGGAAAGTGAGAATCTCACCTTACAATCCAAAGTAACCTCACAATATTTTTAATTACAATCACATTATAAGAAATTAATAAGCATGTTGAAATAATGATTTCAACCCTTTTTATTAAATAAATCAATAAATATTCACGTGCAAAATTTTCTCCCACTTTCGTCATAAAAAACAACAACTTAGTTTAATCGGTATTCTGTTTTCCCCATATAACATATTATACATTTGTTGCGCGATGCGTAACCCGATCGATGCATTTATATATTTGTTCTTGATGGTGCAACGATCCGATTGCATTTATATATTTGTTGCGGACCCGATCGATGCATTTATATATTTGTTGTGCGGCAACCCGATCGATGCATTTATGTATTTGTTATGATGCATGGTAACGATCCGGTGCATTTATTTATTTGTTGCAGATGTAACCCGATCCGATGCATTTATATATTTGTTGCGATGCGTGCAGCGATCCGATGCATTTATTTGTTGCGTGCGTGCAACCCGATCAATGCACTTTATTTGTTGCGATCGCGGTAACCCGATCCAATGCACTTATTTGTTGATACGTGCAACTTGATCCAATGCACTTATTTGTTGGGCACGATACGTGCAACCCGATCCAATGCACTTATTTGTTGCGTGCACGTGCAACCCGATCCAATGCACTTATTTGTTGTTTAAATATGTCATATGTTCAAAAGGCTCAAAATAATATTTTCTTCCTTCAATATTTCGCCCCTTTCCACTTGTAAGGGTTACAACTCTCAAACCGTAGTCAGATTTATCCCGTCAGAAGTCTCAAACTGTAGGGGACAGAGAAATCTATAACATTTATTCAGCACAATATTTCATATTCATTACCGATTTGTACAGTTTTTTACGTTATACATTCTGCCCTTCAGACTGGTTGATCCGAGGCGGAATGTTCAAACGTGATAACTCTCAAACCGTAAGTCATATTTATCCCCGTAAAGTCTCAAACTGTCGAGGACAGAGTAATCTATAACTTTTATTCATCATAAACTTTCATATTCATTACCGATTTGTACAGTTCTTACGTTAGACATTCTGCCCTTTCAGACTTGGTTGATCCGAGGCAGAATGTTCAAACAGCGATAACTCTCAAAACCGTAAGTCGGATATATCCCCGTAAAGTCTCAAACTGACCGTAACAGAAAGATGTACAACTCTGTAAAATTTCATCCAATTCTAACAAGTATAACCCAGTATAACAAATTACAATTGCACAATCCAAACTAGTTATTAAACAATCATAAATTTCATGCTCATTCTTTCAATAACCGGATTATATTCTAACACGTATTGTAACTTAAAAATAAAGGATTTTACTAAGAACTTTGAGTGAGAAAACTCACATTTGTTGCTTCGTAACCACGAACAAAACCTCAACTTCAATCAAACCTTTTTGGAACTCCTTAATTGCTCTCTTTAATCTTTTTTTTTCTTCCTCTCTTTGTTTTGTTTTTGATTTGCTGTATCTCCCTTTTTGTTGTATTGTATATTTGATGTGTTGTATTGTGTGTGTGTGTTGTTTTTGTAACCAAGTGCAGAAAAATCCCATGATAAATGGGATGTGGGGGGAGTTATGGGAAAGTGCAGAAAATGCCCATGATGAATGGGATGTGAGGGAGTTCAGTTTTTTTTTTTTTTTTTAATTAAAATTTTACAGGACTTTACAAGCACAAAGACAACAAAGGTTTCTACATATTGTGATTCTGACTGGGCTTCATGTCCAATGCCTAGAAGATCAATTACTGGATACTGTATTAAAATCGGATCTTCTCTTGTGTCTTGGAATTCAAAGAAACTAAGTACAATCACCAGGAGTTCAGCAGAGGCGGAGTATAGATCAATGGCTTACACAATCTTTGAATTAGTGTGGATTGCTGGATTGTTAACGGAGTTAAAAGTTGATCTGAAGCTACCTATGGAGTTGTTTTGTGATAATAAGGCAGCCTTGCAGATAGCAGTAAATCCAATGTACCATGAGAGGACAAAACACATTGAAATTGATTGTCATTTCATAAGGGATAAATTGCATAAAGGACTGATCAAGATAGAGTATGTGAGCAGTAATGAACAACTGGGAGATATCCTAACTAAGGCTCTTAGGCATCGACGAAATGGATACTTGCTTTCCAAGTTGGGAATGAAAAATATTTTTCATTCTCAACTTGAGGGGGAGTGTTAGAAGTAGTGTGTTAGTATAGTAGTGCATTGTGTTAATTATATTGTACAAGTTAGAATTATATTAGAAGGGCAATTTTGTAATTAGACATATAAGTAATTAGAGGCGGTTAGTTTGTTATTAGAGTTAGTTAAGCATCTTGTATAAAAACCGAACTTGGAACACATGTCTTTATTTTGCAATATACAGAAATGAGAATTCATTCTCTGCCTCTCCTCAGACTCTCGTGTACAGGGTGAGCGTATATCGGTTCGGTTCGATTTTGTATCCGAAAAATATGAACCGAATAAAAATCATTTTTTTAAAACGAATACAACTTTTTTTTAAAAAAAACCGATATGTTTGGTTTATATGCCGAACGTATCGGATTATATCGGTTTTTTCTAGTGGGTCGGGCCGGGTCGGGGAATTTTATTTTTTTTTAAAAATTGAATTTTCAAAACTGAAATTGACATTCACACCTACACTAGCATGAAATTTCGACGTTGAAATCTATTGTGTATCGTGAGATGTTTACTAAAGAAAAGAAAATTAGAAATCGATTTGGGGCAAAACACAAATTGATTGGAAAAACGGATGTTTTTCTAAAAATTGGTTGCGCCAAACCACCACGGTTTGACCGGCCCGTCTCGAAAAAATACTCAAAATAAAAAAAAATCAGGTAAAACGGACATCCGAGCCCAGAGTTATGACCATTTAAAGTTTTACCAGTTTACAACTACTTTCTCTCCCTACATTTTATGTCCATACTTCTGTGATATGTTAATCAAGTTCATGCCGCATGCGACTTCCATAAAAGCTTCATAGATTGACTTCAATGGCTATGATTCAAGAGATAGTATATATATATATATATATATATATATATATTTAATTCGGTTTTTCGGTTCGGTTCGTATCCAAAATTAAAAACCAAAACGAATCACTAAATCCTGATTCGGTTCGTTTTTTCAAAAAAAAATTAAAAAAATGAGAAAAAACCGAACCGAATTTCGGTTCGGTTCGGTTTTTTCGGTTCTCTGGTTTTTTTGCCCATGTACTGATTTTAACAGTTTAATTAACCACCCTTTACTGTATGTGGCTAAGCCATCTACACTTGAATCACCCACAAAGAAATACTGCAGTATCAATTGGATAACTCAATTATTTGTAAGAAAGAAAACCAACCAATTCATTATTGTGTCTAACTTCGTTTCATCACTTAATAATCCATGCAGGAATGTTATAGTCCTAGGATCTCTTTGCATTTTCGAAATTTTCCATCTATGGCTATAAGAAATTAATTGTTAGCATCAGTAGGATGTTTTGTTAGATAAACAAGAAAAAAAAAAGACGTGGTGGGGAAAATGAGTGTAAGTTAATTTGTAACTTTTCTCATAAAATACAAAACATCATGATTTAGCTATCGTATTCATGGTTGTAAGATCAAATAATAATAAATATGGTGTCACCTTCGAATCTGAACTAAAGAATGCTCGATAGTTATCTTTAAAAGAGCAATTCATAGATATGAAGCACAGTTTGTAAACCACAGCCAGAGCCTAAACATTTATGTATAATATCTGCCATCTTCCATATTTTCGAATCACTATCTAAGGTTTACTCAACGTCAAAGACTATCTTCCAAAGAAAATGTTGCAATCCACTTGGCTCCTTTCAGACAATGAGTTCGACCTTTTTCCCTTTAAAGTTTAAATTTTAGATAGAATGTGTCTTGAGGGACCAAGGAGACACCATGTTCTGCTCTTAGCCAGCAATTTATCAACTACTTCAAGAAAACATTGGCCATTTTCTTTGGGTACGTATTCCACCAAACTCACCACTTCTAACTAGATTAAAAGGTACTCATGTATGCTTCACTAGCTACAAATCATTATCCGACGGTCATACTTAAACCAATAACCATCAAAAACATTCTTTAATTTCTATATCCGAAATCCTTGTTTTTTTTTCCCCACTGCCCAGACATGGTAGCTAAAGGCTACACCCAGACATAGGGTATAGATTATGATGAGACATTCAATTTAGTTGTCAAGATGGCATCAGTCGCAATGATAGGCTATATATCTCTTTATTATTGCATTGCACGAAGAGGATTTAGATTTAGATACAGCAAATTAAATTTCTCGTCATTTGCACTTAATTTGCATTGCACGAACTTATAAACTAGAAGTATGTTAACCAGCGCACGTGCCCTTCATAAACGCTATAGTTATTTGTGTTGTTTAAAGTCTATAAAGATGGAATATTGTGCAATCCAACAGGAATTAATTCTCAGAACATACAAAATGAACTTTTTCATAATAAACGCATCAGACACCCTACCACTAGTAGTGTCCAGCTCCAAAGAAACCTAAACCTAGATTCCCCACTAAGATTTGAACATAAAACACGAATTATAGTCGACCAAAATCAAGAATATGTATAACAAAAGTCTCATATAGGATTAGTAAGAGCCCCTCTTACTTGTACTTTTTTTTTTGAATTTCGCTTTTATTATATAAATTAAAAACTAACCCTAGGCACCTTGGCTAGTGGATTTGAGAAAAAAAAAAGAGTCTCAAATAAATGAAGATCAAATGGAATTTGTTGTCCGTTATCCAAGATTAAGGTACTAAATATTGAAACAATAGTGGTTCTTAAACATTTGAAGAAACGGCATGTTGCGTGGACTGACTCGCATGAACAAGTAAAAGGGAAATTAACTATCCTTACTGGCACCATCATGATTATAGGACTTGGTAAAATATCAGCCACAGTATCAAATATTCATGATATATAAGACACATAAGTTATCCAAACTATCAGCCGGCACTTATCAAATTAAATCAAAGTTTACAAAATTCATATACATGGCAGCATATCCCACGAATACGATCTAGATATTTAAACGGAAGAGAAACATCTCTTAATTCCTAATATATCAATATGTTAATATTTGAGATGGATTGAACAAAAAGATGGGCGATAACAAAAGTAGATCCAAAAGTCTATCTTCTCGTTTCTCGTAAGGACTTACATATCTGGAAGAAGACTAGAAATTTACAGCATCATTATTTGAAATTTGGACGAGCGTGTTTTTTTTTTTTTAAACTTAAATGCAGGATCTCTACTTGCTCTAATTCCATGTTGAAATGTATGACTATCTTATTTAAAAGTTTAAATAGTTAATTAGATAGAACATATATCATTTTATTTACTTAATTACATTCGAATAATCATCACACAAAAAAGAGACAGATGTCGCCAATATTCAACCGATTTAAATTTGAACACTATTTTTTAACACAAAACACACAATAAATTATACATAACAAATATATCAAATTCTAAACTCATAATTTGAAAAGTGTTCGTGCTAGAATTTAAAGGTTGAACTTATCTCGTGGATACACCTATGTTGCTATCATGAGATAAGTATATACAATTAACAAGGTTTAGATTGTGACAAATAAGACATGGAGGTTCTGAATGCAAGTTCTGCTTTCATAAGTGCTTTGTATACTCTGCAACAATTTGCATTAATTAACGAGTAAAAATAGTGCTTCCCCTCCTCTTTTGCTCTTAGAACAAAAATTAACGTTCAAGATAATATAATCAACCATCATGATACGCCTCTGTTGCGGTTAAAAGAAAAGAATACAATTAACATTCAAGATAATATAAATTGTGATAACAAGACCTAGGGGTTCTGACTGCAAGTTGTGCAGCAATAAACGAGTAAAAACAGTGCTTTCACTCCTCTTTTGCTCTTCCTTAGAACAAAAATTATTAAGTCTAACAAAGGTAAAAGAAGAGATGGACTGGAAAATAAAGAAACAAGAAATTAATTTAACAGAAAACAGAAAGAAATAAACTATATTGCCTGGCTCCATCTGTCTGCCTCTTTCCAAGCTTAAAACATTAAGAGACGTGAATTTTTCTTCACTTCTACAACGTTACCCTTTTCACTGAGATTGCGAAAAAACATCTTCTACGTCCTCAAAGTAGAATAATCAATAATGTGCCTTGCCGAGAAAATAAGAAACTCGAGAACGTACGCTTGTAATATAATTGATTCTTGATCCATATTTAGAAAATTGCTTCTTTCTTACAAACCCTTACTGTATATTCAAACACAGCAAGTAGAAAATCTCTTCTTTGGGAATGGAGAAGAAGGAGAAAGAAGAGGGGGGAAGCTCAATTTATAAGGGAGCCCAGCCGGAAGAGAAAGAAAAAGTATCAATATTTAGTTTTTCTTTTTCGATTATTATCTCTTAAACAATCTAATAATGTAAGATAATAAATATACCATGTAATAAAATTGTGCTCTTTATCACCTTAAACTGTTAGATGAGATTATTATACTACTTTGACAAATATATTTTTACATATATTTGTCTCCTGAAAAATAAAAAGGTAAGTTTTTAGATGATATCATCATACCATTTCGACAACTCGATATATATAATCAACCGTAGAAAATTCTTAATGATAATTTTACTTATAAATTACTTCATAGTATTACCATTTTGTCCATGCTGATGATTTATTGTTTCCAAATTCTGGTTTTTTCTTCACGATTCTGATTTCGGCTCCGTGTCAGCCAATTTTTGTTAAGACATCCACTCGCATATTTGGAACGTAAACAGAGCACTCTTTTAAGAAAAGGAGAAACGTCAAAAATGAAAATGATAAACAAAGAGAAAAAGGGCTTTCAACATACACAGGTGACTGGGCTTTGTATCATGGTCTAATTCAACCCATCAATCATCATAAGCTTACTATTTTGTGGCCCATTAAAGCTCTGAGTCCTACATGCAATCCAAAACCAAAAGTTACAAGACCATATGATTTGGAGGTAGATTTTTCCTTTGTACTACCACTTCTTTTCTTCCTTTCTTGTCCTGTTTCTTTGTCTTTTTATTTCATGTTGGATGATAAAATTAACCCATGAAAGTATGTTCTATTTTAGTTTAGATTTCATTGTTAACTCAATTAAAAATTTAGCTGATATATAACCTACATCAATTCGTGAAATAATTTATCAAAATATTTCAAAAAAAAATCTTTTTTGTTTCGTACATTAAAATGTAATCATAATAAAGAAAAAATTGTATTGGTAATTATGCAAATAATAGAAAATAATTTTTAAAAGGTGATAAAATTGAGCGGGTTGAATTATAACACACTGTTTAGCCTATTTTAACCAAGTTCAACCCAAGTTACTTTGAGCGCGTTAATGATCCACCAGTTATTAATTCAGCCCATTTGACCCGCCAAGACCAGCCTAGTCACACTCATTTGACGCCCCTAATTCCACCTTCTAACCAAACTTACATTTTATTGGATTTTTTAACGTTTCCCAAATTTATAATAAGCAAATTTACAAACCAAGGTCCTATCTGAGACAAACAAATTACCACTTGACTTTTGTTACGATGATATTTACCCAATTACTAAAATAAATGTTATTGTCCTAATATAATCAAACATGTAATCCTAATTGGCCTATTTTAATTGATGCTCACGGGTCAAAGCTGTTCAATAGAAATTCGATATGCAATAACGCCAACCTGGGAAATTTGATGAATTTAATTCTCCTTCCTCTTAGATTACAAATTTATAATTTCTTCCCAACTCGTTAATTAATTTTAGCTTGATTCTTCTGCCCCAAAATGATGATGATGATAATTACCGAGCGTTATTCACAAGTTCAGTAACGTGTGATGAGCATTAGTTAGTTTATATATTATAGTATGATCTAAACTTCGTTTAGATATCATGTTTGATTTTGATCATTCTATCATATAAGGAATTAAATGATAGGACCACCCTATGGAGCAATTGAAATACGTTATAAAATATATACAGATAGATGAGACGGCCAACTTCCTTGAAAGTGAAAGGAATAAGAAAATTCTCTGTCCACATAGAGTATTACTTTGAATCCTATTAATTTGTTATGATTAAGTTATAAATTAATATAATAATATATATAAACTAAATTTTAATTGAGTGAAGTATATAGTACAACAGATATGTCTTATGTATTTACTAATTTAAGATAAATGTCGTATATGAATAATTTTTTATCGGAAAGAAGAGATACTTGAGGGTAGGGCGGTATTGCGCGTTAGACATTAAATATCCAAACAATAAAAAAGACCACGCCATCAAGTGCTTCTTTGAAAACAAACCTCCCACAATAGGACATTCACTTTTTCTAGAAACTCACCACTAACTTCTTCTTTATTAACCCATAAAACAAAAGGATATCGTTAAGTGGAGCGATGTATTTGATTATACATGTGGGATGCGTCAGGCCAAGGCTATAGTGTAACGCCAAAACAATATTTGAGTGTTTTGATAGCAAGCTATTGTAGTGAACTCTTCTTTCAAAAAGGATTTGAGTTAATATCATATGAGCTATGTATTAATTGTACAATTATAGACAATTTACATATTTTGTTTTTACACTAAAATGAACTTTCTCAGTATTATAGAATTTTTAATTCAAACACTACATGTTTTAGTTTGGTAGATTATGGTATAGAGTTAGTGTCGCACCCAACCTTGGGGTGGCTGGCATCCCGCGATTGCACTGCCTGAGCGAACCACCTGGATATCATCACACAAACACACAACCGTTTGGGCCAACAAGGCTTCAGAATGACAACCGCAACACAACTCAGCATAAATTTCAGCAAATAGAAGAAATCAACCCACATATACAAACTAAGCCCAACAAGGTCATACCGAACAATTGTACAATATAGGACCGGTCTACAAAGCCTCTAAAGAGAATGTCGACATAATACATAAGTCGGGACAGGACCCTCGACATACCCAAGGCTCCACAGAACACAAATCATAACCCTGACTCGGCTGTACTCTAGAAGAAAATGGAGCTTACCAACAAAAGTTGTTATCTGAACACGATATGCAAGGACGGGTCCTCTCCTCGCCGACCTAAACCTGCGCGGCATGAAATGCAGCGTCTCTAGACAAAGGGACGTCAATACAAGATAATATACCGAGTATGTAAGGCGGAAATAAAATACATTATTACGTAATTATAAAAGAGAGAGATACGAATCAACCTGAACCTCTGAAATATTGCCGAGTCATAATACACATAAAGATCATACCTATCCTTTAACTTCTTTCTATACTACCACATTAGCGTCGTAACTTTAATCATTCATGTGCCCAACTAATTAGTAGCAACTGCCCAACCGATGGTAAATAACAATACATAACTACCCAACCGATGGTAAATAATAATACATAACTACCCAACCGGTGGTAACTGCCCGATCGGCCATAGCTCAATGGTAAATAATGTGCCTGCTCAAGCGATGGTAAATAACAATACGCAACTGCCCAACCAGTGGTAAATAATAATACGTAACTATCCAAATGGTGGTAACTACCTAACCGGTCATATTCCGATAGTAAGTACGATACTCAACTACCCAACCGGTGGTAAATAACGATACTCAACTGCCCAACCGGTGGTAAATCATACTATTGTATCATGCCTCTATAGGTATTACTTGCATACGTCCAAGTAGGGTCATAAGAGACTTCCATGAAACTATCGTAATAACATAAAATTGTTACCTCCTTCACTAGTGTTCAGGACTATCATCGATAACCTCTCGCTTTATCTTAAAGCCACGGAAATCCTTTTTATATGAGCATGTTCATCTTAAGAGTCATAGGCCCGAGCTTCTAATCCCTCAAGAGTAAAGTATCATTCTTGCGACTATCATTGATGAGATTACATACTATTTCATTTCTACTCATTCATAAGAGTCGACAAGACAAGGCACAACATCTATAACCTTCGCGACAACAACAAACGTTCCATAACTATTTCATTTCTTCATAGAATTATTAAGTCAAGGCATAACACCCCTGGCTTTCGAAAAACCAACAAGAGCCATAAGATGACTACATAATGAGATACTATAACATGCAGAAATTGCTCCCAACGAGGGATAATCAAAAGTCAAGAAAACAGGCATATTTTCTTAGACAAGATTTGAGTTCTCTTTTATGACTGTCCCGTTATACGGTATAACTTCAAAAAACATGCCAAGAAAGAAGAAGTGAGTCTTATCATACCTTGAACTATAGTCGTCCTCTACAATCCCACAAGAGACTCACCAATGGATTAGTCTAGAAGATAAAAATACAATATTTTAATAATACACGAAGCTTAATAATAGCTGATAAGCGACAAACTTGCTTATACGAAATCGGGCAGCATCTCTCATTTTACCTTTACTTTCCCTTTGTTCAAAATAATATCAACAACACAAGAACAATAATAACAACATTATATCCCAGCCATACCATCAATTTTCATTCACAACATATCAAAACCATGGCTTCAAAACAACCCAACAACAAGACAACTACATCTCACACAACCTCATATGTTATCTTGTAGTTTATTATCCAAACAATTTAACCAACACATGGATCATCATAAACACACACCAAAGAGAATTAAACTTATATTGTACAGTAATCATAAGCCCCAATCCCAACCTTCCATAGTCCAACATCACCCTTGCTTACGTTATAACACCATATGAGTGCTTATTGGTAATTTACAAGATCTTCAAGGTTGAATTTGAGTTGATACACCTTGGAGTTGTCTTTGGATATTCAAGATATGTTAGAGGTGTCTTAGATAATCTCAAGGACAAGTTTGGATAAAAAAATGACCAAATATGAAGCTTTCACCGAATTTATAACAACTTATGTCGGCCACCGCCTCAGATATGCGAGGCCATCTGCGCCGTATATGGCCATATGCGGCCCTATATATGGCCATCTTACTCTAGAAATTTCCTCAACTTTTGCTCCTCTTATGCAAACTCATATGTGACGTGAATCTCATCCGCGATGCGAAATGCTTAGTGTATCATCCAATTTTCATCAAACTTCATCGAAGGATGGTTCCTTCAACCCGAATGGCTTCCACCCTTCCATAAACCTTTGTAACATCCCTCTAAGTCGTAAAGGACCTTTGAAAAGAATCTCGGATCTCCAGCCCACGTCGTCTAATCATGTTCTCCTATACCAAACTACGGGGCGTAATATCTTTTCCCCTTAAGAATATTCGTCTTCGAATATTAAGGCCTACATGTATAGTTACCTCATGATTGCAATTGTTTTCATACGAAAGCATTTCATCTATGAACATCACCAACGTATGACTATTACTCTCATTTCGATGCGCGACCCTTTTGATTTAAGCCTAGGCAATTCGTTCTAATCTTATTTACCATTTTATAAATCGGGCCCCCTCTTGGCCCTCGACACGGAACCTTATATCGAAAATCATCATCATCTTCCTATCGCTCTCCTGATTAGGTATTTCATGTGCCCTTGATCCCTGACTTACCTCAAATCGGCTACTCTTGTCTCCCCTAAGATCTACTATTGCTCGATAGTCCTTTGCTAATTGGATATCTCATCTCCTTTTCACCTAGAACTTTTACTTCTACCTTCTGATATTCTCAAGCCCCAACATCATCCAAAATTCTCTATAATAATAATTTCACATGCTGTTGTATCGACTCTCTGGCTGGCGGGAATCCTTTAGGCTACAAATATCTCTTCACCATACTTAGCGAATAGGCGACATTGACTTATCATGACACAACTCTATACAACACGATATAGATCAGAAAGAAAGGTAATCAATCCTAGATGTCATGTAGCCTCATGTTTATAAATGTGGTGCACAACATATCCATAAACAAGACGTTACTAGACATGACTTTGTAGACTCACTAGGATACGATTTGCTTTGATATCAAGTTTGTCACACCCTAACTTTGGGGGGCCGGCACCTGGACGGCCCGAGTGAACCACCTGAATATCATCACACAAACATCTGGGCTGACAAGGCCTCAGAATGACAATTGTAACACAACTCAGCATAAATTTCAGCAAACAAAAGAACCCAACTCACGCATATATATATACAAACTAAGGCTGACAAGGTCATACTGAACAATTGTACAACATAGGACTGATCTACAAAGCTTATAAAGAGAATGTCGACATATTACATAAGTCGGGACAGTGCCCTTGACATACCCAAGGCTCCTACAGAACATAAATCATAACCCTGATTCGGTTGTACTCTAGAAGGACCTCACAAACAAAAGTTGATATCTGAACACAATATGCAAGGATGGGTCCTCTCATCATCGACCTTAACCTGTCTGGCATGAAACGCAGCGTCCTCAGGCAAAGAGATATTTGTATTAGATAATGTACCGAGTATGTAGGGCAAAAATAAACACATTAGTACGTATTTATAAGAGAGAGAGAGAGAGACGAATCAACATGAACCTCTGAAATATCGCTGAGTCATAATATACATAACAATCATACCTATCCTTTAACTTCTTTCTATACTGCCACATTAGTGTCATAACTTTAACCGTTCATCCGCTCAACTGATCAGTAGTAACTGCCCAATCAGTGATAAATAATGATACATAACTGCCCAATTGGTGGTAACTACCTGACCGACCGTAACTCGGTGGTAAATAATGTGTATGCCCAACCAGTGACAAATAACGATACGTAACTATCCAACCAGTAGTAAATAATGATACGTAAATGTCCAACTGGTGGTAACTTCCCAACTGGTGGTAACTACCCAACTGCGGTAACTACGGCCAGTCGTATCCAGATGGTAAAGTCCCGATACTCAGCTGCGTCTTGGTGAGTAAGCGATGATATTTGCCCCAGTGGTAAATCGTCATACTACCGTATCGTGCCCCTATATGTATTACTTGCATACATCCACAGAGGGTCATAAGAGACTTTTATGAAACTATCGTAATAACGTAAAATTGTTACCTCTTTCACTAGTGTTCACGACTATCATCAATAACCTCTCGCTTTATCTTAAATCCACGGGAATCCTTTTTTATGAGCATGTTCATCCTAAGAGTCATAGGCCCGAGCTTCTAATCCCTCAAGAGTAAAGTATCATTCTTGCTACTATCATTGATGAGATTACGTACTATTTCATTTCTACTCCTTCATAAGAGTCAACAAAATAAGGCACATCTATAACCTTCGTGACAACAACAAAAGGGCCATAACCATTTCATTTCTCCATAGAATTATTAAGTCAACGGCATAACACCCCTAGCTTTTGCAAAACCAACAAGAGCCATAAGATGACTATGAAACGAGAGACAATAACATGCGAAAACTGTTCCCAACAAGGGATAATCAAGAGTTGAGAAAAAAGACATATTTCCCTTATACAAAATTTAAGTTCGCTTTTACGACTGTCCCGTTATACGGTGTAACTTCAACAAACATGCCAAGAAAGAAGAAGTGAGCCTTATCATAACTTGAACTATAGTCGTCCTCCACAATCCCACAAGAGACTCACCAACGCGCTAGTCTACAAGATAAAAATACAATCTTTTAATAATACACGAAGTTTAATAATAGCTGATAAGCGGCAAACTTGCTTATACGAAATCGGGCAATACCTCTCCTCTTTCCCTTTACTTTCCCTTTGTTCAAAATAATATCAACAACACAAGAACAATAATAACAACATTATATCCCATCCATACCATCAATTTTCAGTCACAACATATCAAAACCATGGCTTCAAAACAACCCAACAATAAGACAACTACATCTCACACAACCTCATGTGCTATCTTGTAGTTTATTATCCAAAAAACTTAACCAACACATGGATCATCATAAACAAACACCAAAAAGGATTAAACTTACCTTGTACATTAACCATAAGCCCCAATCTCAGGCTTCCATAGTTCACCATCACCCTTGTGTACGTTACAACACCATATGAGTGCTTCTTGCTAATTTACAAGATCTTCAAGGTTGAATTTGAGTTGATACACCTTGGAGTTGCCTTTGGACCTTCAAGATATGTTAGAGGTGTCTTATTAAAGCTCAAGGACAAGTTTGAGTAAAAAATGACCAAAAATAAAGCCTCCGCCGAATTTATAACAACTTAAGTCGGCCACCGCCTCAGACATACGAGGACATCTGCATTGCATATGGCCATATGAAGACCCATATGCGATCGCATCTTACTCCAGAAATTTTCTCAACTTTTTCTCCTCTTATGTGGCCCTATTCGCGATGCGAAATGCTTAGTGTATGGTCCAATCTTCGTCAAACTTCGTCGAGGGATGGTTCCTTCAACCCGAATGGCTTCCACCCTTCCATAAACCTTTGTAACATCCCTCTAAGTCGTAAGAGATCTTCAGAAAGAATCTCAAATCTCCGGCCCACGTCGTCTAATCATGCTCTCCTATACCAAACTACGGGGTGTAACAGTTAGGACTTATCATGAGTTCTAATTTGATTGTTAAATCTTTTTATTGCTCTATTCTTTGTTTCATTTTTTTGTGAAGACTTTATTATTGAGAAAATTTATAAAATAAGCTAATAGGTACTCTGTCTAGTAGATTTACTTTGATGTTTGACAAATATCTCTTATTGGGGTCAGAATGACCTAGAGTCCTCAGACAAAATAAAGGACCGGTTTAAGATGCGATGGTAGAAAAGCCCAAGAACAGAACCAGAACTTCAAAATGTACAATAACACAAGGTAGCCACTTCTAATAGATGGCAAATAAAGTATTGTTTCATTACTTTTCATGGTTTATCACAAAAATTGCAATTCAAACTTTAGGACAGTGGCCTAAAATTTAAAGAAGAAAGACTTTGTCGCACTTTTAAGTTGTATACATTAAATTGTATATGTTAGTTATCTATAACATACCAATCCTGAAAGTGGCCACTGGTGAAATGGACCACTAAAATAGATCCAGCTTAATGAGATTCATGTTCCATTGTCAATTTGTCTATGATTTTAGTGAAATGGACCTTCTCTATGTCCATAATGCATTCATTCCCTTTTTAGTTTTTACATTTGCTGTTGAGATATTGGAGATTCTAGGACCAAATTCTTCTAGTTGTGGGCTTTGCTTCTTCGTCATTTTAAGTACAAAGATTGTTAAAGAGATCTTAAATTTTCAGTTTTGCCAGGCAACCATGATATAAGGTTGTAAAATTTAACTTCACTCGGTTTTCCATGATTTACATAACCTAAAATTTGTATTATTCTAAGCAAACTATAGATAGTTGAAATAGTAGTTGATAGGCTTGTGGGTTTTCAATTTGTATTCTATACGACTCAAAGCAGACATATTGACCTCCCATGTATTAATTCCACTTATCATATAGTAGATAGAATGTGCTTCAATGCACTCAAATATTCAAGACTACTAGCATTTAGGGTGACTTTTTGTGTGCTGGTCAAAGTAAGAAACTAACATTTTCAGTCGCTAAATTTATATAGTAAGTATAGTAAATACAACTGTGGTAATTTGTTTTCTTTCCCACCTAATGGTATATCTTAAAAATATTCTTTTACATAGTCCATAGAATATAGAGGATGAGGAGATTGGATCGGATTAGAACATAGTTTTACACTGTGAGTTAAAAGGTAACCTCGTACCATTAGACTTTTTTTTTGTTAAAACTTTCTTTCTTTTAACAAATTGGTGTTGTTTCCGAAAAAGAGCATAAATATATGTGTAAAAGTCCATTAAAATTACAATAAATGGTAGACAGAACCCTTAACTTTAAAAGTATAGTGAATTCAACGCTAAAATTCTTAAAATGTTGAACTCATAAAGGTTAAATCAATTAGCGGATATGCGTTAGTTATTGTATCAGAAACCGTGTAGTACACAAGTTTATCAGAAAAGAGAAAAGAAAATACAGTATCTGGCTCCGCAAACTAATAGCTTTAACAAAAGAAAGCGGAGGAAGTGCCAATTGAAAAAGGGACAGTAAAAATATAAGAGAATATCATAGAGGCTGCAGAGGAAAATGGGAACTGTAAATTTAAAGATGTAATTTTCTAATTTTTCAGCTCAATGAAATTTGTGTTGCCAAAGGCATTCAGATTCGTGAGGTACTTTATGAGCGAGCAGGTCTCGTGGTCCAAATTTTCTTCCTCCACTTCCTACATATCTTCATTAACCACAATGCGTAAATTTTTTAGTCAGAAAGGTATTTAGGAATATAATTTCCTTGGTATTTTATATGCCCTCAGGTACGGTCTGTGGACATCTTATTTTGAGTTCATCCATGGTATATACACTGCAGAATAAAAAATGTCAATAAATAGATAATACAACAAGTCACACTCTTTAGAGAAACGATAGTCCTCTCTTTTCTCCCCTTGTTGATTGAGGATTGACACACGACACAGAGCATAAGTGAGAATGGATATAGCTTTTCCAAAGTTGCAAAAAAAGATCGGAGTCTAAGACCCACGGGGGGCTGTTAAGTTAATTCACACTCTCTGGTTAACCAGAAGGATACAGTGGTACGAGCCTATAGAACAGATTCGTGTGATTATTTTTTTCTTCGATGAATCGTTTTTTTTTTTCAAAAACTGAATCGAGATGCGAAAGAATTCATATTCCCTATCTCGTATTCTCTACCTCCTAAATTAGCCTAATTAGATTCAATTTTATTTTTTGTGGATTTCTTGACTCCTCTTTCAAGTTCTCTCCCTTCATTGATTGATCTCGTTCCCACTGAAACCCTCTACTTCAAGGGGAATCGAAGAAGGCACTGAAAACTTTGTTTGCACAGCAAGGCTTTATACTGATTACTGTTGGAAATTAGTCTTTGGCGGGAGTTGCGACCGACCAACTTTAACGGCTTAAACACTAGTGTTACGTATGTTGGAGAATCCGGTTCTTCACACATGCATGATGTACTAAGTACGTAGATAACCGTAGGGCCAAGAATCGTCAAATTTCATTGAGAAATGAAAGAGATATTGGTTCACGAAGTGAGGTGTTTGAAGCATGGAAAGTGTGGTGTTGTGGTCAATTCTCCCTCATCGGTAGAGGAAGAAAGAATTGTTGTGTATATAAGACTCGAAATGTGTTTGGGGTTTAGGACCCCAAGGGTATCCCATGTGTTTAAAGGAGGAGGACCTAGATGCCGGTTCAAGGAAAGACCACACGCCTTGTATACCGCTTGCGTCCGGTTCGGGTCGAATTAGTCGTGGGCCTTCGATATTATCTTTTTGGGCCGAAAAACTTTGTCGAAATGCAGTTTGATCGAAGTTTCGGATGTGCAGTTTGGACGAATTCTTTCGGATGTGCAGTTTGATCCCTGAAGTTTCGAGATGTACAGTTTGGTCCCTGAAGTTTCAAGATGCATTTGGTCCCTGAAGTTTTCATAAAGTCAGAATTTGACGGTCGAACCGCCAAAGACCTCAATTCACCATTTATTTTGGTGAATTACACCTCAATAATGGTCAATCCGTTGGCAATTTTCTCCATTTATTTGGTGGCTTTACTACCTCCATAATGGTCATTATTTGGCCAATAATGGCTGTTATGGAGGCAGTCAAACAGCCCCTCTTCCTCCTATATAAACACCCCTTACACCATGGATGAGGGACACTTGATATACACGAATATACACAAAGCAGAAAGCAAAGCAAAAGCAGTTTCTTCCTAATCTTCCAAGCATCATTTCGTTATTCAATATTCTTCACAGTAGCTTTTGAGTTTCCTTTGCTCAATAGTTCCATTGCTGTTTTATCTTGGGAGACGAATTGTCCAGGACGTATAAAGGATACATACGGGGCAATATTGTCTTAAGGACAAAGTGCCACACTCGACTCAGCAAAAACAACTTTCCAGTTTTCTTGATCAACAAAAATTGTAATTTCCGTTTCCTGCAATCTTTGTAATACCCAACAATTACTCCTTCCGATGTGCGATATATGGAATAAGGAATTTGACAGATTGGTCTTTAGTAAACCTGCTGCCGACATGCACCTTCATTTTATGATATGTAACTGGTGCATCCTTGACCAAACAGAAAGAAAAATTGTGTCATGATACTGAGGAGCTTGTACCTTTTTGGTTCTATTAGTCGGGTTTTTTCTTGCACCCATTATTGGGTTTGTTGTTTGGACCACCCTGAGAGTTGTAGCCCAGAGATTAACTTTCTTTTCCTAATAGCCCAATATTCTTTCAGAAAAGTTCTTCTTTTTTTTTGGGTGCGGAATGCCCTTCAAAGGCACTAATCTTTAATTTTTTTCCCTCAAATTTGGAATCATATTTTTTGCATTTGCCTAATAATTCATGAGTTCCAGGTTCGAACTCATGCTCATGAAAAAAATTTAAAAAAATCACAAGACATGTTTGTAACAAAATTAAACCTATTAATTATGTCTATATCGACAGAAGTTTGCCTTTAATGATGAGGTTTGACTTAAGACCTAATTTTGACCGAATATGCTTAATATTACTCGAATAGACATATTTTTGCTACAAATCTCTGTTTTGCAAAAAAAAATTAAAAATTTTGCCTAAATAGGGGTTCGAACCCAGAACTTCGGGATATTAGGCGAAGGACAAAATTAAATATTTTAAAATTGATGGACAAAAATTAAAGACCACCCCGAAATAAGGGCATTCGTGCAAATTGCCCGAATTTCTTACGTAATAATTTAACAACACAATGTGTGGAAGAGATTCAGGAAATTACACTTAATGACCTTGAAAATAAATAGTCTTGAATTTTTAACCCCTATCTATTTTACGGATAAACCTTTAATATAAAACGTTAGAGGAAAAAAGATTAAATATATCCCTCTACAAGTTTATAGGATTCTCTTCTTGTCCCTACAAATTAATTACACAGGATTTTTATTAGCTATCTATATCCTCCATTTGATCCGATGCATAGACATCAGACATTAGGCATGAATTGACAAGTTTATAGGATTCTCTTCTTGTCCCTACAAATTAATTACACGGGATATATATTACTTTCTTTTTTTAAAAAAATACTTATCGCATTACGCCTTTTAAGAATTAAACTATATGAACTTTGATCAATAATTTAAGCTATATTTTTTCATCATATTAATATGAGAAGAATTGCAACTTATAGTACTTTTCATATAGTTTTCAAATATCTAAATTTTAATTTTAAAATATTGAATTAATCTAATATAATTTAGCTTTAAAATTTAATCAAATTGACTTTTAAAAAAAAAACATCACAAGTATTTTGGGACGGAGGGAGTATTCAAAAGGAGAAGATAATATTAATTTACTATGTACATAGACACCTATTCTCAACTAGAAATTAACTTAATTTTATCATTCGTCTCTTTCTACAGAAAACTTATGGTCCATCTATCAATGTCTATAACGCATATTAATCCAATTAAAAAAAGGTGAGTGGTAAAATTGTGTTTGTTATGCTGGTAGGTAGCAGGTAGAAATACGATGAGAAAGCATGTACTTGATATTTACTCATAATTTGTTCTTCCTGCTTAATTCCCTACTCGCTAATTTTAGCTGTTCTTTCGAAACGCATATCAATCATTTTCCTCTTTCCTTACCTTTCAATCTGAGTGTCCAAAAATTTAAAATAAGTTAGAAAAAGTAGAAATGTTCGATGGTGCATTATTCTGTCCATCCTGCAATCCTTTGTGTGTCAGCTTCCTTTTTGGTGTGAACAGAAATGGTGATTAGTAAAGTGCCAATCTACATAATAAGGAGTTCTTTATTATGGCGGAAATGGACCCCAATTTCCACTATCTAAGTCGGTATGTTTTATTATGTGCCTCACAACTGATATTGTAGACAATTTTTTTGTGAGACTAAAAAGTGGATTCAAATTTTTACTATTTTTGGTCCATAAAATCTGGGTTCACTTTTTTGTCTAATAAAAAGAAATTTTATATAATTAATATCTTATTCCAAAAGGTGGAATCTTCCACCCCAGGAGCCCCCACATCCCGGTCCGACAGGTCTGTGAATGAGGTAAATCATGGTGACTCAATTGATTTCAAAGGTTAGACCAGTCTGCTGTGAGGGCCTCCTTTATTTGAAGAAACCACATTGTGACGGGATTCGATCCTTGGTCTCTTATTCCAAATATTCCCTTGAAACCAATTGAGCTGCCCAAAATATCTGTTATGTGACGTACATTAAAAAAATTCATCTAAGCAGCATATTGTATCAGAGAAGAACTCGACCATGTCAACAAAGTCGTTTATATGTTTGAGCCAGAGGGGTTGCTATTAAAATACTTTTCAGTCCTAATTTATGTGGCAATATTTGATTCAATACGGAGTTTAAGGGAAAAAAATAACTTTGAAATTTGTGATTCAAAACAAGTCTTATATAAATGTGTAATTGTAAATCATCTCATAAAGTTAAATTATTTTTAAATTTAGAAATGTGACTTTTTTTAGACAGACCAGTAAATGAAATAGTGTCATATAAATTAGAACAGAAAGAGTATAATTTTATGGATAACTATATGGCAATTATCAATGTTAACTTAATATAAAGTCAAAATACATCAAATGACCCATAAACTATACTTGAAATGTCGATATCACACTCCAACTATACATGCAACCTATTACCCCTCAACACCATAAAGTGTATTTATTTATTCCTTACAACACCCAGACCTAAGCACGTATCCGTCGGCTAATTTTAGTACGCGAACGCTGATTTACTACACATTTAAATTAATAAAAAAAAGAAAAAAAATTAAAACCATCTTTAATACATCCAACGATAAAATAATTTCACCCACCCCCATTTAAAGCCATACCCGATCCATAAGCCAAGAACCCTAACTATTTTCCAATTTCTGAAAATTCATCCTCAAATCATCACTCAAGCTCAATTATTTTGAAGCAAAGATAACTAAATCCGACTTTAGTTTGTTTGTTTGATTAGTTCCTCATTTTTTTTCATTTTGGAGGGTTATTTTTTCCCCATAAATTCATTTTTTTTAATTTCTAAACCACAAGATTTTTCTTCAATTGTGTTTCAGTTCTTTTACTTGTTTCGTATGGAGCTCTATTTAATTAGTTTTATATATATATATATAATGAAGGTGGTTTAATGGCTAAAATAGACTTGAGTAGGCTTTGTAAGAAAGAGGATGATCATGAGTTGAATGGAGTGCAATGCAAACATGGATTTCTTCTGCTTTTGTTGACCTCTTAGACCCCAAGGAACCTTGATAGAAGGTATTGAAGTTGTCCATATTATGGTGTAAGCGAATTTGTTTTCAAGAATTGAACTTTGAAGAGTTGGAAGAATACATTTTTTCTTGATTTTATTACTTTTAAGGTGCTAGATCTTGGTGAACTTGAAGTATCATTTCAAGCTTCTGGAAAAATTGATCACAAGCCTACTATGTCTACAAAATTTGTGGAAAGCAAAATTGATATGAACAACATA
The DNA here is from genome assembly GCA_029783415.1 of Anisodus acutangulus. Classification (NCBI taxonomy): domain Eukaryota; kingdom Viridiplantae; phylum Streptophyta; class Magnoliopsida; order Solanales; family Solanaceae; genus Anisodus; species Anisodus acutangulus. The sequence continues at coordinate 43,305,675 of CM056501.1, read as the reverse complement.
AAGATTCAACTGGATAATTTTGGAGTAGACATTAAGAAGATGAAAGAAAAGGAGAAGAAGTGGAGGAGCAAGCTGACCAAGTCCAAGAAAAGAGAGACAGTACTTTGGATTGCCTTGTTGTGTATTGATATTTTAGTTTTAAGTTTTGTGTTTCAAAACGTGTACTTGAGAGGTTATTATATGAAGTTGCCATAAGATCTTGTTCTACTTGTAAGGGCGTTGCAATAGTATGTCTTTTGCTAGATTGTTGGTATTGTAATGAACCATAATACCCTTATTTTGTGTGATGAATTGATAATGTTTCCAATGTTGGTTGTAATGAACCACTGTTTTGCAAAGTTGATATGTTCGTTGTAATGAATTATTATTTTGTGCAATTGTTAGTTGTATTGTGCAAATGTTAGTGTTGTTATGAAACTGCATTTTGTGTAATTGTTAGTGTTTTAACTGCTAAAAATTATGCATAAACTACACTAAAAGTGTTGTCACTGCACAAAACACATTTTGTGCATAAATTTCACCTTTCAATGTATTAAAACTGCACTAAAAATGCACTAAGACTGGACTAAAACTGCAGTCACAACTGCATATTATAATTGCCAACCGTGTATACAAACATAAATTAAAGTGCAGTCACAGCTGCATATTATAACCATATAACCAAAATAGAGTGAGTTTACATCTGTCAGTTCAGTACATATGCCATTGAACTAATGTTAAATGCAGTCACAATTGCAAAAAATCAGTCTTAAATGCCGTCATATCTGTCAAATCAAAGTAGTTGCATAGTTAATTTATAAGATGCAGTCATAGCTATCAAAAGTCTTAAATGCTAACAAAAAACTAACAGATTTAATTTTTTTAATGCAGCCACAACTGTCAAAAATACACCAAAAGAAAAAAATTCATCAGTCATTGTGAGACGGAGCAGTGGAGCTTTCTTGACTCAATTTTGTAGCCCTGCTCCTTGTTTCAATTTATTTTTTCCCTCTCATTTCTTGAAGCTGCCTGAAGGTCATAGCTGATATTCCCTTCCATTTTACACCTCTGCTTGATTTATGCCCACGATCTCCAGTGACCACTGCTGAATATTGAATATTTCTAAACATTTCACTTGGCAATCCAGGCTACTTAAATGAACATAGACAGTCTTAGTTCTACTTGTTAGTGTTATTAAATTCAAGAAAAAGATATTAAACTGATAAGAAAATTACATTAATAATAGTTTGTCCAATTTGTGTGCGCAACACCCCATACCAAAAATCCTTCTAGGAGCAACATTCCACAAAAGAAAACAAAAACATTAGCAACTAATTCATAATATATACAATGAAGAATGTGAAATAACATTACCTTTTATGTTGAACCCTTTGGTCTACCCCTTCCTCTTCTAGTTGGAGCAGCAACATTCTATAATAGAAAATTAAATATTAGCAGTTAATTTACAACCTATAGACTGAAGTAGTTTCGTAATATTGCATTACCTTTTTTTTACTTTGGTCTACCCCTTCATCTTCCAGTAGCAGAATTTGAACTTGGGCCAGCAGCAGTAGGTTTTCTAAGACATTTTTTTTTTGTAGTGACCCTTCTTATGACACTTGCTGCATGTCATTTCGATCCCTCTTTTGGATAGTTGTTCAGTTTTATGATTCTCAGCTGGTTCTTTCCTTCTAACCTTCTTAGGCCTGCCTGACAACTTTCTAACTTCATGTGGTATAACAGAAGGATATGTTGATGGTGGTCACATCTTCATGTTCAGAACTGGCTGAATGAAGTGACTGTATGTCTTCATGTAAGTTTCTCTGCTATACCACTCAGAAATATAGTCTATTGGGTTTAACCTTTTATGGTAAATTGCATCTATTGCATGAGCACATGGTATACCTTTCAACACCCATGCTCTACATCTATAGGTCTGTCTAGACAGATTCACAATATGCCTGAATTGTCCATCAAATACCTCATAACCTGTATCTGAATTCTACTCAGTGCTGCACTTCATAGATTTTTTGGTGTTATCTCCCAATATTTTCATTGTCATTGGGGAAACGTCATAGATCCAACTTTGGCCAAACTCTCTCATCTGTCCTACTCTCTTCATCATTTTCATCCAATTTCTTCTAGCAGTGTAATTATAGCCTTGTGTCTTGTAGCTAATATCTAAGAGTTGAAACATCCAGCCATGTTATTGTCTGCACTGTCATATTTTGAGGTAAAACTGAAGTAAACTTTACTCCATCTGTTTGAGTTGTAGTACAACAACTTCTCAAGGCATTCTTCTCGCAACAGTTTCATGTAGTCAAAGTTTCCCCTCAACTCACCCTCAAAAGTAGACTTTGCACACCTCCAAAAGCAAATTCTTCTCTCAAGCCCTTTATTTTTCTCTGACAAATTAGCTAACACATGTCTAGCTCACATCCTATGTTCAGCATAGGGCAGCAGACCTGTTATGGCACTTTCAAGTCCCCGTAAAGAACAAAAATTATGCAGTTAGTAAAAATGAGATTATTAGTAAAAAGAGAGATAAAAATTGAGTGAATTCAACACTTATGTCTTGCCTTTTGCATATCTATAATAAGTGTCAAGTCTCTCCCATCTCCCAGCTGAAGATCATCCTTTAGAATTCTAATAAACCAGCTCCAAGTGTGCTTGTTTTCAACCTCAACTGCTTTCCAATCCAGTGACAACAATCCAGTGACAACATCTAATTATTTCCATCTTTACATACAACAACAAGTAGCTGACCTTACGAAATTTCCTTTAAAAAAGATAACCATCCAAGCTAATGCGCTTTCTACAACCAACCAAATAGGACTTCTTCATTGCATCAAAACATATGTAGAAGCCTCTAAATATTTTTCTGTCACATTCAAATGTCTCCTCACTAAGCTTGACAACACACGTACTGTCTGGATTGATCTTAACATCTCATCCCTATAGTTTAAAATTCTCTCAAACTCCTAAACATGGTCACCCATTAACTCAGTTAACACTTTGTTTCTTGCTCTCCTACACACAGTCCTTCCAACATATAAATTAAACTTCTTCTTAATAAGCTGCTGAAACTCAAAACTTCTAATGTTCGGTTGCTCCTTTATCCTCTCATTAAAGTGACTGGATAAGAATTTGGTATTGCAAAGCTTGTTCTTATTGGTAGGGTCACATTTGTGAATTAGGTCGTACTTCTTCACAACAAAGTTGTTAGTCCTAGAGTCGAAGCCAGCAAACAAAAGCCAATGACGACCATCCGTACACTTAACCCTTACCCCTGTAGGTTCATCAACATATTTTCAATAGCTACATGTTCAGCAATTGCATACTTGGTAACAACAATTCTATATTCATTAACACACTCAAACTGGAGGTCGGTTACCCACACAACTTTCTTGCAAGTTTTATCAAACATCACTATGTTTGTTACCTTCATTCTTCTTGCTTTTTTCCTTTGTTCAACCACTCCTTCATCATCAGTTATATCATCTGGGTCAGTTTCAAAACTAGCAGCTTTATCTGAAGGGTAATAAGGCTCATCACCAGCCAACTTACCCTCCAAAGTGTCCCTTTCTCTTCTGTTTCATCATAGCCTACATCTGGCTCTTTTCTTCCTGTTCCCAACTTAACATGTTCAGAAATAGGATGTCTTTCACCCCTATTTCTTCTATTTCCAATCCTCTTTTCCTCCCTACAACTCCTTGACACTTCATCTACATCACTCTCACTTTCAACTACTCCTTCATCAAAGAATCCTTCTAGGTCCGATTCACCCTCACCTTATCAGATTCAGCAACATCTGGTGCAGACCTAGCATGTGAAAATTCAGCAACATCTAGTACAGGGGTGGGATTTGTAGTAGTATTAGGTTGGACAGTGACATGGGTTGGAGGAGTAGCAGATTGAAGAGGTGAAGAATTTGGAGAAGCAGCAGCTTGGACATGTGCTCGTTGGAGAAGTATTAGGTTGGACAGTGGCATGGGTTGGAGGAGTAGGAGATTGAATAGGTGAAGAAGTTGGAGGATTAATTTGTACGTGTGGAGTATCTTCAAATGGGGCCTCTAAAACAACATCAGAATTCAGAAGTAGCACTTGTTCCCTCACTACCCCCAATGTCTTGATCAGTCCCTTTATCAATAGAGACTACACTATCCCCTCAACATGGCTAACATATTCTAATAAGGGTGGGACTATGTGAGGCTCTTCAACCATGTGATACACAAATGCCTCCAAAATATCCCCATAACCCAAATATTCAGAAATGTCAATTGTATCTCTGTTTGATTTAATTTCTATTAGTGGCACACTCTTAGACAATCTCACAAAATAAGCATCTCCCAGGGTCATATCCTAGATCTTTCACACAATCCCTCAATTCAAAATAGGAGAACTTATTTAAATCCACATCTAAGAAATCAGTAACATCTCCGCCAATATAGGGTTTTTTCCCTTCTTTAAAATCCTACCATGGTAAAATCTCAAAGTAATTAGTTCAAAAAATATATTATAACCTCAAAACATTAAAAAAAAATCAATTTTATATCTAAAATTAGACTCTAGACCACGACTTCTAAACCATAACTACAACACATGTCAATACAACATATTTTAACACATATAAGCATTTACCCAAGCATTTACACAGTAAAATCGATGAGAAATTAAAGACGAAAAAAATCCTAGTTCTTATCACAATATACAGAAATAAAAGGAGATACGATAGTAAACCCTAGTTCTAATCGCAATATACAGAATAAAATATCACACGAGACTAACCTTTTAGCAATGGAGACGAAAATAAGTGTAACTCTTAGATTATGGTCCAAATTTCGATGAAAAGTGTCACATTTATACTCGTATATCAGTAAAACTACGCTTATAGGTGTGTTAGAGGATGATGAACTCAAAATATCTATGAAATCTAACAACTTATGTGCAAATGGTGTTGATTTAGGCAAGGATTAGAGGTTTAGATGGTGTCGATTGGGTTCTTGGTGGTAGGTAGGATTTTTACGGGTGGATGAAATAAATGGAATTTGGTGAAATATCGTATTTGGATGAAATATAAATGGGTTATTACGGGTGTTGAAAGGCATACCATGCAATTAGGTAAACGACATACCATGGATGTAAAACATATCTGAAATATATATTTGCTAAACGATTTGCGATAATGATTAATTAGCTCGTTAATTAATTTTATTTAATACGTGGCATTACCGGACAACAAGTGTTTATCATACACTTTATTAAACTTGTGTTGGGTGTTGTAAGGGGTAAATAAATACACTTTTATGATGTTGAGGGGATAATAGGTCGCATGTATAGTTTGAAGTGTGATGTCGATATTTCAGGTATAGTTTAGAGGTTATTTGATGTATTTTGCCTAATATAAATAGATTGAACTATCTATATAGTGCATAAACCTAATACAAATATATATTTAGAAAGATTGAACTATCTATATAGTCCATAAACCTAATACAGTATGTGCCTCCTCACAAGTTGTTGATAATGTAAATATATGTTCAACTTTATGCTTCAAAATGTTATTAGGGTGAAATGGCGGGGTCCAAGTTGTATAAAAGTCTGCCCCTTCTCTTCACATTACAGTTTTTTTCTCTGTATGGACTGCCCCACCACTATTTTGTTTTCTTTCAATTTGCATTGGATTGTCAAAAGTTTTTTTGGAACCTCCAAAGTCCAAACAAGTCAAGCCAAATTCACTAATTTATCCCTCTCAATCAGTCTTTTTGCATTTCCAACATCACCTCATGACACCTTTTTTCATTTTCAGAAAAGTTTACGTCCTTTATTTTACTACTAACGTGCATTTACTGTTTAAATCAACGACATAAAGATTCAAATGGATCATTTAACCAATTAAGCTCGGACGTATGACAAACTTAGTGCTTGTAATAACCTATTTAAATTTGATAGTGATGCTCCATTGAAATTACTGTATTAAACATAACAGGTGGATCGGTGCCAAATTTGCAAAATTTAGGAACAATTTTACTTCTTTTTTCATGGTACAAAAGACTCACATGTTGAAAGCTTATATACTTAGGGGTCGTTCGATGGAAGGGATAAGTTAATCCATTAGATGAAATTTGGTGGGATATGATGGAATAGCTTATCTCACCCTCTATATGAAATAATTTATCACACCTTTAACTCATATAGCTAGATGAGATTGAGTGGAATTCCAAAAGTTATCCCACCAATCAAACATGGGATAATTTCAACCCCATGGAACTAATAATCACATTCTATCCCTCTTACCAAACAATCCCTTAGTTAATAAAGATAAATTCAACTCATTTATATAACGACAAGAATAAATTTGATCTCAATTATTACTCGCTTCGTTCTATTTTATTTGTCCCTTACTCCCTCATACAAATAGATTTGTTTTACTTGTCTAATTTAGCAGATTAAGAGAGATTTATTATCTTCTTCTAATATTACACTTATTATTAAGTAACTACATAAAATACTACTCCGTTCATATTAATTTACATGGCACAGTTTCACTAAGCACACTTAAATTTAAACAAAGGGAGTAGTAGTTAAACTTAGATTTTCAAAGAAAATTTAGTGAAACAAACCCTAAAAAATATTTTAAAGAGAATTGTCAAGTGAATAAGAGCCACTTAAAAAGGAAAAAGAGAAGAACCTTAAACCATTTTGCAAATTAAGGCAAATTTGGACCTTTACCCTTTAATATCCAGTGCGGACAAAAGGGCACAACAACCATTATCACCAAAGCTCCATTTGGGAATAACGGGTCCAAATTTACTCTCAATCTATCATCTACATTTACATTTACGAAAAAAGAAAATTATCTATCCTATATTTCAGTTCTGTAATTAAATTCATTATTATGCCATTATTTTTATGTAAATTTAATCATTCAATTATGATTATTAATTGAAGTATATTTAGTACTTGATGCTAAATGAAAATCTAATGAACCTTTAATCCTCGTTATAAAAGTTTAAGTACTAGAATAGACCACTTAGGAAGAGTTCATAATGAACTAAAGAAAAATATAAAGTCAGGAATGATATATGACAACGCATATTAGGTTAAAATTAACTAAACATTTCATAAATTTGTTGATTTAGGACATGCATCAGATCACAATCCCCCTACAATAGCCAATAGATAGCTTTTAGCTAAAAGACTGGCGTGATTAAAAATAAATTATACTCCGTTTGTCCTAATTTATATGATCATTTTTCATTTTTAGTCAGTTCAAAAAAAAATGACATATTTTTTTATTTGATAATAATTTAATTTTATATTTTACATTTTACGTTTAACGAAATGATTTATAATCATAAAAATATATTTAATTTATTTTAAACTATTAACTTCAAAAGTCTTTCTTTATTTATTAAATTTATTCATCATTGAAACTACATGAGTACTCCAAAGTCCAAACTAAAATATGTGTCATTGGGAGTTGGGACAAACCTTTGGAAAAAGTGTTTTGAATAATCTTTTGGAGAAAACAATTTTTGGAGAAAAAGTTTAATGACTTAAACAAACACAAAAAGAAAAAGAAAGAATTTCAACTTGTAAAAACTTAAATAAATTGAAGGGTCTACATATGTGGAGATCTTGTTAAATCTTTGACGACGGAATTATTCGACATTCTTTAGGTTGGCTAAAAACAAAAAAGAGGATTCTTCAACTTAATCCTGTGAGGATCTCTGTCATAGTAGGTAAAATGTCAAATTGTCAAGTATACAACTACTACTACTTGAAAGTGAAAATGGGACCGCAAAACAATCTTTAGGATGGTTATGCAAACAGATAAGGCATCTATTAATAATAAATAGAAGCCAAAATGAATTAATAATGAAATATCAAAATGAATTAATATTTTTAGAAGAATTAAATAAATTGGTAGATGATAACATAAGTTATAGAGAATGGTTACATTTAAATAGTGAAATAAACATGTGTAATCATAGAATAGCATAATTAAACACAGATTTATGGATGTTTACGTAACAATATGGATGAAAACAAGTTAAGAGAACTTCAAATAATAGCTGAAAAATTATTTACATATATAATAGAGATATAAACCAACATATAGTAAGTTGTAGAATGAGTATAGATCTTATAACAAATAGAGATCAAAGTTTACAATAAAATTTCCAACAAATATGTGAACAAGAAAATACTATTACAACCTTGAGAAACATGATAGCACTAAAAGATGAAAGATTAAGACAAAAAGAGGAAGAAAATATGAAACTAAAAGAAGAAGAATTAAGAGAAATAATCAGGAGAGATAATGAATTAAAAGACCTAAATGATGTTATAGAAGAACATTATAAGTGCATTAACATGTTAAGAAATGGATAAAGGAAAGAAATAGTAGAAGATTCTAAAACAACAAATTACCAAATGAATACGTATGAAGGAGGAATAACACAAACATTAAGCTTTAAACCATAAATATATCAAAGAATACAAGATGAAAAAAGAAGAACTATCTATAAAGAAGATATTTAAAACAAAATGGTTTGAAAGAAATAAAGAAATAAGATATATAGCACAAAAGCATGAAAATATAATAGACACAACTAGTGTAAATGGAAGAACGAAAATAAAATTAATAACAGATGAAGTAATAAAAAGAGAATTAGCAAAATTATCTACTAAAGAAACTAAAAAATACAAAAACATATACTTTGGAGGAGTAGAATTTACTATAAAAGCATATTTTCATAAAAACATAGATACACCTATACAAATATACATATTAGATGATAGGATATTAGAAAATTTACAAGATGTTTTAATATCAGTAATAAAAGGCAACTTAATATATCAAAACCTAAAATTTACAGTACAACCAGATTTTAGTATATCGTTAAAAGATGAACACAAAGACTTAGCTTTAACACTATATTACAAACTAGATGGAATAAATATGTCACCATGTAGTAAAGTGATAGGTATTGAAACAAAAAATGATATATGTCCTAACCGGAAATCATCATGTTAAGAAACAACATGAAATGAACATTTTAGTACCAAAGATATACCGAGAAATATTAGAACAAATAGAACACAAAGAAAATTCCAAAATAATCATACCATAAGAAATATATATGAATTTTAGTACTAGAACCCTAACACCATGAAAAAAATTAATACCAAAAATAGAAGGATTTAGACTAAGTATTACAAAAGAACCAATGATATCAAGACAAACTAGCTTAAGATTCATACAACCTATAATATTAGATTTAATAGATATACCCAGTAATAGATTATGGATTAAAGTAATAATATTTAATGGTATGATAACAATCGATTGTATAGCTGAAATAAATACAAGAGCTATTAAAAGTTTTATACATATAAGTAAAATTAATGAAAACGATTGTAATTTAATAGAACCACAAACTTATAATTATCCTGAAAACGAAAGAGAAATAATAATTATCAAAAGTATTAATTTGAAATCCAAAATACAAGATCTAGAATATAAAATAAATATAGGAGTAGTAGAATATGATAGTTTTAATGAATTATTATTAGGAAGTGACTTTTTAACCATGATAAATTACAAAATTAATAATGAAGGAATAAAAGTAACTGACCAAGGAAAAATAAAATTTATAAATAAGATATGAATATACATAGAAAAATAATAGAGAAAAAACAAAAACTAAGAATAATAAAAATAGCTTTATCAGAATAAATATATTCTTAACTTAAATACCTAGAATACAGTGCAAAAGAAATAAAATTAGAAAATGAGATAAAACAATTAGAATAACAATGTGATAGATTTGATAAAATATGGATAGATATGAAAAACGGATGGAAGAAAAGAATAAATAATCCTAAGTAACTCTAACGAAAAAACTGATGAAATGTGGAAGGAAGTGATAGTAAAAGAACAAATAAAGAATACCATAGTAATAATGGATGAAATAAAAGAAAACCAAACACACAACAAGTGATAAGAGAAGAATTGACAAAACTAGGGAATGTATATGAGGTACCAACATTTAAAATAATATTAGAAAAACTTAATATATTAGTAGTAGAGATAAATAAAGGTAAACATGTAATAGAAGAAAATGAACCTAGTACAAGTCAAGAAAACACAATAGAAAAAGTGGTTAACGCTGCAACTAAACAATCAGAATTAGTACCGATAGATGCTTGGAGAAGAAGTAAAGAACCTATAATGATAGATATAAGTGAAATAAAACCTAAATTATCAAAATCAATATAAAAAATATTTGATAGCCTAGCAATATTAAATAAAAAGGGACAATTTAATGGAAAATCAAGAACATAGAGTAATTACATTTCTTAAAAACCATGAAAAAGATATAATAGAAAAAGAAAGATATAAATATGAACCTATAAAGAGAAAAGATCTTAAAACGACACCAAATAATAATAACAATTCAAAAGGTGAAAACATCTACTTAAATGACACAGAAAAAACCACCGAAGACTTATACCTGAAATTAGATAAACATGAACAACAAATATGTGAATTAAAGACAGAAAATACAAAATTAAGATCGCATAATAATGAAGAATGGTTGAGTAAATATAAAAAATATAAACATGAGTTTAAGGATACAAAGAAAATACTAAAGGAAATGAAGGTAGAATTAAAACAAATAAGAGAAGAATTAAATGAAGTAAAACAAGAACTAGAAGAATTACATATCATTAGAGAACAAATGACAAGGTTAAAAGGAAAAAAAGAAAGTAAGAAAAATTATTAAAACAAGTGATGAAAGTACAACTAGTAATGAAAAAACTGACAGTGATACAGACAAAATGGTAATATTGAATTAACTAACCAAAAATTACAAGTAGTATAATTCATAGAAGAAGTAGAGGAAGAAGAAAATTCAGAAATAGCAAAAGAAAATAATGAGATAATAAAAGTTTTACAAAAAATGAAAAATGTAAATGCAGTTATAGAAGAAGAATCTGAAAGCGATATGGAAGATGAATTTAATAGATCTATAGAAACAGAAGTAGAAACAGATGATATAATAAATGAAGATGCTAGTGATTATCCGGAAGAAGAACTAATAAACCCAATTTAAAAATAATAACAAGAAAGCGTACTAGATTACCAGAACATATACCAGTAGGACAACAAACTGAATTTAAAGAATTTATAGGATCAATGTCACAAGGTGTAAACTTTAATGGATATTTCCTAGATTTAGACAATGTTTATGATGAACAAGAAATAGGTAGGAGAATAAATGATTGAAATATTGGAATGTATATAGCATTAATGAAATCTACACATACTGATAATCTAGATTATATTTATGACTTAATAACTAAAATATTAATTGAAAAAGTAGCATATTGGATGGAATCTATAACATACTAATTAAGAGGTTAAATATTTAGTCATGCAAGAGATTGGAAATATATGCTAATGATATTTGATATTGTACTACAAATATAATTTTTAGGAGAAAAATGGTTATTAGCACGAGAAAACGTATTTGCAGAAAGAAAAACTGAAATTATAATGAATTTAAATAACATGAAATGCTGTAAGATTAATAAACTACCAAAATATACAATAAGTTTTAGTAAGTTCTTTTATGAAACAAGATTTTTACCACAAGAAGGTTTAATATATCAATAATTTTATTATGACCACCTACCAACACCATATAATATTGAAGTGTCAAAAGAATATACCCAACTAAAACCAAAAGAACACACATTAGGAGAAAGAATAAGAGTACTAAGAGCATACTTAATGCGAAAGTGTGAAGAATATAGAATGCAACAAAAAATTTAAAAAGATAAGAAATTAGAATTAAGAGAAATATGTGAATTTACGGAAAGAAGACTAGTATTTGGATGTGATGATAATAGGAAAGAAAGGAAATATAAAAAAAGTCATAAAAATAAGAGATATCAAAGAAAGAGACATAAAAAATATAATAATTACAGTAAACAAAATCAAAAACCTTATTACAAACCTTATAGAAAAAAAAAGGTTTAAAAGACATAGAATACACTGAGACTAGGAACAAATTTAAATATAAGAGAAAAATTTAGGAGAAGAAATTATATAAAACCCTTAGAAGAAGAAAAACCTAAGGAATGCAAATGATGGAATTGTAATGAAAAAGGACATTACGCTAATAAATGCTCAAAGCTAAAGAAAAATGTGTAAAATATATAAATACAACACAATTTATAATGAGTCTACAACAGATAAAGGAAGACAATGATAAATGGTATGAATATGAAGACTTTTATGTCAGTCAAACTGATGAAGAAAGTGAAACAGAATTAGAAAATGTTAACTTTATTAACTAATACTCAAATAGTGAAAGTAGTTCCAAATAAAATGGAATTACAAGAAGGAAAAAAAATGTTAGAAGAAAGAGATTACTGGACACAATATGAAAGATATGTTCGCCATAAACTTATTACAATTACTAGTGAAACAAGAAATAAATACTATCATGATAGATATAAAAAAGTTGCTAAGAACCTTAATAAAATAAGACAGAAATTGAGTGAAATAAGATGACAAGAAGTAAGAGAAATAGAACAAGAAGTAAGATAAATAGGACAAGATGAAAATATTCAACAAAGATTAAGAGAAATAGATATGGAACAAAATGCTAATACCTAATTAAATGGTAGCAATATATATTGAAGCCCATATAGAATATAAGCCTAATAAAATGATGAAACAAAAATCTTTATATATAGTGGAGCAGACTTATGTCTAGCAAGAAAAGTAGTATTAGAACCACATAGATGGAAAAGTTCTAAAACACATAGGATAAGAGTATTATGATTTAATGAACAAATGAAAGAATTAGATATAATAGCAGAAAACATAAAAATAGTGTTAGATAAAATAATATTTCGACTACCAATAATATATCAACTAAATCATATGAAACAACAAGTCTTAGTAGGAAACAACTTCTTAGATTACTTTAAAGCACAAGTTATAAATAGTAATATTTTTAGTTTACAAACGCCTTGTAATAAATTGATAATATTAAAGTGAGTATTACCACTACAAACATTACGATTATGTAGCATAAGATCAGATAGGAATAATAACCTACAACTATTAAAAGAAAAATTCTCAATATATTGAAAATGAACTTTGGAGAAAATTCGATACAACTATGGGAAAAAGAAAAATATATGCTGAAATCAAGTTAACAAATCTCAATGATATAGTTAGATCAAAACCTATTAGATATAGCCCAACAGATCAAAAAGAGTTTTAAACTCAGATAAAAGAATTACTAGAATTAAAAATTATACAAGAAAGTAAAAGTCCACATAGTAGCTCAGCCTTTTTAGTAAGAAAATATAGTGAACCAAAAAGAGGAAAGGCTAGAATAGTAATTGATTATAGAGAATTAAATAAAAAGACAGTATTTGATGAATATTTTTTACCATACAAAAGAAACCTTATTAATAGATTAGGAAATAAAAATGGTTTAGTAAATTTGATTGTAAAAGTGGATTTTGGCAAATAAAATTAACAAATGAATCAAAACCTTTAACAATCTTTAGTGCGCCTCAAGGACACTATGAATGGAATGTACTACCCTTTGGATTAAAAAATGCACCACAAATATTCCAAAGAAGAATGAACCAAGTGTTTAGAAAAAATAGAATTTTGTATAGTATATGTTGATGACATATTAATATATAGTGATAATCTAGAAGACCATATAGAACATCTAGAAGAGTTTATAAAAACTGTAAGACAACATGGAATATTATTATCTAAAAAGAAATTCGAAATCCTTAAGAATAGTATCGAATATTTATGATACATTATAGATAATGAAGGAATACAATTGCAAGAACACGTTGTAACAAAAATAAAGAATTTTAAAGATAGATTAGAAAGTACAAAAGAAGTACAACAATTTATAGGAGTAGTAAATTATGTTTCATACCATATAAAAGATTTACCACTCTTAAGAAAATCATTTCAAGAATTAACTAGAAAAAATATAACATTTGAATGGAAGGAAGAACATACCAAAGCTATAAACGAAATCAAGGAAAAGGTAAAAACCTTTTCAAAACATAGAATACCAACAGAACTAGATCAACTAGAACTTTTTACTGATAGTAGTGATGTAGGATGGGGACCAGCCCTCATAGCTTATGATAAAGATGATATAGATAAAGAAAAATCACTAATTTGTGGATATGGAGGTGGAACGTGAAAACCAAACGAGAGAAATTATCATATTAATGAGAAAGAACTATTAGCTGTAAAATTGGGAATACAAATATTTCATTATCACTTATTACCAGTGAAATTTGTTGTTAGAACCGATAACACACAGGTAAAAACTTTTATTACAAACAAAATAGACTCTTTGCCAGAACTAAACAAAAGAAGAAAATGACAATCATTCTTTTGTTGTTACGATTTTATTGTCAAAAATATATCTGGAACTAAGAATATTCTAGCTGATTTTCTTAGCAGGTACAACAATGTCAACCAACAGTGACAAATTTGAAGAATATATTACCAATGTTTGAAAAAATCATCAAACAAAATCATGAAATCATTACAACCAAATTACAAGAAAATACACATCTGGTAGACCAGCTGACATAAGCTTTTCGAAACTTCAAAAACCTACAAGCCTTAAAATCCCCTCAATCTACTACAGAAATACCAAAAACTTTTACATCCAAACTTGCAACCATGTCATCCACTATACCATCCTCCATAATAGCCTCATCTTCTCAAATACCAACAGCAGTATCAATGTGTGATAAACTGAAATTTGCGCTTGAATATATTACAACTTACGAACAAATAAATAAATTTTATGACAACAAATTCAACCCACATATTTTACGAAGAGCAAAACTTAGCAAATATCCAAGATTTTTGTGTGGTGAAAAATCAAACCCTAAAATAGTTTCAAAACTATTTACTTATGGTTTTATAAATAAAATAATAGTAGATGAAACTTTTTACAATATCGCTAAACTACCTACTATCATAGTAGACTCTGTTAAAGCAATAATGAAATCTTTTGGAAAAGGTATCTATGGTATACACTTATTTGATGGCTCAATAGATTTAACTGAAAAACCTATTGTAATATGTCAATTATTTAAAACTAGAAAAAATAGCAACATCAATGGAGATGATGAAGATGCCATGTACACTGGAAAAATTTCAAGAATGACTAAGTGTCAAAAGAGTCATTGGACTGTCAACTTTGAAAGCAAAAATAGAAGATATGTTAAAAGCTAGGAAGGCGAGTATAATCATAACATCCAAAGGAGGAGAAATTGAAGAAATTATTACCCTGTACTATAATAATGACATACTATCTCAAGACATTATAGAGCTTACCAACATGCACGACCGGATCATAAACATGAAGCATAGACACGCCCAAACGACTATGGAGCAATACCAATTGTTAATAGGCCAGAAGAAAAGACATGTAATCAGTAATAAAAATTTACCACTACTACCCATGTTATTAAAAAAGAAGGATCTTCTAATCATTTTGCATGAAACGATCCAATGTAGTTTAAACTACAAGAAGCCACAATGTAACAATTTAATACGGACCAATGTAGTCTAACTACAGCAAGCCCATATATTACCATCATACTACTCAAATGTGATGTCGTTCTCTGCGATGATATTATATATCATAAAAATGGAATATCAAAATAAGACAAAGCCTTTTAGATACCGTTCCTATTCTATAGGAGTATCAAGAGAAAAAAAAACTCAAGAAACACAAAACGTATCAGAAATGAAGACATGGAAGACAGCTTGCAAAGACATTTGTGGAAGAAAGCAACCGACCTCAATAATTAAAAGCCGTCGGACCCACAAAGAATCAAGGACAAAGATGATAGATGATAACATTGAAAATATTGCAAAGACAATCAACTTTGAAGAAAAATCTATAATCATAGGAGACACTATTTGCTTTTAGACTTTTGTAACAAACTACTATTTGTTTTTAGACTTTTACAGTATAACAATAATGAAAGCAGCCGAGGTTATCTATATAAAGAGCATTTATATAACCTCTTAGATCATCTTTAAAAATACAACAACTTCAATCTTTTGAATATCTTTCTCTCATGTCTAGCTAAATCTCCTTTTAGTCTATAATCCATATCAATAACAATATCATAATACCAGAGAAGGAATACTTTGAAAGTTTATACTTAGAACCATACTAGTCTATAAAACTCATCTCTTAAAGAATTTTAAGAAAGAGTCTGTCGAGTAACTCCCATCACCTAGGCCAATTATCATGTCGATGTTCAGAGTGAAAAAAGGGAGGCAGAGTCAGAGTGGGTTGAGTATCTCCAGTGATCTAAAAATTCTGCTAAGAGGTATGTTTTCTGACTATGTGTTTCTAATTATGATCTTGATAAGTATAACATCTGTAGTTATGATGTTAATATTGATAGAAAGTTATAGACTTTTATTTAAAACATGAATTTTAAGTTAATGATAACCGCTTCCGTACCACATGCTTGTTATTTGATAAACTTAGATAAAACTTTGTTATTATACTATCTATATTCCTACCATTCTCAGGATTATTAGATGATGAGATCGTTACTTTTTTCTTTCTCTCGTTTTTTGACTTCATGGAATTGATAAAATTTTCCATTAAACATCTTTGAAACTTTTGGCCTCTATATTTTAGGACATTAATGTTTGCATCTCAAATAATCTTAAGAAAGTTAGTATAACCTTCACATTTTGAAGGGCGAGAATTGGTAACTGTTGCAAGGTTCTCATCGTTAGTACAAAGTTGATATAGCAACTTCCATTTTATTTCACTAAAACCATTAAATTGTCTTTATCATGAAAAATCGCTCAACTTTATTAAGTATTATAAAAGAAGTGATCTTTTAACTTTTGTATATTACAGTGTATAAATTTTTATAGTATATACCATATAGTAAAGTTGACAATGATAGTTAATTCTTCATAGCACCGAGCACGCCATATGGTAATTAACCTCGATCAAAATTAAAATAATAAGCTACTATAATAAGCTTAATTGCACTAATAATACAAAAATTCTTGACAATATAGAAACTAAACACCTTGTTTCATTAGTCAATTTAAATGTTTAATGTGTGAAAATTGACATGTGTCTGGTGGAGTTAGGTTCATCATTTGTGTTATCTTTCGTTAAAAACTAATGTGTACAGCTTTGATACTGCAAAACCAACCCCATTAAATTTGAACCAAACTTTGATTGAAGAATATATACATGAATAACTCTCCCTATCCAAACTCCTAAATGTGGTTTTAAGTTATAAATACTTTAAATGACTAAATAAATTAAACTACACGCAAATGGGGTAATATAATTCAATACAACTTTGCTCAAAATTGACAAATCTTAAATAAAAAACATACAAGTGGGTCATATAATTCAAGACCACTTTGCTCAAAATTGACAAATCACGTATTAGCACTACAAAACTGAGGTTAATTTTATTCATTTTTAAGTCATATATATATATGGGTCACTAGTGGCCGAGCCCAGATTATTCTTTAGGATGACAAGGGAATTCAGAAATAATCTAAGATTGCCACACCTAGCATCTGAACCTATATCTCTCTTATATTAAAACGATTCAAAATTTATGTATATAATTATATAACTGTTTTTATCCTATTAATCTATTAATAATCATATACAATAGAAATTTTTGATGAGGGAGATTCAATAATTGCATGTGGCTACGGTACGTGGGCTACGACCACTAATGTGATTGTGGAAACAGAAGAGCTTAAAATAAATGAATCTGATAAATACCCATGATATATACGGTATATATGTTGTGTTTATCACAGGCAGATTATTGCATTATGGGCTGTTAAATCCCGTGATATACATGGTATATGCATGTTGTGTATATCACGGTTTAATAGTCTATTTTAGGTTATGATTTGTTGTAATTAAATTAGAGTTGTACACTTACCATAATTGTATAATTATTGTACAAGTAGAATAAGGTTTTAGGAGTAGAATAGGAATAAAATTTTCCTATTATGAAAATTGTAAATTGTATATATACTCTTTCATTAATAAAAATAATCAAGAGATTATTTCTTTCATGGTATCAGAAGTCTAGGTTTCACAAAATTCCTACACTTTTTCCGTTGCCTTTGCTCGTTTCCCGAGGAACACTATCTCGGTTTCCGAGCCCTCTCTTGTTCTCTCCTCTCTTCCCAAATTTCTTCTACTGCCCGAATTCACCTTTTGTTCTTTCGTTATGTCTACATCAAAGAAGATGTTTCATCCTGCCCTTACAGTTTCCAACACTAGGAACCACATCCCTATTGTTCTTGAGATAGAAAACGCCCAATATGCGACGTGGGCAGAGCTTTTCAAGATTCATGCACGTTCGCATCAAGTTCTTCAATCATTCCCTCAGCCGCAGGCAATGAGTCTGCCCCAAAAGTTGACCCGATATTATGGACTACTCTTGATGCGACCGTTCTATTGTGGATTTATTCCACTATCTCTACGGACCTCTTGCAAACAATTTTTGAACCCGATGCTACGGCAATGAAAACTCGGAATAGGTTGCGTGACATATTCCAAGATAACAAAAACTCACGTGATGTTACCCTTGAGCAGGAATTTTCTCATGTTAACATAAAGGATTTTCCGAACGTCTCGGCCTATTGCAAAAGACTAAAAGAATTGGCGGACCAACTCCGCAATGTTGGTGCGTCCGTTAGCAATAATCGTCTTGTTCTCCAGATGGTTGTTGGCCTATCCGAGGCTTCTAATAGCGTTGGAACTCTCTTTCGTCAAAGTGATCCTCTCCCACAGTTCTATCAAGTCTTGTCCATGCTTACGTTGGAAGAAGTCGGCTTGGCTAAAAAGGCAGCTACTAGTGCTAATCCAATCGTCATGATGACAACATTCGACTCTACTCCGTCATTCTCCTAAAATTCATGCCAAAATCGCAATAATGGTGGAGGCAAAAATGGTAAAAATCAGAAAAATAATGGCGAAAACCGAGGTAGGAATAATGAGGGTGGGCCTCGGGGCAATAAGCCACAAACCAACTGGGCACATCACTGGAACTGGGCCAGCGGTTCTTGGCCCAATGTCCCCTGCTACCCGCAATCGGCCTACCTGGGAAACTGGGCCCAATTTCCCAACAGGCTCAGTTTTCCAGTCCAGTAGTTTAGTTCGCGAGCAGGTTCTGGGTCGGGGCAGCAAGCATGTGTGCTTGGGCCTCGGCCTGCCCAGGCCCATCATGTCGCGGGCCCACTCTAACAGATATTGAAGCTGCAATGCACACACTTGGATTGACTCTTCCGGATAATAATTGGTACATAGACACCAGCGCCACTTCCCATATGACATCCAACCCAGGTACCCTCTCGTCTTATTACAATTTGAGCAACAATCGTGGTATTATTGTTGGTAATGGTCATTCGATTCTAATTTATAGTCACAGAAGTGCAGTTTTGCCCCCCCATCCGCCTCTTGTCTTGAAAAATACCCTTCATGCCCCTAACTTAATTAAAAATTTGGTGTATGTTCGCAAATTCACAACTGATAATTGAGTTTCTGTTAATTTTAAACCTTTTGGGTTTTCTGTGAAGGATTTCAAAATGGGGATACCTCTTATGAGATGCAACATTAGGGGCGATCTTTATCCAATCACCGCCGCAAATTCCGTTTGTCCAGTCGTGTCTTTCGCTTTTGCTGCTCTTGCTCCTTCCTTGTGGCATGCACGTTTGGGTCATCCAGGGTCGTCAATTATGTCGTCTTTAAATAAAAACAATTTTATTTCATTGTAAGGGTACGAGTAGTACTCCACTTTGTCCTTCTTGTCCGTTAGGAAAACATGTTATATTATCTTTTGTAGCCTCTACATCTCGTATTTTAATGCCTTTTGATATTATTCATAGTGATTTATGGACATCTCCAGTTTTAAGTTCAGTGGTCATTGTTATAATGTTCTATTTTTGAATGATTATTCTAATTTTTTGTGGATTTTTTCGTTAGCAAAAAAATCTCAAGTATTTTCCACTTTCATCAATTTTAGAGCATTTATCCGTACCCACTTCGAACGTGATATAAAAAATATTCAATGTGATAATGACAAAGAATATGATAATGAGGTGTTTCATAAATTTTGTGCTGCTAATGGCAGATATTTTCATTTTTCTTGTCCACATACGTCTTCACAAAATGGAAAAGCAGAACGAAAAGTTCGTACGATTAATAATATTGTCTGTACCTTATTAGCTCATGCTTCCGTCCCTCCATCTTTTTGGCATCATGCACTACAAATGACTACTTATCTACTTAACATACTTGCTAACAAATGATTGACTTTTAAATCTCCACTCCAAATTCTCTATAATAAAGTCCATTCATACTCTCATCTTAGAGTCTTTGGGTGTTTATGCTATCCCTTATTTCCGTCCACTACATTAAACAAGCTTCAAACCCGTTCTACCGCTTGTGTGTTTTGGGTTATCCGTCAAATCATCGTGGTTACAAGTGTTTTGATTTTTTCTTTAATAAAATCATATTCAATCGTCATGTTATACTTGATGAAACCCAATTTTCGTTCACCAAAGTATGTAGTACAATGACTGACTCGTATGATTTTTTGGATGACGGGGTCCCACCTTATATTTTACGTCAACTCTTGGACCAACCCGAGCCCACTGCCTTGCTGGCCCACTACCCTCACTGTCCATTGTTTCTTCAGTTCCAGCTCGGTCCAGTGGGCCTGTTGTCCAGCTCACTGCCGACTTGGCCCCTATCCCAGTCCACGTTCCAATGCTGGGCCAGCATGCCCACTACATGCTGGCCAGTCCGTAACCTGTCCCGAAAATTCCCAAACTCCACCAATTCTTCCTCAAGTCATCGTCCGGATACTCGTAGTCAACGGGGTATTTTTAGACCAAAAAGATATTTTAATCTAAATTGTAATGTTCTTAAATCCCCCTACCTCGTAACACAATGTCTGCATTAAATGACCCGAATTGGAAAATGGCTATGACCGATGAATATAATGCTTTTATTGATAATAAGACGTGGGAGTTGGTGCCCCGTCCTTTTGGTGTTAATATTATTCGGTATATGTGGATTTTTACTCAAGAAAATTTTGACGGTTCTTTTGTGAGGCATAAGGCTCGTCTTGTAGGTGATGGTAAGACTCAGCAGGTTGGCGTGGACGGTGGGGAGACATTCAGTCCGGTTGTTAAACCAACCATCATTCGCATTGTTCTCAGCCTAGCACTTTCGAAATCTTGGCCTATTCATCAGTTAGATGTGAAGAATGCTTTCTTGCATGGTGATCTTAAGGAGATTGTATACATGCATCAGCCGTTGGGTTTGCGAGACCTCAATTTTCCACATCATGTCTGTTTGTTGAAGAAATCCTTATATGGGCTTAAGCAGGCCCCACAGGCTTAATATAAGCGGTTTGCCGACTATGTATCTACTATTGAGTTTTCTCACAGTAGGTCTGATAATTCACTGTTCATTTATCGTCGTGGGGCTTCCATGACATATATTTTGTTGTATGTGGATGATATTATATTGATTTCCTCGTCTAATATTTTACGTCGGTCGATCATGACACTACTCAGTTCTGAGTTTTCTATGAAAGATTTGGGACCCTTGAGTTATTTCTTGGGTATTGCTGTCACTCGTCATGCATGAAATTATTCTTATCACAAAGGAAGTATGCTACTGATATAATTGAGCGAGCTGATATGTCCTCTTGTAAGTCTATTTCTACGACAGTTAATACTTGGGAGATGCGGTCGGAGTTCCATATGAGGACCCCCACCAACTATCATAGTCTTGCATGGGCTCTTCAGTATCTCACTTTTACGCGACCAGATATTACGTATGCCGTGCAACAAGTGTGTTTGTTTATGCATGATCCTCGGATTGAGCACATGAATGCGCTCAAACGCATTATACGCTACCTACAAGGCACTCTTGATTATGGCTTGCATCTACATCTGTCGTCGATCTTTACACTTGTCTCTTACATAGATGTTGATTGGGGTAGCTGTTCGGACACCAGACGCTCTACGTCTGGTTACTGTATGTTTCTTGGTGATAACTTGGTCTCATGGTATGCCAAACGATAAGCTACCTTATCCCGCTCTAGTGCAAAGGCCTAGTATCGAGGGGTGACCAATGTGGTTTCTGAATCTTGTTGGCTACGAAATCTTCTCTTGGAGCTTCACTTTCCAGTTCACCAAGATACCTTGGTTTATTGTGATAATGTTAGTGTCGTATACCTTTATGACAATCCGGTTCAACATCAGCTCATTAAACATATTGAGATGGATATACATTTTGTTCGCAAAAAGGTAGCTTGTGGACAAGTACGCGTCCTGCATGACCCTTCCATGTATCAAATTGCCGACATCTTTACTAAGGGTATTCCATCGGTTCTCTTTGAAGATTTTAGGGACAGTCTCAGCGAACGAAGACCGCCCGCTATGACTGCGGGGGTGTGATAAATACCTGTGATATACACGGTATATACGTTGTGTATATCACAGGCAGATTGTTGCATCATGAGTTGTTAAATCCCGTGATATACACGGTATATGCATGACGTGTATATCACAGTTTAGTAGTCTATTTTAGGTTATGATTTGTTGTAATTAAATTAGAGTTGTACACTTATCATAATTGTATAATTATTATACAAGTAGAATAAAATTTTAGGAGTAAAATAGGAATAAAAAATTTCCCATTATAAAAATTATAAATTATATATATATACTATTTCACTAATAAAAATAATCAATGAATTATTTCTTTCCGAATCAACTAAGAAGACGAAATTTGATTATTGCAGCATTCAAATCAAATTAAACATCAAAATCTGAGGATGTTGAACTGATAACTAATCGTAGATACACAAATAAAACATTTGGAATCTGTACCATTCTTAGGGTAAAAAAACAAATTATCTTCCAATGTTTTTTAAAAATTTGTAAAGACTACAATTATGATAATACAGCCAAGAAGATATTTATTATTGCTAATTGATGTTTTTGTCCTAATTTTAAAACCCAAGTGTTTTGAAATAAGAATTTTTTTTATCGATAGAAGAAATTATAGCAATCCAACAGCACAAAAACGTAACTTCACCGAGTATACAAAGATTTGGGCAGAGTGGTGCAGAGCCACCGATCCTGGAATATCTAATGTGTTGTCATGAATATTATCAGCTCACATTTCTGTGTTTATTTATTTATCATGCATTGGAGTCGATGAATGAAGTCACTACTCACTAGTGCAAGTAGCACGCAGAATTAAAATTGAAACGTCAATCAGACAATCACAATGTCTAGTCTGCATAATTGCATGTGTTTTTTATTGATATGTTTTGTTGAGGTGATCATGATGTTATGAGTTCAAATCATGAAAATAGCGTTTTGCAAAAATGTAATATAAAATTGTGTATAATAGACCATTTTGATTATGTCCTTTTCTTAATTACACGCATAGCGAAAGCTTAGTATATCACACTGTCTTTTTATTATTTTGGTTTCGTGCATGCCCCATAAATTTTAGTATGCCTTATGCTTTGTGGATATACCTTTGCTTAATTGTTGCCTTAGTCCAGTGGCAAAGCCTGGGCGCTATAAGGCGCTCTGGCATGGGACAACGTGGGTTCGATTCCTCGCAAGCACGAATAAACTATGCATGTTGGGGAATTTGACCTTGTCTCATTGATCAGTTGTACGCTCCCAGAAAACTGGTCACCGGAGCACATCCCGCAATTTACCTGGTAATAGTGTTGAAGGACCGGTGCTATCAAAAAAAAAAATTGAAGAATTTCCCTAACCTCAAAATTGATGAAGTCACACCAATTGATCTTTTGGGATCATTTGTTATTTTGATTATATATATTATTTAACTAAAAAAAAAGGTAACTAACTAGTGTAATTTAAACAAAATATTTTAAAATAGGTAAAGATGTTTGAAAAATAGAAGTTAAACAATTTTTTAGTTGACTCTTAAGATATTAAACTCTCGTCCTATTTATGCTTTTTACCGGATACAAAATTTAAGAAAGAAAGAGAAGTTTTAGAAACTTTAAGGTCAATCTTAAATATGACATGAGAATTTTGGTTAATCTTATGAATGAAAGGAACCATCCAAACACCTACTTTCGAATGCCCCTGTTTGTTTCTACTCAATCTACCCCAAACATTAACAAGTTCAAAATTATTTCACGCACATTTGATTTTTACAAAGGTTGGCCAATGGATCGGGTCGGCCCGATCCCGCCCTGATCCCTCTAAAAAAAATTGGTGTCGGGACTCAAAATTGGGACGGGACCTAGGCTCGTCCCGCCCAGGCCCGTCCCGCCCTTCCCTACCCCGACCCCGATTCCGTTTAAAGATTAAGAGGTATGTTTAAGGGTAAGGATAAGTATGCTTCTTCTAGTAGGGGTAACAAGGGCGGGATACTTCTTCTAGTCATCCTATTCCTAGACAGGATGATTTGACTGATTATACTCATATAGATGAAACTGAATTTTTTAATGATATACCATTAGATGATAAGATATATTCTGCAACTGAACCAGACATTAATTTAAAAGATAAGTTAGATGACACACCCACTAATCTAGATGACACACTCACTAGTGCACCTCAACCTCAGGCTCAGACTGAGTCTCAAACTGAAACTGAAATGTCTCCTATTCCCCCTAGTATGAGACGAGGCCCCACACAACAAAAATTAAAATCAGTTGCATGAGATTTTTTTATAGGGACCAAGAGAATCAAGTAGTTAGATGCAACAACTACTTGTTGCTTATGATTACAGAAGACCTATAATTTTATTTTTAACGTCCATAATCGAAATCCAACTGATATGCGTATAGATAATGATTGGAAAAAAAATTCAAAACTTATTGGATTTTTAGAGAAATTTTTTCAAGCAACTAAAGAATTTTTTGGTATATATTATCCTACTATTTCAACTTCGTTATTTTATATAACTCTCATATTTTTGTTACTTAATGAATATATGTAAAGATCATCTTATAAGGCACACATTAAAAAATGTTTATCAAATTAAAAAAATATTTTTTTCTATTCCCACTATTTATATTATTGATGTTGTATTAAATTCGACTATTAAAATAGACGGTTGTAAAACACTTATTGAAACTATTTATGATTGTATATCAGTACTTCCACCCCAACTCTAAAAAACCCAAATGAACAACCACTTAAGGAGCCAACTAAAGAAGAAGTTTTGTCTAGCATACACAATGAATGCAAAAAAATATATACGCATTACCAACAAAAAAGTGTTAGCAACCAACGGGCTTCTATATCATCATCATTTTCTTCTTCTTCAATACAACTTTGTAAAAGACATGTTGTTTCTGCGACTAGTATTGAAAGCCTTAGAAATAGAATGTTTAGTGGTTCCACTGCTAATCAAGTTAGCGAGTTTGATGTTTTTATTTTGCAGTGTGTTGTACCGTACCAAGCAGTTCTCAATGAAGAAAGACGTGAAGACTTGCTTAAATACTAGAAGGAAAATGAGAAGACATTTCCGACACTAGCAAAGATGGCCTGAGATATTTTGAACATTCAAGCGTCATCAACATTGTCTGAAAGAGCTTTTTCTGCCGAAATATTTCAAATAGGAGAGCACAGACACTCATTAGCGGGAGACAACTTGAAGATTGTAGTTTTATTCAGAGATTGGATACGAGCGGAGCGTAGAAGGTGCGGTCAACCGGAGATCAACGAAGAAGACGACGAAAACTACAATGAAATCTTGTCCGACGGAACTGAAAGCGACGTCGACCAATTTGACCAACAAATTCCAATTCCAACCGAAGAACCACAAGACATTGTGAAGAAATTAGAAAATGTGTTTATAAATATATAATTTTTTTAATTACAATTTTACTATGTGATTTGCAACTTTCAACACCACAAAGTTGCAATTTTAAAATTGTATTACAAAAAAATTATATTTCTATTAAATAATATAAGAGACACAAAACCAGTCTTGAGATATTTTTATTACACTATCTTGTTCAATTATTAAAGCTTATATTTAAATTAAGTGAAAAAAATGGAAATCTCGATCCCGATCCGACCCCGCCCCGTCCCACCAAGACCGTTCCCCTTTTTCGACAGGATGAGGGACGGGACGTTGGCCAGTTCCGCCGGAAGACCGGTCCTGACCTCCCAGTCCCATCGGGTTCCATTCCTCTGGGACCCACCTCGAACCCGCCCCGTTGGACACCCCTAATTTTTACTAGCTAGTAGTACAATCATTTACACCCAAAAGCTAAAATTTAAAAACAATTCGAAAACAAAAAAAATGAAGCAACAAGTAATGGCATACGTCTCAAGTGACGGGACAAGGGATTCGAATCAATCCTACGTCAAAAATAGTTAAACAAAACCCAACAATCACGGCCAGTCAAAGCCTGTACCAAAAATCAATCTTCACTTTGGTTTGTTTAATTTGTCTGGTGTTGTCATATCACTTCAAAAAATTATTCATCACCGACGGAGAATTTATGTATTTTCATTTACTTGATTATCATTGTCTACAATTTGACAAGTGCATGCACTTCATGCTGCATGATACAAATACAACCAACATAAACCTTAGTAATTCTTGGGTTTCTTTTTTCCAATTTTCACGAAGTAAAAGGACATATTTGCGTAGAATCAGGAAAATTTCTTCTAAATTTTCGCTCCACTGTCTCCATTCTAATGATTTTCATGTGGTAACAATGAAAACTAAAAATGAGAGAGAAATAAATTGGATGTCAATTTTGTTTTCGAATGACGATAATTATGTCGTCCGACATCAGTAACAATAATTTAAAACAGAAATTTTAAAGAATAAATGCATCAAAATTTAAAGAACACAAGATTTAAATTTTCATAAGTTATTAGATATATACAATAGTATAAATTTATTTCTTTACAGATTTACAATATAAAACGGAAAGGAATTAAAAGTTGAAATCGCAGATGACTTCTGCCTGAAAAAATCTAACTAAGTAGACATAGACAACATCTCATTACAATCGGTTCATACAAAACTAATCTAGAATTTAAACAATAATTGTAATGTTAGACAGAATGTTGTTAACACACTTAGTCAACATTGGTGATCCAGATTTCTGAGATAAAATTCCTAGAGCTCTCTTGGTATTTTTGTTTTCTGATTCTGGATCTCGATGCACTGTAGTAGCCTCTCTATTTATAGTATAGAGTCTTTCTTGAAAGGTTCATTGATCGATTGTGGAGGTTGAGGGAAATGTGGGCAGCTGGTAGAATTTGTTGGAGACGGTCAAGGAGCAAAAACCTCTAACAACTTTGACTTGTTCTCACGAAAAGCAGCAGCCTTGACTCGTTCTTCACACGTGTTTACCAACTCATTTTTACCTTGCCAAATCATATTTACTACATAGTAATCATTATGTGAAGTAAGACAAAATCAGTTATGAAAATGTTGGTCCGAATGTTGTGCAACATTTGTTCCAACATTCTTATACATTCAAATCAATATTTCAAGAGATATGTTGGGTCAAATGTCATTAACATCAAATCCATCATTAACAGTACTAATACTACCAACCTAAATGAGGCAATTTGTTAGGGTACTGTTTGTTCCACCGCCCTTCAACCGCACTAAAGAGAAGGAGATTGAAATTATTGTTTTTTCTTATGTAGTAATTTATATACTACCAGTCCACAGATAACATTATATTTTTTGTACCTTTTTACAACCTTTAAGAATTGATAATTATTTAACTATTTAAAGTCTAAATTGGTTGTGATATTTTCAATATAAGCTAACTTCGCACTAATAAAAATACTTTTTTTCAATAGAATTAATATAAGGCAAATAAACACATCAAAATCCGCATCTGATTCAAACACAGCCACATAATTAATTAATGGAGTACTTAGAAGCCAACTACACAACTGTTAGTACCATAAGTTGGTAACTTAGGTATATCATTCTACTATAATGTTAAACTGGTCAATAGAAATTAGGTCTACCAATCACGGTTCATGGAACCGCGGAAGCTCTAGTATTAAGTACGTGTATAAACGAATTAAATTAATTTTTGCTTAGACCATATATTTGTATTGATTTTTTAAATTAAATATGTATAAATTTCAAATCCTTTGTCCGCCTAGGTTGGAATTGGAACTCGTCTCAATGGGGAAACCAAGTGTACAATTTAGAATTCAAAGTTTAATAACTAAGAGGGTTCTTCCCGGCATGTGAGGCACATGCAAACATCGTAACAGTCCTACCTTAGCCAGGCCCCGGCATAACATGATTTTTCTTCTTATTTTTTGACATCATGGTTCATTTTCATGGCCATACCACAGAAAGTAACATAAAGAGTTATGGCGGATCCATAAGTTATTAATGCAAAATTTATTGCTCTATACTTCTTTGAAAAATATTCCAGCACCCATTTGACTCTATGATGCCCGGTCGAATACGGATCGAATTCAATTAAAGCAAATTAAAGTCTCTGAAAGTGGCAAAGGCTTAAGGTTTTTTAATCACTGTTTCAAGTGAACCCACTATTCTTGGTAATTGAAAGACACTGCACAGAACCTGAGGGTCAAATCTCATTATACTAGGGATACGGGTACCTAATGATTCATTTACTACCAATAATAAAATCATACAGTGCAAAATAATCTAATCTACTCTCACCAACCCAGAGGTGTAAAATAATTATACAGAGCCACTAAAATAATCTACTCTGAATTGTAGATTTGTTAGCCCTGCTTTTCAGTCCTTAAATCCTCTGTCAGGTTGACACAAGTTGCACTAAAAACTTAAGCAAGCAAGAAATAGCAAATGAAGGGTAATTTTCCATTACTTGCTACTGTACAAGAGGAAAACTTCTGAGCATTAAACCAAACCAATCTTAGAGTTAGAATAAACCCCTTAACCCCAAAAAGACCCAACTATTTAAAAAAAGAAAATAAACTAGAACAATTCATAACAGAACTAGAGAAATTAACTAAAAGAAAACACTCCTATTTCAAGAACATTGCAAATTAGATACTGAGTAGGTCAGGAGGCGATTGAGGTGTTGGCTGATGTTGGTCTTTTAAGTCCCCGGGAATTGAGGTTGGAGACTCTAACGCAGAGGCTGATGGTGGGGGCGACTGATCAGTGATGGTTGAGTCACCTGATTTTGCACCTGGTGGCTTGGGAAGCTCGGTTAGTATTTGCACTACCTCTCGCATGGTGGGGCGTTCCACAGCCTGTTCTTCTACACACAGCAATGCGACATAGAACACATGCATCACCTCATTAAGGGGAACTGTTGAGAGTCTTGGGTCAAGGATCTTGAGAACACCATCCTTGTTCCCGTCAGTCATTTTCCTAACCCATTGGACTATGTCAACACCATCACCAAACTCTCCAACTGGCTTTTTGCCACTTACCAATTCTAACAGCACCACACCAAAACTATATACATCACTCTTCTCATCAACCTTTAGCGTGTAAGCATATTCTGCAAAATTGAAAATAAGATGCTAATGAGAAGTATACAATAGAGCAGAACATATAATTTCTAGCAATCAGTAAGTTCGTTAGATAAGTAACCAAGAAACCAGAGTTCCACATCTCCTTATTCATAATAAAAGTCTGAATAGTTCATCAAGTTGCAGTACCACTTATTTAATGTTGCTTTGCTTCAGGGACACGCTACATTTGAATTACTTACCAAGTTACACAAGTACTCATAAATTCCAACCTAACCAGCATCAAAGTAGTTAGAGATCCTTTTCAAAGTAAGAAGGACCTATCCTCTGGTTTTACTACCAGTCAAGAACCACCACTATCCATGTTCTCGGTCGTAACAAAAAAGGAGACTAATTTGTTACTAGCTGTCGAAAGACACGACTGCAAAATAGCACATCTATGATATTTAGAACACCTAAGCCCCATTTGAACAAACTGATAACTAGTCTTAGCTGAAAAATAGTTCGTTAATAAAATATAACTTTGGTACTAAACTCGCATTGCATGAAGTGACTAGAAATAAATTTAAACACCCGTTAGAAACAAAGAATGTCAAGATATGAAGGCTTTATAGAATACCTGGAGCAATGTACCCATAAGAACCAGCAATAGCAGACATGCATTCTGATGTCCCTGAATCTTGCAAGAACTTAGCAAGCCCAAAATCAGCAACATGAGCTTCAAAGTTGGAGTCCAGCAGAATATTATTAGATTTCACATCACGATGGAGGATCAAAGGAGAGCAATCGTGATGGAGATAGCAAAGACCCTTCGCAGCCTCCACAGCTATCTTATACCTGGTATCCCACAGCAAATGACCACCTTTCTTGCCATGAAGCATTTCCCCAAGACTTCCATTAGGCATGTACTCATAAACCAAAAGATTTGTCTCATGATTCGAGCAAAATCCTAATAATCTAACAATGTGCCTGTGTCGGATCCTCCCAAGAGTCTGTATCTCTGCATTGAACCCATGATCATGAGAGGAACCCCTGCTCATAGCCGGCAACCTTTTAACGGCAACATGTTCCCCGCTCGGCATTACCCCCTTGTAGACAATACCAGCACCTCCTTTTCCAATAATGTTATCCTCCTTCAAGCTATCCAAAATATCATCACAAGTAAAATCTAGGCGCTGAAAAGCAGTGAGCTTCCAGGCTCGAGCCTCACTTGCCCTCTTTAAAGATCGGGCCTTTATAATTGCAGCAACAGCAAACACAATAGAGCAGACAAGCAAACCAATAACAAGTAAAAGCTTCATCGAAGGATATAACGCTCCTCGTTGGTGAGGTTGACTAACCCCATCAACAACACCCTCTTTGCAAGGGCCTAAATAAGGTCCGCAAAGATCTGGATTGCCCAGAAATGAGGTGTAATTGAAATAACTAAATTGCCCAGTTCCAGGAACTAAACCAGAAAAGTTGTTATATGAAAAATCAACAGAAGTTAAACTCTGCATACTAGAAATAGGTGCAGGAATACTCCCAATTAAGTGGTTTCTTGATAAGTTCAAGTAGTTGAGTATCCTCATACCTGTGATCTCAGTAGGAATCTCACCCGAAAGATCGTTCCTGCTGAGATCAACATAAGTTAGCAACTTGCACTGGCTAATCTCCTTAGCAATGGATCCAGAAAAGTTGTTGTGGCTGAAATCAATTTTGGATAGCTGTTGAAGCTTTCCGATTTCAGCTGGAATTCGCCCCGAAAATTTGTTCCCATCAAGAAGCAATTTTTGAACTCCAGCAAAGTTTCCAATGCTTGGTGGCAAAGGTCCAGTTAAGTGATTATTCGAAAGACTAATCTGTCCAAGACTAGTAGATTTCGAAGAAGTATCAGGAAATGTACCAGTAAGAAGATTATTCTGAAGTTCAACTTGTGTTAACTGTGGCAAACTTAACAACCCCTTAGGAATTGACCCATTGAGATAATTCTCACCCATTCTAATCCGACTTAGTGATTCACACTGACCCAAAGATTCAGGAATGGGACCAAACAAGAAGTTCCCTAGAGTTATTATTGTCTGCAAATTGTTGCCTGTGCACATATTTGGTGGTAAATTTCCCGTCAATTTATTGGAACTAAGATCAAGATTCTTAAGCTTACTGTTAGTCCCTAACCCTTGTGGAATGCTTCCAGTAAAGTTATTTTCCCAAAGCTGCAACACCTCTAACTCCGGCAACTCCCCAATAAACTCCGGTATCGACCCATGAAGCTTATTCCTAAAAAGATTAAGAAGAGTTACATTCTTAAGCTCCGAAAATGTCGCCGGTATCTCGCCGGAAAACAAGTTGTTCGATAGATCCAAAGATTTCAAGCTTTTCAGGTACCCTATCTCAGGAGTTAAAGACCCAGTTAAGGAATTAACTTGAAGGAAAAGGGTATCAAGATTTTGAAGCTTCCCAATCTCCGGTGGAATCTCGCCGGAAAGTCCACAGTTAGCAACATCAAACCGGAGAAGCTCCGATAGGTTCCCTATTTCCGGCGGAATCCCACCGGAGTAGGTGTTGTAGTATCCTAAGTACAACTGCTTAAGCGTAGTGATGTTTCCGATCTCCGGTGGTATCTCTCCGACCAGTTCATTGCCGGAAACTGCTAGGTATTCAAGAAACGGGAATCTTCCATATTCCGGTGGTATCCGACCACCGAAGTAGTTCCCACCGAGGTGGAGATGTTTAAGGTTAGTCATTTGATAAACCTCAACAGGAAGGTCACCGGTCATATTGTTGTTGTAAAGGTCGAGGACTTGGAGATTACGAAGACGGGTTAACTGTGAAGGAAACTCCGAACCGAATATGTTATTGGAAAGATTAAGGTAACGGAGATTCGGAATAAATGAGAGTTCAACAGGGATTGGACCGGTAAACTGGTTAACGGCAACGGAGAGATTTTGTAAGAAACGAAGATTTCCAACTTCCGGCGGAAGAGTACCGGTAAGATTAAAACCAGAGATGTCAAGAGAGGTCACGTGACGATATCGATCGCACGTGACACCATTCCACGTGCAGTGACTGGTGGAGAGGTTCCATGAGGCAAGTGTTAACTGTGGGTCATCGGTAATGGCAGTTTTCAGATCAAGCAAAGCCTGGTATTCTGGTAACCGGGGTTGTTTACCGGCGGAAAAGTCAGTGAAATGCATAAGAAGAACAAGAAAAAGAATTAAAAGAAGACTCATTTTCAAACACTAGTGTTGAAACTTTGTTCCTTAGTATAATACCCACCAAATGTTTGGTTTGAGGTTTCAGTCAGTGAGAGTGAGAGCAAAAATGAGGATAGAAAGGCTTGTGTTTTGTTTTGTTTTGTTTTGTTTTGTTTTGAGTATATAAATAAAGCGGGGGTTATATAAAGAACAATTTTGAATTGTGAGATTTGCTAGTACTGAATACTGATGTCTGATTGAGCTGGAGAGTAGAGGTCCCAAGTCTTTCAGTTTTTTGTAACGTGGGGAACAAACTTTTTTGTTCCTTAAAATAAAAAAGTTACTAACATTTACACTATTTTTTTTTTTTGATAATTTAGGTCTTCAGGTTTGTGCCTGACTACGTCCTGGAGATAATAGCATCGGTCCTTCAATATTATTATCAGGTAAATCGCGGTATGTGCTCCGTTGGCCAATTTTCTGGGAGCGTACAACTGATCAATGAGACAAGGTCAAATTCCCCAACATGCAGAGTTACTTCGTGCTTGCGGGAAATCAAACACACGCTGTCCCATGCCAGAGCGTCTTATAGCGCCCAGACTTTGCCACTGGACTATGCCCCGGAGGACCCATTTACACTATCTTTTCACGGATATAAAGTGCAAAAGAAAGAACAACTCTTGGTCTTGCTATTCTCGTGTTAAATAGTTGTCCTTACCGGTTAAAGAGGTTTCATTAGCAATTAAAGGTAAAAAATTTGGGAGGTGATTCCATTCAATTCGTTTCGCATAACACAAAAAACAGTTCACAGAGAGTCCCTTTAATCCCCTTTAATTCAGGGTGTGATTCTTAAGGAAAGCCCTTTCTTCTTTTAATAAGTTTTTTGGACAGCGCGGGCTTTAAATATGGCAGAAGGAAAGTAACAATAGAGGGAGCTTTTAGTGGGATTTGAAATTTTGAATCATGCATCTAAATGATACATAACTGTATAATTATGCTAAATATTTATTCATTGTTTATACCAAATTAACAGAACAGTCTGGTGTACAAAATATTTCACGTTAGCAATGTCTGGAAAAGGGCTGCACTCTAAGGGGCGTAATATAGACATCTTATAATAATACAATTATTAGTGACTGTTTTCACGGTTCGAACACTTAATCTATAATTCAAAGGCAATAATTTTATCGTTGATCCAAGACTCATCTTCAAAGAAGAGATGCAATATGAAGACTTCTCATGGAGTCACTCATCCTAGTACAACTTTTGTCCAAACAAGCTTAATTTTACAGTTCTATGGAATCCCGTGCATATGATCGCATCCTTTGTACTAAATTAATAGAAGCATGATAATTTCTTGTCATTTTAATTTGCTTTTATACTTTTGAATTGAATGACATTTTGTCCAATAATATTTAACAATAGCAATTTAATAAATATCTGTTTGAGAAACGAAGTTACTTGTATGTTCTCTTATTATTGTGTGTTTTCCAAGTAGCAACCATTGCGTATTAGGGAGAAGTTTGATTTGAAAGCAAATGGCTATTAATATGGTGTCTATTCGCCCACCCAATTTACCGATTTAGTACAATTTAGTCCACCAAATCCCGGATATGTCTTGGTTGTTTGATTTGCAGCCTCGTCTCCAGATATTAAATTAGAACCAGAAAAGAAAAAAAGGTAAAAGAAAGATCAATTATAACATGTCCATGATACAAGTCAAATTAGGACAATCTTTTAGGACGAAAAGAGTAATATATATTAATAAGTTACAAGTATAATAGTTAAGTGACTTTATTAAAGAACAAATGTCATCAGTTTATAAAGTATTGTAATTCTTTTTCTCTCTTTTTGCAGTTAAAGAAAGAGTGGAAGGAGGTCTTAGTAATCAAATTACCATTATAATCAAACTCGTAACATTATTTAAGTTGTGATTTTTTTATTATCATTTTCCTGTTTGCTTGAGACCTTATTAGCAATTTTTCCGTTAGGATCAGTACTTATATTTTAACTTGGGAATAATAAAGCAAACTCAAATTAAAACAAGAAGAAAGGGATAGAGAGTGGTACTATATTTGTTTTATCATGTTAATAATTCTACTTGGTTAGTTATCTGTATTAGAATATAAATAAAGTTATTGAGAAACCCGAGAATTGTCCTTCTCAATCACTTTCCCCTTGGGGTGGCCAGTGGGCCGGGTTTGGGGCGGGGCGGGACCCAGCTGGACGGGACCCGACGGGACTGGGGAGGGCTGGATCGGTCCTCCGGCGGGACTGACGGGATACGCCGATGTCCCGTCCCGTTCCCGGTCCCGTCGAAAAAGGGGACCGGTATTAACGGGGATCGGATTTTCCTTTTTTTTTTTTTGCACATAATTTTAGAAAATAACATATATAAACACCTCAATAATTGAACAAGATAGTGTAATAAAAACATCTCAAGACTGTTTTTATGCCTCTTATAATAATTAATAAAAATATAATCTTTTTTATAATACAATTTCAAAATTGTAACTTTGTGGTGTTGAAAGTTACAAATAACATGGTGAAATTGCCATTAAAAATCACATATTTATAAACACATTTTCTAGTTTCTTCACAATGTCTTGTGGTTCTTCGGTTGGAATTGAAATTTGTTGGTCAAGTTGCTCGACGTCGCTTCCACCTCCGTCACATAAGATTTCGTTGTAGTTTTCGTCGTCTTCTTCGTTGATCTCCGGTTGACCGCACCTTCTACGCTCTGCTCGTATCCAACCTCTGAATAAAACTGCAATCTCCAAGCTATCTCCCGCTAATGAGTGTATGTGCTCTCCTATTTGAAATCTTCTGGCAGAAAAAAACGCTTTCAGACGCTGTTGATGATGCTTGAATGTTCAACACACCTCGGACCATCTTTTATAGTGTCGGAAATGTCTTTTCATTCTCCCTCAAGTATTTCAGCAAGTCTTCACGTCCTTTGTAAAAAAAAAAAAAAACCACTCCCTCACGTCCCCCCCTAAACCAACCCCTCTCTCCCTCACGTCCCCCCCTAAACCAACCCCTCTCCCTCAACTCCTCCTTCCACTCCCTCACATCACAAAAATCTGCGCACACATACACTTTTATATACAACACACACACTTTTATATAAAAACACAACCAAAAAGGGAAATACAAAAGAAAAACAGCAAATCGAAAACAAAACAAAGAGAAAAAAGATTAAAGAGAGCAATTAAGAAGTTTCAAAAGGTTTGATTGAAGTTGAGGTTTTGTTCGCAATTGAACAGCAAATGTGAGTTTTCTCACTCAAAGTTCTTAGTAAAATCCTTTATTTTTAAGTTGCAATACATGTTAGAATATAATCCTTATTGAAAGAATGATCATGAAATTTATGATTGTTTAATGACTAGTTTGGATTGTGCAATTGTAATCTGTTATACTGGGCTATACTTGTTTTAGAATTTGATGAAATTTTACAGAGTTATACATCTTTCTGTTACGGTCAGTTTGAGACTTTACGGGAATAAATCCGATTCTGGTTTGAGAGTTATCGCTGTTTGAACATTCTGCCTCGGATCAACCGAAGTCTGGAAGGGCAGAATGTATAACGTAAAAACTGTACAAATAGGTAATGAATATGAAAGTTTGTGCTGAATAAAAGTTATAGATTATTGTGTCCTTGACAGTTTTAGACTTTACGGGGATAAATCCGACTTACGGTTTGAGAGTTATCTCTGTTTGAACATTCTGCCTCGGATCAACCGAAGTCTGGAAGGGCAGAATGTATAACGTAAAAACTGTATAAATCGGTAATGAATATGAAGGTTTGTGCTGAATAAAAGTTATAGATTATTGTGTCCTTGACAGTTTGAGACTTTACGGGGATAAATCCGACTTACGGTTTGAGAGTTGTAACCCTTACAAGTGGAAAGGGCGAAATATTGAAGGAAGAAAATATTATTTTGAGCCTTTTGAACATATGACATATTTAAACAACAAATAAGTGCATCGGATCGGGTTGCACGTACGCATAACAAATAAGTGCATTGGATCGGGTTGCACGTACCGCAACAAATAAGTGCATTGGATCGAGGTTGCGTACGCAACAAATAAGTGCATTGGATCGGGTTACCACGGACGCAACAAATACATAAATGCATTGGATCGGGTTTGCACGGACGCGATATATATATATATATATATATATATATATATATATATATAAATGCATTGGATGAGGTTGCGTCACATAACAAATATATAAATGCCTTTGGATCGGCCGCGTGCGCCCAACAAATACATAAATGTCTTGGATTGGGTTGCACGTACGCCAACAAATATATAAATGCACTGGATCGGGTTGCACGTACGCAAAAAATATATAAATGCCTTTGGATTGGGTTGCACGATACATAACAAATGTATAATATGTTATATGGAAAAAGAAGGAATAATCTTTGATTAAACTAAGTTGTTTTTATGGCGAGTGGGGAGAAAATTTTGCACGTGAATATTTATTGATTTATTTAATAAAAGGGTTGAAATCATGTTTATTTCAACATGCTTATTATTTTCTTATAATGTGATTGTAATTAAAAATATTGTGAGGTTACTTTGGTGTAAGGTGAGATTTCCCTCGGCCCCGGATGGTAGAAGTGACTCTTTTATTTAACATATTTGGGGAAGGCGATAGAGGAAAAGCTCTTAAGAGGGCTAGCGATAAATCCATGACCTCGTCGTACCACCAATCCATTATTTGGTTGGTGAAAATTACTCTAGACTAAGTTTGTTTAAAAAATTAAGTTTTATTATCTGGGAATGCCCACATGAGATTGTTCTTCGTAAACTTCAAATTAATTTTTATATATATTATTTCACTTAAAATACATCTAATTTAGGAAGAAAATGAAGTAAAGGGTTCGCCTGGAAAGGGATAGTTGTCCAGGTGTCATCACGTCCTAAAGAAAGACTTGAGAAAAGTCAGGGCGTGACATCCTTCTTCATTGAGAACTGCTTGGTACGGTACAACACCCTGTAAAACATCAAACTCGCTAACTTGATTAGTAGTGGTACCACTAAGCATTTTATGTCTAAGGCTTTCAATACTGGCCGCATAAACATCATGTCTTTTTTGAGGTTCTATTACTTCTAAAAATAAAGTTTATAGCAGATTGTACTTTATTAAGAATGTCTTCAAAAAGTGATAGATCATCTTTTACAACTAAGTTATAAATATGACACACATTTTTATATGAAAATGATTAGAAAAAGATGGAGTTAAAAGATCTTTTAAAAGTATAATAGCATAATTATTAGATGAATCATTATCTAACGTAACTGTCATTATTTTGTCAGTTATACCATAATAATCGCAAATTTAATGAATATTTTATGTAATAAAATTTCCCGGTGTGCCTATCATCAATATATCTATATGCTAAAATAAGTTTTTGCATAGACCATTTATAATCTATCCAATGACATGTTAAAGTTAAATAATCATGGTCGTTAGTACTACGGCCTATATCAGACGTGATAGATACTTTGCCAGGAAAATTATATAATAAATAATGTAAATATTGTTGATATTCATGTGCAAATTTAAAAACGTCTCTCCTAACAGTTGATCTAGAAAAACCTTTTAAAAGCAATATTATACATATCTCTAATGTAATGAATAAATCTAGGAGAGGAAGAAAATGAAAAAGGTAAACTCTCCACCATATTGCTTTTCTATCTCTGTGTTTATCATATTAGGGCCTATAATTTCCCCCGTCATCGGGTTAATTTGACCCTGTACTTGATCCGGTACACTATGTGAACCTTGTCCCGACTGAGAGCGCATTGACGCACTCGACTTTATAGCCTCGTATTCATCCCACCTAGCTTTGTGAAAGTTTTGTACATGTCTCAATAAACCTCCCGTCCCACCTTGACCTTTTCCCATTTTAAATTTATAAATATTTTTACAAATTTTGCATCTAACTACTTGATTCTCTTGGTCCCTATAAAAAAAATCTCATGCAACAAATTTTAATTTTTGTTGTGTGGGGCCTCGTCTCATGCTAAGGAGAATAGGAGGCGTTCCAGTTACAGTTTCAGTTTGAGATGCACTAGTGAGTGTGTCATCTATATTAGTGCCTAGTGGGTGTGTCATCTAGAGTATCTTCTAAATTAAAGTCTAGTTAATATATCTCATCGTCTAATGGTATATCATTAAAAAATTCAGTTTCATCTATATGAGTATAATAAATCAAATCATCTTGTATAGGAATATGATGACTAAAAGAAATACCCCTGCCCTTGTTACCCCTACTAAAAGAAGCACTCTTACCATTACCCTTAAAACATACCTCTTAATCTTTCCATTTTAATTATGTAAATATATAATTAAAGATAATGAAGTTAAGTGTGATAATTAAATAAAGTAACAATAATAATTTAAAGAAGGAACGAAGGTACCAAACGTCGACGTGTAATCGATGTTAAAAATTCAAACTTTGTTCGATGGATGATCCTCAAGCTAGTTGCTAACTTCACTTCTAATTTTTAAACTCTGATACAATTATACAAATGAACAAATAAAATATAATATTTAGTAGGCAATGTAGACTTGTAGAGAGATAGATTGAGAATTAGAGAGATTGTAGAAAGATTTGTGAGAAAGATAAAGAGAAAATGAGGTATTTATAGTTGAGAAATTGGGTTAAAGTGAAAATATATTAACTTAGGGGTTAAAAATAAATATTAAGAGGGTAGGCCAAAAATGGCTGTTGCACAACGACCAAAATATAAAATGGTCGTTGTGCAACAACTATTTTTTGCAAAGGGGAGGAGGGCGGGCGGGATTGGGGCGGGTCGGGTGGGGACCCGGCCCACTGACCAACCCTACTTTCCCTAGGGGTGGGCATATATCGGTTTTGTATCCGAAAAATATGAACCGAATAAAAATAGATTTTTTTTAAAAAAAACCGAATAAAATTTTTATTTAAAAAAAAACGATATGTTCGGTTTATATCGCCGAACGTATCGGATTATATCAGTTTTTGACTTTTTTCTAGTGGGCAGGGTCGGGATTTTTTTTTTAAATTGAATTTCCAAAACTGAAATTGAAATTGACATTCACACATACACTATCATGAATTTTCGACGTTGAAATCTATTGTGTATCATGAGATGTTTACTAAAGAAAAAGGAAAATTAGAAATCGATTTAGGGGAAAACACAAATTGATTGAAAAAACTGACGTATTTCTAAAAATTGGCTGCGCCAGGCAGTTTGACCGTCCCCGTCTCGAAAAAATACGCAAAATAAAAAAAATCAGGTAAAACGGACATCCGAGCGCAGAGTTACTTATGACCATTTAAAGTTTTATCAATTTACAACTACTTTCTCTCCCTACATTTTATGTTAATGCTTCCGTGATATGTTAATAAAGTTCATGCCGCATGCGACTTTCATAAAAGCTTCATAGATTGGCTTCAATGACTATGATTCAAGAAATAGTAGTAGCCTAAAATAAAAAAAAATTTATATATTTAATTCGATTTTTCGATTCGGTTCGTATCCAAAATTAAAAAACCGAACTGAATCACTAAATCCTGATTCGGTTCTATTTTTCAAAAAATTGGTTTTTTTTTTTAAAAAAACTTCGATTTTTTCGATTCTCCGAGTTTTTTGTCCACCCCTAACTTTCCCCTCCTCGCTATTCGAAGTGTACAGGACACAAGGGTATGTTACGAAATTACCCTTCTGGTTACGCTAAATTTACGAGAAGAAAAAGAGCCATAGGACCAAAACGAGGAGATCCAAGACAGCTTTGGAAAGTGACAGAGGAAAAAGTGACAGGAAAAAGCATATCCATATGTCCATTTTTACCAACTCAATGTTTGTGGATATTGAGAGTTGTAGACTGAGTTACTCCTATAATAAGAGATTATTTACATTAATGCGTACGTAATACTACTTGTTACTTTTGTGATAATGAAATAGACATAATATAGTTTTTTTTCTAGAATAAGTTTGAATTATATAGTTTTAAATTCTTATATATCAAATAAAAATAAAGAGAACTTTCTGTGTTAGAGAAATTAATGTTTTACAGTATTTGATGTAAACAAATTTATAACTAGCTTATACTTACTTGGGATTGAAACGTGGTTAGTATAGTTGGTTAATTGATTTATACTCATGATATAAAAATAATGAGTATGCACTTACTTATTCCGTCCTTTAACTAGTTCAATATATTAGTAATAAATAAATCTTTACTTGTCCATGTTAGCAAATTAAAAATTTTTATTAAACTTTACAATTATTATTAAGCAACTATAAGAGAAAAAAGAAAAAAAGAAGTGAAATAAGCCTTAAAAGGCAATAATTTGAACCGCTCACATCACAATAGTAGTAGCGTAAAGGCCGACCCTTGACACGTATTCTCCGTTGGAGTTCAGACCTCAACCTCTTGATATGGAGATTTGACTTATTTTCTAAACTTTCTATATATTAAACAATGAATTCGATCCGATAAAAGTTTACTTTGGTGCGATTTTCAAAAGGTGTAAAACCAAAAAGAAATAAAAAAAATTGAAAACTCACTTGCTGCCCTAGAACCTTCTAGCCTAGCCCGCCCGATCCATAACCCTTGGAGAAAAACTCCCTTGTAGAAGGACTCTACTTCAATTTCAACTGCCATTGCAACTGGAGCCCTACCCCTTCCACGACGATGTTCGTGTTCCTTGCGCAGTGGGGTTCTTAGTGGTTAAGCCGGGCAAAGATCATGCTTCCAAGTCTGAATATTATATTGAAACATATTTTAGGGTTGGAATCATAAATGAGTTGTCTCCTCTGCTGATTTTTCAAATTTATTACTCTATCTATTTCAAAATGTTTGTCTTACTTTCCTTTTTAGTTCATTTAAAAAAGAATGTCTATTTTCTTTTTGGCAACTCTTTAACTCTAATTTTTCACATGACATGTTTAAGACCACAAAATTAAATGATATTTTGGTACATTCTACACATCTTTAATTTAAGACCACAAGATTCAAAAGTCTTCTCTACTTCCTTAAACTTTGTGTCATGTCAAAAATAGATAAACATTTTAAAACGGAGGGAGTATAGTATTAGTAATCAAATTTAAACTTCCAAAATAGAAATAATGTGGACAACTTAGTAAAATAAATATTTAAGTAAATTAATTTTTAAGGTCAATATTGAACTAGTTAAAAGGAATTGAGTTAACGCGGAATTATAGTAGCGTGATTAAGTCAAGTCCTTCCTTTTCAATTAGATTAATGTGCGCTCGTATGGGAGTAGAAGCAAATGTAACAGTCTAGCCCGCTAGTGATATTATCTATTTTATATTTAGGCACGCACTACTTTAAAACGCATTACTAAAATGTAATGTCTGGTTACTTATATACCCAATATCTCTATTGTATGTTGCCGATGTGGTACACTTTCCTCATAACAGAAGCGATGGATTTGGCTATGTTCCAGGTTATTTTGGTCATTCAGGTTGTGGTTCCAGCTGTTTGTTATACTTCCCAAAATTTGGACTAATTTTAAGTCAGATGCGAATTTAGATCAACTAAATTGGCATTGGGCTCAGTTAAATGCTACGTAGCCCGATGCTGTTTCCCAACCCACAAAACACGTAATTTCAATATCCTGCTTCTCCCTTATCTTATTACTAAGTTTTTATAATGTCTCGAACTTTGTTAGCCTTGTCCCCTAGTCATTTGGCTTTGGACTCACCAAATAATTTTCTCTTTGTTTATTGATTATTTAAATTGGATCGTCATTATCCTTGGTTTAATCATAATTAATGATGTGGGAAGTATTTGAGTGATTTACACTTTGTTAGGTATGTCATTATCATTTGATGTATCCCTAATTCTATCCTAACTTTTAGAAGCCGCAAATGCGTGCAACTTGTCACTAGCATATGTCGTCTGCATCATTCTAGGTTAATCATTCTGTAATTTACTTTTAATATTAGTCAATTTTATGAATTAGTGTACCAAAAATATTACTCATACTCTTTGTCTTCATAAAATTACCTTAATTTAATTATTAAGTTTTAGATTGAGGTGAGCTTTTTTTGCCCGTGCATTGTACAATGCTCTATTTGGAACAATGTTTAGATTTTTTTAGAAGTGTTTGCTAGGCTGTTTTTATAAAATTTCTAGGTGCTCTAACCAATGAATTTTATAAAAAAAAAATTAAAAGATTTTCTAATTTGCATTTAAGAAAATACTATAAACAAATACCTTTGCATGGTCAAAGGCCTCTTGAACTTTTTTCATAGAGGAGAATCTAGTTTATGTTAAATCTGCAGAGCAGCACGCGGGTCTCTAGAAAGAGAACGTGTAAGAGAGACAGATAATCATACCTAATTATTATGATGGTTACCTTTTTTTTCTTTTCTTGTGGACGGACTAAAAATTATGGAGGCGAAGCATCAAACTTTCTGGCATACAATGTCCTACATTTTCCTTTCCTTGGTCCTTCCCATGGTCCACGGAATACAAAAAAAAAATAT
Organism: Anisodus acutangulus; assembly: GCA_029783415.1. Taxonomy (NCBI): domain Eukaryota; kingdom Viridiplantae; phylum Streptophyta; class Magnoliopsida; order Solanales; family Solanaceae; genus Anisodus; species Anisodus acutangulus. Next base: position 43,262,385 of record CM056501.1, on the reverse strand, counting down.
CACAAATGAGTATAATACTTAATTAGGTGGACTTCTTTATCTTAATACATTTGTAATGCTGGATCACAAATTATTACTAACCACTCCAACGTTATAAACTTTAAAACACCTATGTGAATTTAAAATTTTTTGATGACCTTTATGTAATAGTCTGATTGTCACACTATCTTTGTCCATGCTAATGCAAAAGTTCCTAGTAATTGAAAATGAAAGAAATAATTTTTTGATTATTTTAATTAATGAATGAGTATATATACAAGTTACAATCTTCAAATATGGAAAATCTTATTAATACTATATTTTTAAATCCTAATTATATTTGTACAAGAATTCTACAACCATGGTAGGTTTGTACACTAGTTTAATTACAATTCTAATCCTATTTGAGCACGGTAACGTACTATATCCTATCACACTCACGCAGTCATAGCAGGCGGTTGGTGTACGTTGAAATTGTCCCTAAAATCTTCAAATAGAACCAAGGGAAGACCCTTCGTAAAGATGTCAGCAATTTGGTATCTGGAGGGCACATGTAAAATGCGTACTTGTGTAGCTACCTTTTCGCGAACAAAGTGAATATCCATCTCGATATGTTTGGTGCACTGATGTTGGACCGGATTGCCAGAAAGATAGTCTGCACTAACATTATCACAATAGACCAAGATAGCTTTATGAATAGGAAAGTGTACGCAACCAACATGATTCAGATACCACATTAGTCATGCCTCGATACTCAGCCTCTGCATTGGATCGCGATAATGCAGCATGTCGTTTCGCAGACCACGAGACCAAGTTATCCCCAAGAAACATACAATAACCAGATATCGAACGTTTGGTATTAGGACAACCACCCCAATTTGCATATGTGTATGACACAATAGTAGAGACAGAAGAAGGATATAAATGCAATCCATAATCAAGTGTGCCCTGGATGTACCGTATAATGCGTTTGAGTGCATGCATGTGCTCAATCCGTGGGTCATGCATGAATAAACACACAGGTTGAACTGCATAAGTAATATCAGGTCTCGTGAAAGTAAGATACTGAAGTGCCCTTGCAAGACTGCGATAATGGGTGAGATCCTCGTATGGTGTGCCTGACATAGTACTCAGCTTCCGTTTAATATCAACCGGAGTGGAAGTAGAATTACAAGATGACATATCAACTCTCTTAATAATCTCTGCAACATACTTCCTTTAAGATAAAAATAGACCACCTAAATGACGCGTGACAATAATGCTCAAGAAACAACTCAAGGGTCCCAAGTCTTCAATTGCAAATTCAGAACTGAGAAGTGACATGATAGACTTGCGCAGATTATCAGATGAAGCAGTCAATATAATATCATCCACGTACAATAAAATGTATGCCAGAGAAGTACCACGACGATATATAAATAGAGATTGATCAGACCGGCTGTGAGAAAACCCAATAGTAGATACATAATCTGCAAACCTCTTATACCAAGCCCGTGGGGCCTGCTTAAGCTCATACAAGGACTTCTTCAGCAAACATACATGATGAGGATGATTGGGATCTCGAAAACCCAAGGGTTGATTCATATAGACCGTCTCCTTAAGATCACCGTATAAGAAAGCATTATTTACATCCAACTGATGAATATGACATGCTTTTGAGAGAGCCAAACTAAGAATAGTGCGAATGGTAGCTGGTTTGACCACCAGACTAAACGTCTCACCACAATCCATGCCAACCTGTTGAGTTTTACCATCACCTACAAGACGAGCCTTATGCCTTTCAAAAGAACCGTCAGAATTTTCTTTATGAGTAAAAATCTACATAGACCGAATAATATTAACACCAGATGGACATGATACTAACTCCCACGTCTTATTTTCAATAAGAGCATTATATTCGTCAGTCATAACCAATTTCCAATTCGGTTCATGTAGTGCAGACACATGATTACGTGGTAGTGGGGATTTAGAGACATTAGATTTGAGATTAAAATGTTGTTTTGGTTTAAAAATACCCCTTTGACTACGAGTAACGGGCCCTTGACTCGAGGTAGAGTTGGGTGGATTTGGGGCAATGTGCGGGATGGTGACGGACTGGCCAACATGGGCGGAAACCGATACTGGAGCGGGCTGGAATAGTATCAAGATCGGTATTGGGCCGTGTTTCTGGCCCACTGGGCAGAATTGACGGAACAGTGGTAACAGTTTGATAAGAAAGTGCATCTTTTTCTGCCATCTTCGAAAATTACCACCATCAAACTTGTCCAGTTTGACAAAGTTTGATGTCATCTCCCTAATACTAGCCATGAAAATAAATAGTCTTAACATTGTTAGAAATAAATTGCAGAAAATGTAGAAAACCGACTTCACAAGCGAGTACGAACTCTCCCCTTAAGATTATTTCACCCCCATAGAGTGCACCGGGAAGGATTGAATGTCTTAGGGATATTAAAAAGTCTAATCAAATATCGTTTGCACTAAAACACCGCTTGATTCCTACTGTATTGAGAATATTTTTGATTTTTGATTGGTTTTTCTAATGGGAATACGTCAATCTATTTATAGATAGATGATGCATTTTCATGGTGCCTCTTGAGATTAAACCAATGGTTATGAATGATGTATTTTTATGATGTCTGTTGAGATTAAACCAATGGTTAAGAATTGTGATTTTTCATAATTTTCTGAATTAATTAATTCTGTTCAAATATATCTTAACCCATAAAGAAATTTTTTTCTTATAAACACAATAATATAGTGTTTCCTCACCAACGTGAGACATTGATTAGAAATCTCCAACATCAGGAGACCTGCCAAGAGCTATAGTCAAAAATAGAAAAGATGACGTGACAGTAATTATACAAATATGGAGCTCTAAAAAGCCATTTTTTCAAGCTGATTTACTGCCAATATCTTATCACATTTACTAATTACCATACACTATAAGAAAAACATTTTTGACATCTGTCCCAACTAAATCCTGAGATGGAGAACTATTTTCATTTGCATATCCAGGCAACTTGGTAGTAGGAAATTTCCACATGGAAAGAGGACAAATGCAGCTTTTCAGTACGATGTAGACAAATTCATTTTAAAGGTAATTTCGGAAAAGAAAGAAAGAAAAGCTACTATTGAGTTTTTAACGAAAGAATCATAAGATTCTAACCATCCTATATATCTGATTAGAAATAATCTACTTACCTCAACAAGTATGGAATTGCTAGCTTAGGTGGTACAGTATCTCCAAATAAAGCTGATTCTTGAGCCATCTTTAGTAAGACTCTTCTAACAGTTTCTCCTAAATATGTACCTGAAATAAGCTTCTCAAATATCTGAAGACAAAATGAGATTAAGGAGTTAAATGCAGTTCATGGAGATCACAGGGAGGGGCAGAAAAGTTAAGTGTCCACCTGGCTACCAGGATACGAACTTTCATCATCTAACGATGTATCAAACTCGGTGATTGGAAGATGAGAGGATCTAAAATTCCCCCACTGGATATTAATGGCCTGCACAACCAAGCACTATAGTGAATCATGGTAACATTTTATAAGCTGGAATACTTAGAAATGTTGTCAGCAGAGTTTACTATTTCTTCTGGTTTGGTAGCCTGATCAGGCCATTTTACTACGGAATTTGCTGATTCTATATAAGCAGCATTAGTGCCCATCCCCAGAGTGACTGCAGCCACGCTCTCTTTACTATAATACCTTCCTCCAGCCAAAACTCCTATAGTGTCATCAACCTGCAGAATTGCCACCCATAATTTGAGTTAACATTCTATGCAAATAATTGTACCATTTCTGCTATACTAAAAGGGAAGATCAGCAAAAACTCGCTTAGCAACACTGTGCTTCTCCATGGCGGCATTGATTTCATTCAACAACTTGTTCCCTGCCTGAGATTACGATGTAGTAACGTATTCATGTCCTATCTATATTCATGTGAAAAATGTGAATCAATAATTATTGCTTGCAAGCGTGGAAGAGCAAGTACAAAGAATAATCATCAAATGAGCCATTGTGATTTATACCATATACACCTCAATTTCCTTTATTGCGTCTGAATTTCTTCCAAATATATTGTCAATTAAATCTGATTGTTTTTTAGTTCCAAATGCATAGGAAACATAGTAGTATTTGTTTCAGAACATCTTGGTCCCTTGGAGACAATATAATATGTTTAAATCTATTTAGGCATAGAAAGACTCAACTGCGTCTCCAAATACTGAGCCCTTCCATGTAATGGCTGTTTCCCTGGAGGCAGCTACTTCCGCAATTGTAGGTGATACAGTAAATCCCAGATTTTTCTCTCCTCCTTGTAGACCTTCACTATGCATGGAGATGAATTTTCCAAGTTCCACCGTTATGCAATCAAATAATTCCTGAAAGAGGTTCAAAAAGAAGACTTCTCATTAAACCTATAGCAACACTAAACCAGATAGTTTTGACACTAATCGACTGGTGAAGACTAAGTCAGAAACTGCGCCATACGAGTGTATGTCACCTTAACAATGCATCAACAGTAAAATTGTCTAACAAACTTCCAAAGATAACTAATTATAGTTTTCAAGACTTGATGAAATTAAAAGAACATAGAAGAAAACAGAGAAAAATAGGACCTAGCATAAATCAATTTAATAATAAGAAACCTATATGACCATGTCAAGTATATGACCTATGCCATTTCTCAAACCTAATTTCAGCATTTAGGGCTGAACAGCTTACGTGACTAGAGTGAGACAAGATCATGTAATCAAATAACTGCTATCTTAAATGCTACACAAACTTTAGATGAAACAACAATTTTTTGTTGAAGTTGAATACAAATCGTGACTGTATTTTCTAATACAAGTTCCTAAACATTCGAAACTACTTACCAGACTTATGGAAATGATTGTGTTCTTTGTATGTGCATCAATGCTTATTTTATGAGATTAAATTCAATTACTTGGTAATGCTGAAAGTATGTTCTTTCTCATTGTTCAGCGTTAGTATCAAGAGAAGTGGTAAGAAAATCATAGCTCATAATGAGTAGTTAGACCATTCATTAGTCAAAATAATGAGGAAATCCCAATATATCTAAAATATTAGGAGTTTCTCATCATAAAAATACCGATTATAATAAAAAATGTTTCATGCAATAAATAAGACCTACTGGTATGAATTACCAGCAAATAACAGTTCATTTTTTTTAACAGCAAGGCAGTAGATATTGTTGGGTATTGATATTGGTGAATGGGAAATGATTGAAAAGAAAAGTGGGAGTAATGGGAGTTCCCTCTTGCTTTATAAAATAAGCATTTGTCCCACATCGGTAGTGGAAAGAAAAGTTCTTCTACTTATAAGTAGAATTACTCCTTCTTGTCAGTAAAAGGGTTGAGGGGGCAAGGACCCCTCGCGCCGTCGTCGTCGCTCGGCTTCGGCTTCGGCTCCATATTTAAATTTCCCACCAATTTTCAGTGGCTGTTCAGAAAGGTTGCAAACCTTCAGAAACAGTACTTCCATGTCTATAAATTCGTTTGATTCCTCAGAATTTTACTTACGAATTTTCTGAACAATACAAACTTCTTCTTCTTCTGCACAAATAGATTCTGTGTGATATACTGCCGTTGAGTGGTTCGCCGCTACCTGAATTTGGAGTACTACTATTCTGGTAAGATAATTGTTCTATCCTGGGAGGGGATATTCCATCAACCTCGAGTATTGTGAGGGGAATAATTTCCTTAAGGACACACTTTGAACTAAGTGGGCTCGATTATATTCTGAAAAATTATTCTTATTTTTTCAACACTGATTCTGTTTATTTTCAGTGTTTATTATTTACTGGTCTTTTGGAATACAGATTAATAACATATATACCTGCGAGCTGCTCTCTATTATGTTGGGAGGAATTGGAATTTCTTGCATGTATAGATCCGATATAGGTTCATTTCTTCCTCCAATACGTGAAATGGGTGCATTTTTTCCTCCAAGACGTGTTTGCACGATGATGAAGTTAGTTCCGCGAAGATTAATTCCATAGTATAGACCTTTCTCATCACTGGCACAACATATGTTAACAACTAATGAGCAACAAAGAGATTCGTCCAATTCAAAAACTAAAATATATAGGAACACTCCCTCTTGAGACTTCTACTACACCTAGATATCCCTCTAGGTCTTCCTTACTTAGGGATTTTGTAAGACTCACACATCTAAAGTTGGATTAGAACGTGTCTTAATGCAGTTTGGAAAAGTTATTGCGTATGCATCTCGACAATTGAAGATGCATGAGAAGAATTATCCGACTCATGACTTGGAATTGGCCGCAGTAGTGTTCACCTTACGAATATGGAGACACTATTTATATGGGGTGCATGTAGACATATTTACAGATCACAAGAGTTTACGGTACATAACCACACAAAAGGATTTGAATCTCCGACAAAAGAGATGATTAGAGTTGCTTAAGGATTACGACCTTAGCATTCTCTACCATTCTGGAAAAGCTAGCGTGGTGGCTGACACACTCAGTAGGAGATCAATGGGCAGCTTGGCCCATTTGGCAAAACAAAAGAGAGGTATTGCTCGTGAGGTACAAAAATTGGGAATTCATGGGATTAGTTTAACTGAGGTCGGCGAAGGCAGGGTGGATGTGCATGATACCTCTCAGCCTGCCTTAGCTTCGAAAATAAAAGAAAGTCAATTTGAGGATATGGAGTTTGTTGGATTTCGGGAGAAAATTCAACGAGGAAAAGCTTCACAGTTTACATTAGGGGACAATGACAGTACCCTTCGGTATAAGGGTAGGTTATGTGTTCCTAAGGTGAGGGAACTAAGAAGGAAGATATGAGGTTCACAACACTAGGTATTCCATTTATCCAGGATCAACGAAAATGTATCAGAATCTCAAGGCAAACTACTGGTGGGACGGAATGAAGAGAGATGTTGCAGATTTTGTGATTGGCCTACTGAAAACTAGAGAAGGTTATGATTCTATCTGGGTGATTATAGATCAACTTACAATGTCAGCCTATTTCCTACCGGTCAAGACTACGTACCGGGCGCCGCAGTATGCACATATTTATTTAATAGAAATAGTGAGGTTACACGAGATTTCATTATAAATTATTTCAGATATGGGTTCCCAGTTCACCTCACACTTTTGGCAAAGTTTTCAGCAGGGCGTCGGGACAAAGGTTAAGTTGAGCACGACTTTCCATCCGCAAATAGATGAACAAACTGAACGAACAATTCAAACATTGGAGGACATGTTGCGGTCTTGTGTGTTAGACTTTCGGGGCAACTGGTTGGACCATCTATGTCTAATTGAGTTCGCCCACAACAATAATTTCCATGCTAGTATACATATGGCTCCGTTTGAAGCATTGTATGGGCAAAAATATAGATCTCCGCTTGGGTGGTTCGAGGTGGGCGAGGCGCAATTGTTCGGACCCGGAGTCATTCAAAAAATGAAGAACAAAGTGCAGATAATTCAGGAGCGGATCAAAGCAGCTCATAGCGGCCATAAGTCCTATGCGGATCATCACAAAAGAGATCTAGAATTTCATAAAGGGAGAAAGTGTTTTTAAAAGTCTCTCCAATGAAGGTGGTGATGCGATTTGGCAGGAAGGGGAAGTTGAGCCCAAGGTTTATTGGACCATATGAGATCTTACGAATAGTGGAGAATGTGGCTTATGAACTAGCACTTCCACAAGCATTAGAAGCGGTGCATCCGGTATTTCATGTGTCAATGTTACAAAAATACTCGCACGATCCAAGTCACGTCATCCGACCCCAAGAGATAGTCTGGAATGAAGAGCTTCAATATGAAGAAATTCCGGTGGAAATATTGGATAGACAGATTAAGCGCCTTAGGAATAAAGATATTACTTTCGTGAAAGTCCTATGGAAAATCACTCCACAGAAGAAGCAACCTGGGAAGCCGAAGACGCAATGAAAGTCTAATATCCATTCCTATTTGAGTAAGGTAATAGGATGTGAAGTTGTGTTTCATGTATGTGCAGTTTGCCTGTCTATGTGCTTGTGTTATGACCTTATTCACATTCGAGGATGAATGTTGTTTAAGGAGGGGAGAATGTAAAGTCCCGGACGTAACAAAAGGAAAAAAAAGATATTTAAAAACACTCTCTTATTTGAACTAGAAAAACTATATCTAACTTAGACTTCTATTAGACCTAGATATCCCTCTAGGTCTTCCTTACTTAGGGGTTTTGTAAGAAACTCAAACACTCAACTTTTTACTATATCTTCAAAAGTCAAAAACTTCAAAGGAAAACCTCTCATCTCCCCTCACCTTCTCGGACGAAAATTCGCCTTTTTGGTGAAGTTTTTGTCTTTTTTTTTTCTTCTGGTTTTCCAAAAGCAAGGTTGGGAAAAGATCAAGTGTGCAAGAAGGAGAATAGTAACAGTGTAATCAAAATCTTGAAGAAATAAAGGTGAGTTCTCTCACTCACAAATTCTTAGTAAAATCCTTTGATTTTGAGTTATAATACATGTTAAAACATAATACGAATGTTGGAAGAGAAATAATGAAAAAAGGGGTGTAGTATAACTTGTGATGAATTATTGACATAGTATTATCTTGTAACAAGTTTGAGTCATGGTGATTGCGAATTATTTTCGCTGAGTTATCCTTGTTAGGGACGGAGTTTTCTAGGGTTGTATATATCTCCTTCACTGTCAGATTGAGTCCATACGGGGCCAAAACCGATATACGGTTTGAGAGATAATTATGTTTAAAGTTTCTGCCTCAGATCGATTAAAATCCGGAGGGGCAGAACGTATAACGAAAAACTGTACAAATTGGTAATGAATGTGAACGTTTGTACTAAATAAAAGTTCTATTTTTCTCCGTTCTTGACAGTATGAGACTTTACGGAGATCGATCCGACTTACGGATAAAAGGTTATGACTATTTTAAGATTATGTCTTATTTTACAAAAAAAAATCTGGCGAGACAGTTTTTATAGGGTTGTTTCTTTCGTGAATTTGTACTAGTTAAACTAAGTATTTTAACAAGAAACTGGATATAGTGATAGGTTACCGTGTCACCTTCGATTCGGCGCAAGAAACGCCTTATTTGCGGGTTACAGTTTGAGAGTTATGACCCTTGCAAGTGAGAAAAGAAAGGAGTTGAAAGAATGAAATATTAATCGAATCTTCTGGAAATATGATTAAGTATTGAAGTCTATTATTGTGATAAGCATGACTTTGTGATCTTATGTTCCCAGCATTGTAATCATGTATGATGTGATTTTTGTTGACATTGAAAGCTTATTTTCAGTAAAAAATTCCTAGAGTGAGCTGGAGAGGACCAGAAGTATAACTTCCCTCCTCGGTACAGATTTCTGAAGGTGAGATGTGGAGGAGATTATGCCTGATGTGATTTTTGTTGACATGCGGGCCTCTTAACAGTAAAGATTCCCTAGGGTGAGCCGAGAGGATTAGAAGTATAGCTTCCTTTCCCAGTAAAGATTCCTACGGGTGAGCCCGGAGGGGGGGGCAGGAGTGGTTTTCCTCTCCAGTAAAGATTCCCAAAGGTGAGCTAGGGGAGGAGATTTGTGAGTGAATAATTATTATTGGCTTATATATTGAAGGTGTTGTAAGATGGTTTCATAACGTGCTTATTATGTTTATAGTATGATTGTACGTAGAACATTGCGAGGTTGCTTTGAATTTGTAAGGCGAGGTTCATTCAGCCTCAGATGGTAGGGCTGACTCTTTTTATCTAACATGTTTCAGGAAAGGATGACAAAGGGAAAGCTTCGCAACAGGGCTAGCGATCGTTCCGCAACCTCACTATTCCATAATCCATTGCTTCGGATTTGGTGAATGTTATCCTTGAATGAGTATGTCTGAGGGACTAAGTTTTGTTATCTCGGGGAATGCCCCACATGAGATTGTTTTCTTTTAGTTTCGAACTTCTCATTCTATATCTGAAACTTCCATTGAGTCTAGATAGAAATTTTGGTTGCACGAGTATGGGCTCGCGCGTTCATTAAATAAACACAAAGATGGAGCTAACATGATTATATTATTTTCGCACTTAGATACATGCTTAATTTAGAAAGAATAGATTTTTTAGTGATTCGCCTGGGAAGAGATAGTTGCTCAGGTGCCATCACGCTCTAAGGGAAGACTTGAGATAAGTCGGGGCGTGACACAAATAAAATTAAGTGTAATTAAAAGAAAGTAATTACACTTTTCAATTCTGAACGGGGACAAAGATTTTTTGGTAATTATATGAGGTATTTACCAGTTGACTTTTCAAATTATTTTTACTCATTTAGGCCATTTTTATACACACATATATTTGTCACACATTAAATATTACTCCCTCAGTTTTAAAATAAATGATGTTTCACAAAATTAAGTAGACAATAAGTTTTTTTCAATTTTACCCTTATTTAAATAAGCGGAGTTTTACATAACCAAGAAACTATTAAAGAGTTGTACTTCTTTTTCAAGGAATTTGACTAATGTTAAGTTGGTAAAAATATTTTTACTTTATAGGAGCGAGTGATGTTCTTAAGGGTGTGTACAAGCTAAGAACATCACTTATTATGAAAATGAGGGAGTTTTGACATCTTTATTTAATTCAAATAATTAGCTTCTTAGGAATTTAGGGCTTCCAAACCGGCCCTAAATGAAGATTAACATGAATAGTTTTTTACTTTCTTAAGTTGTTTGACTATGAAACCAAAAAGGATTCATATCCCATTAATGAAGCATTAACCGTCCAAAATAAAAAGGCAAATTAAATGAATAGGAAATTTGATTAAAAATTAATGAAGTGTGAAGCACCGGGGAATAATATTTTGAGCTGATTGTCAAGTTTGGAGTGCTAAAGAATCCCAGGTCTTCTATACTATACTTACTAAAAAGTGATGGTTCATCATGTTCGTCGTCGCCTTTTTCTACTGCTTTTCAAACTTGGGATTTATATTTCTTCTTTCATTTGATTCCAGTAAAAGAGGAGGTTGAACTTTTTGCTTGTGCTTCAAATTTACCAACTTTCTAATTACTAATTAGGACAGCGTTTTAGTCAAATGAAAAAAGGGCTTCATAAAGTTAAGCGTTAAGACTATCATACTTTTGGGAGAGAATATATAAACTATTCATATCTTGTAATTTATTAACGATGGGGTGTTATCTAGGTTAATTTTTATCGATTTTCGCTAAATTTATTTTTTGTAACATCAAAAGCACAAAACTATTTTTCGTAATAGTAAAGTCACTAATCAAACTGTGTTGTGACACTAAAGTCACATATTTAATTTTTATAATACTAAAATCCTAAATTATGTATTTGATGTCCAAAAAATGTAAATCACCTAAAGCCAAATTACCGACGTCGAAAAATAACATGTCATCACCACATCATTATCTTATGCGATGTGAGAAAAATTTTATTAAAAAATTCACATTGTCGTAATTTACATTTTAATTCTACTCATATTGAAAGGCCTGTTGGCATAGAGAGAATTTAAGAAGGAGCTTACATATTTGTAGAAATATAGTAATTCGTATAACGATAAACGATGTGGAAAATTTAGAATAATATTAGTTATTTTGCTCGCAATATAGTATTAAATAGTGTAAATAATATATTTAGGCAAGATATGTGCGAGTATTGAAACTGTAGAATTGTATTAATCTTTTTTGGGATCTTTCTCATTAACACAAATATATATAGTGTGTACAATGGGAAATTCTATTATAATAAGGATCCTATATTTACCATAATTATACAATACTAAATATGGCTAAATATTATACATTATACACGTTAACACACCCCCTCAATCAGAGTAGGAGGAGGCCAGACGCTAAGACTGGATCTGAAGTCAAGAAAGATTTGTCTGGGAAGTCCTTTCGTGAATATATTAGCATACTGATATGAAGAAGACACATGCAACACCTTAACATGACCGAGAGCAATCTTCTCACGAACAAAGTGTATATCCATCTCAATATGCTTGGTTCGCTGATGCTGAACCGGATTATGAGATAAATATATGACGGATATGTTATCACAATAAATCAAGGACACCTTACGCAAGGGATACTGAAGTTCTAAAAGAAGGTTTCGAAGCCAACATATCTCAGCAACAACATTCGCAACGCCTCTATACTCGGCTTCTGCACTCGAACGAGATAAGGTGGTTTGCCGCTTGGCAGACCATGAAATGAGGTTATCTCCTAAGAACATGCAGTAGCCAGAGGTGGAGCGTAGCGTGTCCGGACAGCCTGCCCAATCAACATCCGTATATGATAATAATCTGGTCGGTGGTGAGGGGTATAGGTGCAAGCCATAATCAAGTGTGCCCTTAACGTATCGAATGATACGCTTAAGGGCAGTAAAATGAGGCTCCCTAGGGACATGCATGAATAAACACACCTGCTGAACAACATAAGCAGTGTCAGGCCTGGTAACTGTAAGATACTGGAGTGCACCTGCAAGAATCGTATAAAGAGTGAGGTCGGATACTGGAGCACCATCAACAACACTAAGCTTTGACTTAGAGTCAACTGGAGTGGACATGATCTTGCAGTTTGCCATTTTAGCCTTGTACACTATCTCATCTGCATACTTGCACTGACACAAGAACATAGTATCTGCAGAACGAGTCACTGATATCCCCAAAAATAGATCAACTTCTCCAAGTGAGTCATAGCAAATTCGGATTTAAGCAATGCAATAATCTCATTTTTCAATAAATCAGAGGAGACAATAAGCACTATGTCATTCACATATAACAATAAATAGGCAATGTTACTACCATGATGAAAAATAAATAGAGAGGTATCACATTTGCTGCATACGAACCCAATCTGCATAATGTATTGTATAAAACGTTCATACCACACTCGAGAGGCCTGTTTCAAACCATAAAGGGAGTTACGTAGACGACATACATACTGAGGAGTTGCTAGATGTACAAAACCAAGTGACTGATGAATGTAAACAGTTTCTTTCAGATCCCTATGAAGAAACGCATTTTCACATCAAGCTGATGAATCGGCCAATGCTTACCCAAGGCAATGCTCAGAACTGTGCGAATGGTAGCTGGTTTAACAACTGGACTGAATGTCTCACCACAATCAATACCCTCTTGCTGATTAGTGTCATTTGCCACAAGTCTCGCCTTATATCTCTCCTAGTCACCATTGTCTCTGTATTTATGATGAAAAAACCACATGCAACGGATCACATTCACCCCCTCCGATTTAGGAACTAAATCCCAGGTGTGCTATTTTGTTAAAGCGTTAAATTTCTCACGCATGACCGCATTCCAATTAGGGTCTTGTTTGGCTAATTTGGAGTTTTTAGGTATTGGGGAAATGGTTTGAGTGGACATGTTAAATTGGATTTTGGGTTCAAAAATCTCATGTTGGGCTCGGGTTTCCATATGGTGCGTAGGTTTAGGTGCATGATGGGTATTTGGGTGAATGTGGGGTGGCGGGTTACTGGTGGCAGAACCTGGGTCGCGGTTTCCGTCGGATTGGCCGACGGTAAAGGAAATTGGGTGGTTGTTGTTTGATGTTGACATCGGGAGAGGTAAGAGTGGCGATCTGGGTGGAACGGCTGGAGTTGATGCTGGTGTTGTCGAGTACGACGACAGTGGTGAGGTGGGTCTGTTTGGTCGGGTTCCGATAGGGCGACTAGTGCCGGTGACTGGTACATTAGTGGTGTTGGGTGGCGATCGGTTACTGAGATATAATGTGCGTCGATTGGGTGTCAGAGATGGTGACTGGAATCGATGCAGAGACATTGGAAGCATATGGTGGTGGCCCGGTTTGAACAGGGGACATTGCGTGGCGTGGCAACGCGTCATGAGGCGAGGCGGGTACGGATGTAGTGCGGGAGACAACGACGGGAGGAGAGGCGGTGCCACTGTCGGGGGAATTTACGGTGGTGGCAGCGGCATGAGTCAGTGACAGTGATAGTGACAGAGTGTTGACTGCTGCCGAAACAGTGGTAGCATGTCGAAGAGCTTGGTGGACAAGCGGTGATGTGTCCGAATCATCAAGAAATTTGTAATGAGTGACTCAGAATTGTTGAATGTTGTCAAACGGGAAAATATACCGACGAAAGTGATGTGGCGCGAGATTATGATTTTGTCGGTGATAGTTCATAGCACATGTACCCCCTATGGTTCGATGGGAAGCCTAGAAAAGCACACGGAGTAGATCTGGGTGCCAATTTGCGAGGGAACGTGGATGTCAAATTAGGATAACACAGACAGTCGAAAATTCTAAGATGGTCATAGGTAGGGATCCGACGGCAGAAAATTTCAGTGGGTGTCCTATTTTGAATCGCACGGGTGGTAGAATGTTGAGAATGTATTCTACCATTTTTAGTGCATATACCCAAAAAGTAGGGGGGGAGAGACGCATGAAAAAGAAGGGTACAAATCATATTATTAATAGTTCGGAGAATTCTTTCAGCTTTTCCATTTTGAGGGGAGGTGTGAGGGCACAAGAAACGAAAGATCATGTCATTAGCCGCAAAAAAATTATGAAATAGGAAATTGTTAAACTCTCGACCATTATCACATTGAAACGATTTTATGTCTTTTTCAAATTGCGTTTTAACTAGTGTACGAAACTCAACAAATTTGGAGAACAATTGAGATTTGAGTTTGAGTGGATAGACCCAAATAAAGTGAGAGAAATCATCCAAAAATACCAGATAGTATTTGTGGTCTAAGTTGCTAGTTATGTGAGATGTCCATAAATCAGCGTGAAAATATCAAAGGGGGAGAAAGTAGTACACATAGAAACCGTAAATGGTAGTCTAACGTAACAAATGGAACCTTTCTCATAGTTGCTCCTCGTGTCAGTTAGGGAAACACGTTAGACTACCATTTACGGCTAAATACTATACATTATACACGTTAACAGAAAGTGAGAAATCATCCAAAAATTCTATCTGAAGAAAACAAAAGAAAAACAGTCAAATTGTGGTGCTTTTCTTGGAAGGGAAAAGAGACAACACAAACGAGATAGACAACACAATGGGGTCTCGGGCAGTGTGATGCGCAGAGAGACAGCGAAAAGTTGCGGTTGTTCCTTGGGCAGTGAGCCGGGAAAGAGAGGGAAAAAAAAGAAAAGGTTGTTTCTCGGGCAGTGAGCCGCCGAGAAAGATAGGGAAAACATGGAGTAGGGTTTAGGTTTTGACTCTGATACTATGTAGAATTGTATTAATATTTCTTGTGGTCTTTCTCATTAATACAAATATATATATATATATATATATATATATATAGTGTACAATGGAAAATCCTATTACAATAAAGATCTTATATTTACCATAATTATACAATACTAAATACGGCTAAATACTATACATTATACACGTTAACAGAAACTCCATGGGTAAACCATTGTGGTAATTTATGCCGAGTACGCCTAAGAATTTTTTCTGTATTCAGTAAGTGTTCAAAAGATGAATATTATGCAGGCATGTTTTCTGTCACGAATTAACTCCAATAAACATGTATTTATTACACCATCAACACAATTAGACAAAAATTATTGTGGAGTTGTAGTATACAACAAAAGGCCAAAAAGTAGTTACTTAAAGCCCAAAAACAAAACGATCGAGAGAAAAGAAAAGCAAACGTGCATGGCCTGTTAGCAGTCCCCAAAGGAGAACAAGAAAAGGACCACTTAGTGAACTCCATGACTTGTCAAAAAAAAGGGAGCCAGTCTCATTTTGTAGCAACTGGGGCTATTGTAAAACGGGTCCGAATTTGTGACCCGGAAAATAGAAAAGCCCCAGTCAACTGTAATGAAAGCCTTTTACCCAAAAAAACAAGTCATGAGAACAACCCTTACATTCTAAATTAACACTATCACTTAAATAGCTGAAAATTAGCTTCTGAAATGTTGAAAATCTCTATGCAACTAGAGAATTGGCTTCTTCATTGCTACTGATAAGCTTCATTATAGACAAACGTATTTTGTTCGTGACATATTCTGTTGTCATGTTCAGCTGATGATCCATCTGTTTCAAAATTTTGTTCAAATATTAGCAAAATAAGTCAACTGGAGTAATAGATAGTTATATGAATTCAAAAGATAAAAAAGTTAATACCTGAGCAACAACGGTTATGTGGGTTGTATTACAGCCAAAAGGGATGACACTGCTATTAACAATAGTGAGATGAAATTTCTCTATTTCATTGAATATTTCCTTTATTATCCTAGCTTGCTTTTTGCAACAAATTCTAATCAAAACATTTCCATCTGAAGCTCTAACTTCAATATCTGGGACTGATTTGTTGGAGTTCTCTTGAGAAGAAGAATTGTCATAACTTGAGAGCAAGCGAGGTCTCTTAACTGCAACCACTGGTTCCTCGCTACATTTATTGGCTTTTTTCTCAAGGGTTTTTACTTGTTCTTCAAGGTGTTTTATATATTCAACCGCATCTCCAAGTATTGATGCCTTGTCCAACTGTTACAGATTAACAAACACCCAAAAGACATAATCAATTCAAGTAGCACTATTATATAATAGAATTTCTGTAGAATATTTTCACAAACAAAGTGGAAATATATATGAAGCTCTTCATCAAGATTGTTTTCTTAAAAAAACAAACAAAAGCAATATCTCAAGACTAAAAACAAAATAACTCCTTAATCCCAAGCAAGTTGGAGTCAGTTATATGAATTTTCATTGATCATGTTACTATTTAAGTTCATCTAAAACCTGAAATTCTCTGTATATTCTATTGACGTATAAATCTGTATAGAACTATATGACTCAAAATAAACATACTAACATGACTAATCGAAAAGTTCTCTATATCCTATATTTCGTTGAGTAGTGAAAGATTTTTCCGTAGCTATTGACATAAAATGATGAAAGAAGATAGAAAAAAATTAGATGTATACCTTGCTCCAAAAGGTGGAATCTCCCACCCTAGGAGCCCCACACCCCGGTCCGACAGGTCTGTGAAGGAGGTAAATCATGGTGACTCAATTGATTTCAAAGGTTAGACCACTACCACGCTGCGCACAAGGGCCCTCCTTTATTTCAAGAAGAAACCCCCACACTGCCGCTGGCGGGATTCGATCCTTGGTCTTTGCTCCAAATATCCCCTTGAAACCAATTGAGCTGCCCAAGCGGACAAATTAGATGTATACCTTCTTTAGGTTAGGGATGAGGGTAGACAAAGTAATGAAGTATTGTGTGAGTCGTTCTCTTCGCTTTCTTTCTGCCAGAACGTGGTCTTGGGCCTGCAAAGGCGTCCGACAATAACTTTTCTTCTGCGTATTATCATCAGCCCCAAATCCCATGGCCTGGAATAGTTGTTGACTATTGTGGTAATCAGAATCCAGTGAAATATTTGAAGAGGAGAGGTTTATGGTAGTTCCTGATGCCACCTCAGTCTTGACCGATGTGTTCAAATTTCTGAAGTAGTTTTGGGCAGCAGTAGTAATAGTGGCTGATGGTGAATTGGTGTTAGAAAAAGAAATTACGCTGGGTGAAGACGAAGGCGGAGGAGAAGGAGAATTAGAATAAGATGTATTTTGGTAAATTGTGTTTGTGGAACTGCAAAAAGCTGGCTTCTCCTCAAATATTCCAGCAGACTGAGAAGCTTGAATATTATCATATGTGCAAGCGGTGAATGGGTTATTAGTGAAAGACAATTCGTCAAATGGGGTCATATCAATGTATTGAAAATCATTCATATTCATAATATCCTGCATTTGTCAAAGAAAATATTAATACAAGGTACTACAGGAGTAAAATTATAGGGAACAAAAAAGACTAGCTACTAGTGCTCATGATACTATTTGTCTTACCATTTCAGACCACCATGTAGCTGATGAAATATCCATTCTTGAGAAGATAATGTATACTATATTTAATGATCAATTCTCTCTAAGGATTAGATCTTTTCTTGCCTATAAATAGATTCCAAATCACAATCAGTATCTTGCATTTGCATAGATATTTGAGGAACACAAATTAGTTAAGCGGCAGAAAGCTTACCTTAGATCACTTTGAGGAAAAAATTATAGCTTTTGGTTTCAGATATTGTCTGTCAAGAATTCTTGCGTTTTTATACAATGTACTTGCTTGAATGATTATGTCGACTGCAAAGAAAATAGAAGAAAAGAGGAAATAGGTTGAAAATCAATTAAATATTGAGTTCTCACTGTCTGATTATTACTCCATGGAAATACAACATAAAATATTACAAGTAATAGGCACGTGTGAAAAGTTTCGAGGATTGTTTGTAGTTTCAATTTTTCTTTCTCTTGATTCAATTTCGATTTGAATAAAATACAATTTTGATCTCTATTTGCCGAGTCCGTATTAATTTTTTGACCACCCCTCGCCTCAGCCAAACCGGCTCCGGTTATAGGGTAACCATCTGTGGAGTGGAGTATAGGTTTAACCACGTCTTCTGTTGGTAGTAGCGGTTCATTTTTGAACCCGAGTCTTTTGCGCGTAGCGGTGTGAATACTACTTTCTTATTCTCTAAAAAATTTATCAAACAGATTTTTTGTTTTGATTTATCTCAAAAAAAATAATTTATATATATTTAAAAATAATTTAATTTTTTATTTATTAGATAATCTTTAATTATATAAATATTTATGATTGTGAAATCTCATGATTTTCAAATCACTTCGTTGAGTACTATTAGGTCACAATACAAAATACAAAGAGCAACCATCTTTCTAAATTCATGACTTTTAAAAGTTTTTATTTTATGTTCAGTCAAAAAGTGCATCACATAAAAAATATACTCATTCGCTCAAAAAAAAATATTAAAATGATTACTCCATTAAATTCTTTTATCAAAAGAAACTTTGACCTCATAACCCGTAACCTCATGTTATGAGGTATGGAATATTTAACACGTCATAATTGATCACCTTATTTCTTCATCCCATGTTAAAATTCAAACTTTATACGCTGAATTTAAAAGGATATGATTCTTTAATCCATTTTTCCATCTCTTCATGAACCTCTCTCAACTGATTAGGCAAAATTTTCACCAAACAGAAAAAAGATTAGGCAAATTGACGCCAAACTCGTCAACTCTGGTTGATGATAATCTGACGGACAATCAACAGAGGATAGATAGATTATAGCTTTGCGAATAAAGTTCTAATACAAGTAAGTTATTTTGCTTAATTAATTGTAATCACAAACATGTATCTAATTTGTGGATATACCACTACTAAAAAAACTGAAATTAGGTACGAACTTCGTCTCAAACTCATAGTGAAATTGGTCGTGGCTAACAAAATTTTCTAATAATTTGTCGCCAATCCATGGTAAAATATAATTAGCAACATTTTTTTCTATTTACCTGTCCTTGAGTGAATTTTACAAGTTGTCCAAGCTCCTGAATAATTTAAACTAGCATGCTGCTCTTCTAAAATACCCTCCACTCCATTATATGCGTAATGACGTTTGATAGTTGAGCATGGAACGTAAGGCATTAGTTTAATTTGTGAATTATAGATAAACTTAGTTATCGAAAAAAGAATACAAAAAACATACTAGTAAGTTACATCGAAATCCATAGTGCAACTTCGTGAAGTTATGGATGTTATATAACAAAAGTATATGATACAATAATTATTATATGTTTCAAAAGTTTGTTCTAAAAAAATTCTTATGTAGATTGTTTTGCTTAAATTTTAGAAACGAGAGTAGCATTTTTGGTCCCTTAGTTATTTGTAAATTTCCAGTTTCATCCTTATGATATATGACTCAACACATTTAACCTTTAATAAATTAAAGTGTGTGCTTTTGGTCCCTTTAATTTGTAAAAAATATGTTATATTTGAACTACTTTTACAAGTATATTACCTTCAAATTGTTGATTTTTGGTCTTTTTCCTTCCTATGTGGAATTGGATTAATAAAACTCAATCCAATTTGAATCAGCCCACTTTCCCCTAAAACTCACTATATATAGGATCAACTTAGATCTTATTTCATATATACGAGAGTGAATTTATAGCAGTCATATAGAGAGAAAACTAATTTTCACACATTGAAAATCTGCTACAGCAGTCCGCTTCAAACAACGTTTCCCGTTTCGTTTACGTTGGATCGTGCTCAAATTTGAACTGGAGGTTCTCAACATCTGGTTCTTCGATTTCAATGGTGGAGATTGGATTTTGTGGTTTGTAGCTCTAGTTTTTTTAGCACGAACAATAACTCATTTTTGGGAGTGATTTCTCTCATTTCTTACTAGTTTTGGTGCTACCTTTTATGTATTGTTGCTACCTTTTATGTATTGTTGCTCCGTCTTTGGTGTTGATATTGTAGTCATTTGGAGAACATTGTTGTAACTCTTGTTGATTTTAGTGGAGCTTTTGTGCGCGGAGGTCCCGTGGTTGTTTCCTCTTCACATTGAAGGGGATTTTTCACGTAAATTTGATGTCTATTACATTCGATTTATTTTTGTTTGCTTTGATATTTTATTGTTGGTATAGCTGGTGTCCATATATCCGTTTGTGCTTGAAATTAGTTTGCTCCTCTTATTCAAATAGTGTGAGAAGTTTTTTTTACTTTGATATCCTTCCGCATTTACCTTGTCGTGCAATTTAGTTATTGCTCGTTTCTTCCCAATGCAAATATGAAGTAACAATAAAAGCTTAACATTATATATGAGTAATTAGATGGTAGATGGTTAATAATTTTGAAAATTTGTGAAACTCATAAGCCAAGAGATCAGAAGTGTACATTTAAAGTAATTGAATGTTAAATATACTTAATTAATGAAATCAAAAATACTATTAACTTTAAAAAAAAAGTTACTTATAAATTAAAGCAGCTAGACTATATAAAGTTTTTTCAATCTCTGGTGCGCAACGCGATGGCCGGCAGGTCTAATGTATTTTTGAGGCAATCCAAAATTATTTATCTTTTGCACGAGTTGGTATCAGGAACCAAGTATTTTAGAGAGGCAAAGGAAAAAAAACTGGAAAACTTAAGTCAGGATCTTTTAAAGATTGTGATGATCAACTTCGTTTGAACAGAAAAGAGCTGTTGTTTATTTCTAGCACTGGGACAAATATTATTTTAATATTGACGCCGCAATAACTATTGGCCATTATCGCAATCAAAATTTAAAGTTTATTAATATTATTAATTAATTAATATGTTAATAATTCAAACCACTTTACTCTAGGTCTCTCTAACAACATATGTTGACGTTGGGGCCTACTTTGACAACGATATTTTTTTTATTTCTAAAGTTTGAAGTCTTCTCTGCTCTTAACAGAGAGCGCAATTAACTCTCACAAATAAAAAAGAAAAGAGATGGAATTCAAGCCAGTAAATGAAACGTATAACTTGTACAAATCTTTCCATTTTTCAAGTCAATCCGATATCGTCACTGCGATATACTCGTTTACATAATATTAGTGCCCGGGTCCAACATGAACAAGATTATATTATTTTATTATATACTATTTACAACTTTCAGCTAATTCATTTTTGTCTACCTAAATAAAATTTAAAATGGTTATTGCCCGTGTATGGCACGGGCCCAATTCGGTAAAGCTTGAAATGCCTCTTTGCTTTTGTTATAGTAACTTTTGTCCTACTTACAATTTCAATTTCGTAAGATAAAAATTGTCAATTCTTTTTTTCTTCTTCAAAGTTTTCAATTTTAAAAGCAAGGAAGAATTGATAAATACTTTTGATGAAATGTAATTAGACCAGCCATACAGATTTATAGGGAATCCTCAACTTCATAACTTTATATTAAGAAGACGGGTATCTCCCCAATATTAGCACACAATCTGAAAACAGTTGAAATTCGATTAAAAACAGACTGCATGGACAGTCCAGTGCACTGCAGTTTATCGGAATAGAGCTTAATTTTCAGTTTGCCTTATTACAAAGAAAATGCTCTCATATTTATAGTAATGAGAGGTAGAAAAAAAATACAATAAAAAGGAAAAATATCTAATTTAGCTCGAACAACTTTTTAACTAACTCTAACAACCTAACAGCTTTGTAAATAATTCTAACAACCTCACATCAAATAAGTGTGCTTAACTCCCTAATGCCTTCATCTCAACACAACTCCTCGATTTCTATTGAGATAATGTCGATCCTCAATAGCAATATACTTTCTATTTTTACTTTACTTCTTCCTTTGGTTATTTCAATTATTATTTTAATTTTTTGAAGGACGCACTCTTAATATATTGAAGACACATGACCATGAATTTTGCAATCAAGGAGCTTTTGGTTGAATAATTTTTTTTATGTTATTAGCCTATTAACTCTGTTATATACACACTAATGTATATTAATCATATACCAGTAATACTATGAATCTAATGATGTATATTAATAGTTATAGTTATAAATATTACTATAATGTATATTAATAATTACTATATCATTAATATTTTGAGTATAATAATGTATTGCTTCCGTCTCTATTTATATGAAGGTGTTTTAGTGGACGCGGAGTTTAAGAATGAAATGAAGAATTATGAAATTTGTGGGCCAGAGAACTTTTCCAGAAGTACAGTTTGATCCCAAAAGTTTCAGAAGTACAGTTTGGACCAGAATTCTTTCAGATGTACAGTTTGGTCCCTGAAGTTTTCAGAAAGGTGGAATTTCGACGGTCAAAGCAGAAACGTCCAAGCTCTCAATTCAGCCATTTATTTTGGCTGAATTACTCCTCATGGCCAAATCCGTTGGTCTTTCACCATTTATGTTGGTGACTTTACTACCTCCATAATGGCCATTATTTGGCTATTATGGAGGCAGTTTTCAGCCCCTCCATCACCTATATAAACACTCCCTTACACCATTGTTGAGCACTAAGAACACACATATAATATACACGAAATTCAGAAGCTTACACAAGCAGAAAGTTTTCTTCTTCCTACAACTTTCAAGGCATCATTTCGTTACTCAATATTCTTCGCGGTAGCTCTTGAGTTTCCTTTGCTCAAGTGTTCCATTGCTGTTTTATCTTGGGAGACAAATTGTCCAGGACGTATAAAGGATACATACGGGGCAATATTGTCTTAAGGACAGAGTGTCACACTCGACTCAGCAACACAAGTTTCCAACTTTTCATTTTCAACAAATTGTAATTTCAGTTTTTTGTGGTTATCTTGTAATTTTCAGATTACTAGTTGAACTATTGAATCTTTGTTTATCCTTTCGAATACTTGTAATAGTTATATACTTCCCGTACTGCTTTATAAAGTACCATAGAGCAAAAATACCCAACAATAACTCTATAATATTATGAGTATAATAATAATAATAATAATAATAAAGAAGGAAAATAATATAATTCTATTAAAGAGAAAAAAAAAAGTAAAGTCATCATATATGTAGTTTGGTGATGAAACATCGAATGGGTAAGGAAATTTATTTATATAGCTGATGGTGAAAACAGGGATAAGAAAATGCATTTATAGAAGTATTTTAACTATTTTTTAGAAGAGACATAAAAGAGAAAGTTCATTCTGCGATGATGAGGTAAGATAGGCCCAGCAAGTTTTAGAAATTCAGCTTATAGACTCAATCTTTGCAAGATTTACAAAAATGTATTAGTGCACTTGAGGTAATAAGGTGCAGAAGGAGGGGCAAAAAGTCCAATGGGCCAACCCTCAGAAAAGTCCAAAGGGACAAAAATGGAATAAATAGAATTATTATGATTATATATATATATATATATACACACAATTGTTGTTCTATATATTATATTTATGACATCATCATTCTCCATTTTCATTTTGATATGTATTTGTCTCCATTATGTTGGTTTTATTTAACAGGTGGTTTTGTTTCCCTTCCATAATGGCATTCTATTAAATAATCACAACTGTTTTTGGTTAATAATTAGAATCCTTTATCCTGATATGACTGTTGCTTTGTCATTATTTCTCTTAAATGAAACTCGCTTCATTTACGTTACACCTAACCGCTATTTTGTCCTTTTCTTTTTGATTAATCCCTCCTTCCCAATTTACGTGACATGATTTTATTTGATATGAAGTTTAAAAAAAAAAGATTTTTAATTTTTTTGAATCAAAATAATTTTAGATATTTGTGTGGATATAAATCATTTCATAAAATTAAACTATTTTAAATATAAAAAATGACATTCTTTTTTAAACAGACAAAAATAAAATGATTCCCCATAAATTAAATCAGAGGGAATACTTTTTTACTGGGGGGTCTAAGATAATTCATGTGCTGACACAAAGGTCTAATAACTTCATTGTAGGCATACTTTTCTCTTAGTGAAAGCCGAGTTAAGTTTGTTAACCCACTACCTTGAACCAAAATGGATAAATCAACCCCAAAAGTTAGTTTATAAGGTGGAGATTGTTCAAATCCATATAAGGAGTTCATGTTTTCATTTCATATTCGTGGGACTTTAGCACTCCCCCGCACGTTCAGACCTTGTTAACTGAAGCGTGAATAATATAATTTGGAGGCCCAACATCGGTGAACAAAGAATATGAATGAATCTGACTCTCTTATACCATAAAGAAATATGTTCACCCTCCTTTTCATTGATTATTATGTACAATATATATATTGTTACATAATTATTTACTCATTTACATACTAGGTAACTAATCTTCCTAATTACAATTGTATTACAATTTTACCTAATATAGGAGATGTACAAAGAATATTTTAGAAATATTCTATCACTAGGATTCACTCTGTCCTTATTTATATGATATCACATAAAATATATTAATTTTTTTTTTAAAAAAAAGTTATAGTCTAAAATATGCCATAAATATTTGTGTGATTATGAAATATTTTAATAAGGTTAATTCTACGAACCAGTAGATGCTAAAAGGGGTTCAGAGTTTAAAGATTTAAGAGAAAATTACTGGAGAGATAACTAATAAACCTATAGGTTAATTATTTGATGATCCGGTTGTATTTTTATCTTTACCGAAAAAAATAATCTCTTAATTATTTTTATCAATGAATGAGTGTATATACAATTTACAATTTCCATAATATGGAAAATCCTATTCCTATTCTACTCCCAAAACCCTATTATATTTGTACAAGACTTCTACAGTTATGGTAAGTGCACAATGCTAATTAATTACAAATAATATGGTACAAAAATAGTCTCCAAACCGTGATATACTTACCATGTATATCACTGACGTATATCACGGTATATTATTTATCACACCCCCGTAGTCATAGCGGGCGATCTTCGTACGCTGAGACTGTCCCTAAAATCTTCAAATAGAAGTGAGGGAAGACCCTTTGTAAAGATGTCTTCAATTTGATACCTGGAAGGGACATGGCAGACACGTACTTGTCCACGAACTACCTTTTCACGAACAAAGTGTATATCCATCTCGATGTGTTTAGTGCGCTGGTGTTGAACCAGATTACTAGAAAGATAGATGACACTAACATTATCACAAAAAACTAAGGTAGCTTTCTGAATGGGACAATGAAGTTCTAAGAGAAGATTACGTAACCAACTTGATTCAGAGACCACATTGGCTACCCCGCGATACTTGGCCTCCGCACTAGAGCGTGATAAGGTAGATTGTCGCTTCGCAGACCAGGAGACCAAGTTAGTACCAAAAAACATACAATAGCCAAAAATGGAGTGGTTGGTATCTGGACAACCACCCCAATCAGCATCTGTATACGAGACAAGTGTAGAAGCCGACGACGGATAAAGGTGCAAGCCATAATCAAGTGTTCCCTAGATGTAGCGGATAATGAGTTTGAGCGTATTCATGTGCTCAACCCTAGGATCATGCATAAACAAACATATCTGTTGTACGACATATGTAATATTCGGTCTCGTGAAAGTAAGATACTGAAGAGCTCCGGCCAGACTGCGATAGTGGGTAGGATCCTCGTAAGGTGTGTCAGCTGCATCACCCATTTTGAGTTTAGTCTAAATCCCTTTTCACTTTTTGTTCTTTCATTATGTCTAAGAACGTATTTCATCATGCCCCTTCTGTTTTCAACATCAAGAACCACATCCCTATTGTTCTTGAGATGGAAAACGTCAAGTATGCGATATGGGTAGAGTTGTTCAAAATTCACGCAATTTCACATCAAGTCCTCTATCACATAATTCCTCCCGCTACCCCTACTCCCACTGAGGATCCTCAATTATGGATTACTCTTGATGCTACCGTCCTTCAGTGGATTTATTCCACTATTTCTACCGACCTTTTACAGACGATTATTGAGCCAGACACTACGGGTATGACTACATGGAATAGATTTCGTGATATATTCCAGGATAACCAACATTCCCGAGTTGTCACTCTGGAGCAAGAATTCTCCCAAGTCAGTATGGAAGATTTTTCGAATGTTTCCGCTTATTGTAAATGGCTCAAGGAATTGGCGGACCAACCTCAGAACGCGGGGGCACCCGTTACCAATAATCGCCTTGTTCTACAATGGTTGCAGCCTCTCGAGGCCTATAATGGCGCTTGAGACTTTCCTCCGTCAAAGTAACTGCTTCCACCTTTTTATCAAGTCGCCGATGCTCACGCGTTAGAAGAAGCGGCTTGGCAAAAAGGCGGCACAAGACCGCCTGGGGCAATCGCTAACTCTCACGGGTTTGTTGATAATCCGGGCCAAAATCTCCCCAACGGTGGCGGCAAGAAGAGTCAAAACCGGAAAAATAATGGCAAGAATCGCGGCGGCAACAACGGTGGCGGCCGGAATAGTGGCACCACCGGGCGAACAAATACAACGGCGGGTGGACCTCGTATCAGCTGGGCGCGCAGCCGCTGTCCCAGCCTTGGGCTCCTTGGCCGTGGAACTGGGCCAGTGGCCCTTGGCCCAACAGCCAATATTTTCCAGCTTCTCCATTCCCTGGCCAGTGGGCCGCCAGCAGCCCTTCAAGCCCAATTATTCCACATTCTTTAGCTTGTATCTGTTTATCTCACTTTTAGCTTGTATCTGTTTATTGGTGTTAATGTTAAATCGACCCTTTAGCTTGTATCTGTTTATCTCACTTTTAGCTTGTATCTGTTTATTGGTGTTAATGTTAAATCGACCCTTTAGCTTGTATCTGTTTATCTCACTTTTAGCAAGTACAATATACTTCAACCAGTAGGAATTTCATTAATTTCCCTTTTGATTGTGATTATTAAATGCTTTTATATAGTACCATTTTGAAAGTTTTTTGGTCGGTCTTTTTGTACTATACTATTGAATCTTCACTTTGCACTGTCAAAGTGTTTGTAGTTAGGAAAGACATTATCCTTAATTATGGAAAGTTCAGCTGGTGATTTCGTCCTATAATTCCAAAAGTTCAATGGGTCATCAAGTGAAATTTATTTCTCAATATCTAACCATAAAGATACGTACTAGATATATAGTGTTTATCTTTAGCTTTCTCTAATTGTATATCTGCAACGTATTATCTCTTATTAATTGATGACTCTAAAATAATGTCCAACTAATCTTCTTAAAGGTGTAGCATATAAAGTGAATAACAATACTTATATCGGCCGACCTGATAATTCCGAAATAAACATTTTGTTAAATATACACAATATTCATGTGTATATTGTGTATATTAGGTCTCGGCTATGCTCACGGATTGGCCCTCGGATGGGCTGATTATTATGTGTAATTTATGGTAATACACTAATTATGGTAATACAATACTAATTATATTACAACCTTACCTAAACTAGGATACTAAATATTTACCATAAATTACACATAATAATCAGCCCATCCGAGGGCCAATCCGTGAGCATAGCCGAGACCTAATATACACAATATACACATGTATATTGTGTATATTTAACACATTTAATAAACAATTGATTTCCTTAATAAACCAAGCTTCCAATCTTGCCAGATATGATGTTTGAACATTTCTATGTCCATTTATTTTCCGTTTTTAGACATGCATTTCATGTCCGAAAGCAACACTTACTCTACAAGTCACCTACAATTCGTGAAGCTTTGTACATGAGATGACGAAATGACGTTAAATCCGCCTATTTTTAACATATCGTCTAGTATACTAATTATGTGCAGTTTACTTAATTAGGAAACTAAGCTCCTTAACCATATTTTAAACTGTAGGTACATTAGGACGTGTTGACAACTCAACCATTATTAAAGGATAAATATAAAGAATAAATAAAGAAAGTAGTATCGTTTAAGGAAGGAAAATGACACTAGAAGGGATGGGTTAGTGGACTTTGCAACCACGTGAATTATTGCCGGTTATTGTCATCTTTATGTTCAAACGGGAAATAATTTTATTAAATACTCTAAAGTTGCGACAAGAACAAAACGTAATCAAATTCACAAAAAAATAAAATTTATTTTAAGAATAGCACAAACTATCCGTTGTTTATTGTACACGGTTTCATAAATTGTGCATGACAGTTGGTCTTGTGTCTTGTGAAAGAGATTAATATTTCTTTCAAAATAAGTTCTTCTCTTGTAAGTACAATATGGTTTTTCATGAAAATAGCATTCATTAAGATATAATCTTGTGTCATATTTATCTATAAATACTAAGACCATATTAATATAAGACTAATGAATAATTATATTTGCGGTATTTACTTTCAGAAATAGCTAGAGAAATAGTAAAACTCAAAACTTGAGAACTAGAGAGTTCTTCAACATTTCAACTTGCAGAACTTATAAGGTTTAATTTCTTATAACTTGGAGTATTGCGCACAAGATGGGGAAAACCAAAACGATAGCTGTAACACATAGAAACTAACCTTTTTTTTATCGCTCACCAACTCGGTTGTTGGTCTTTCTCAATATTTTGAATTGATAGTTCTTTCCAAAACGAGCAACAGCATATATTGATATTCTACTTGAAAATATTGATAAATCTTACCTCATGTGGCTGTCCATTTTATATATGTTTTTGGGCGCATTATTATAAGTAGGATTAGAAATAAAGAAATTACAATATAACTGATAGAATATAGCACGGTCTCGTGCTCAAATAGGATTAAGATTGTCATTAAACTAGTGTACAAATTTATCATAGTTGTAGAATTTTTATACAAGTATGATTAGAATTTAGAAGTATAGTATGAATAGGATTTTCTAGATTTGGAGATTGTAACTTGTATATATACCCCATTCATTAATGAAAATAATCCAGAGATTATTTCTTTCATTGTATCAGAAGTCTAGGTCTAAAATACCTTCTCTCAAAAATACTTCCGCTCTTCTCGATTTCTGCTCCGTTTCCGTGAACCCTTCATCGGTTTCCGTGCACTTTTCCTCCTATATTCCCAATTTTTCTTCCTAGTCCTTAATTCACTTATTGTTCTTTCGTTATGTCTACGTCAAAGAACATATTTCATCATGCCCTTACAGTTTTCAACATTAAGAACCACATCTCTATTGTTCTTGAGATGGAAAACGTTCAATACGCTACATGGGCGGAATTATTCAAAGTTCACGCACGCTCGCATCAAGTCCTCCATCACATAATCCTCGGTAACTGGCGAGGAGAAGGTGCCTACCCCCGACAATGATCCTACATCATGGATAACCCTTGATGTTACCATTCTCCAGTGGATTTATTCCACAATCTCTAAAGACTTCTTGGAGACGATTATTGAACCCGACGCTACTGCGATGACTACTTGGAATAGGGTGCGTGATATATTCCAAGATAATAAAAATTCTCGTGTTGTCACTCTTGAGCAGGAATTTTCCCATGTCAACATGGAAGATTTTCCTAACGTCTCCTACTTCTATTGTAAAGGGTCGAAAGAATTGGCGACTAACCCGCAACGCCGATGACGCGTTACCAATAATGGTCTTGTTCTTCAAATGGTTGCAGGCCTTTCTGAGGCCTATAATGACGTTGGAACACTACTTCGTCAAAGTAATCCTCTGCCACTATTTTATCAGGCTCGTTCCATGCTCACGTTAGAAGAGGTCGATTTGGCTAAAAAGGAGACTACCAGAGCACATTCCATCGTAACGATGACCACGTCATACGACCCTCACTCATTTTTTTAAAATTTGTGCCAAAATCGTAACCACGATAGAGGCAAAAAATGGTCAAAATTATAAAAATAATGGCAAAAATAGTGGTGGCAATCCAGCGTGGTAACGACGAGGATCGAACAGTGGCGCCACAAAAGAAATGGCCTTAGAGTAGTGGTCGCAGCCAATCGGCCCTGTACCGTGGCCCTAGCAGTGGGGCTAGGCCAGTTGCCATTAGCCCAACAACCCTTATTTTCCGTGATACCTTTATCCTGGGAAGCGGGCTTAGTTCCAAAAATTCCACGCCAATTTCTCTCCCGAATAGTAGAATGCAGACAAGAATGCGGGCCGAGATAGCAGCAGCCTGCTGGGCCTCTACCGCAGTTTCCATGTCTATGGCCCAAATCCGATCCCGACACCTACATATATTAAAGCTGTAATGCATACACTTGGCTTAAATTCCCCGGACGCGAATTGGTATATGGACACCAAACCACTTCTCATATGACGTCTGATCAAGGTACTCTCTCGTCTTATTCAAATTTGAGCAAAAATCGTGGTATAATTGTTGGAAATGGCAACACAATTACAATTCACGGTTATGGACATACAACTTTTTTCCCCCCACATCCACCTCTAGTTTTAAAAAATACCTTTCATGCCCCTAACTTAATTAAAAATTTGGTGTCTGTCCTAAAATTCACCACTGATAATTGAGTTTCTGTTAATTTTGATTCCTTTGGGTTTTCTGTGAAGGATTTCAAAACGGGGATACATCTAATGAGATGCAATAGTAGGGGAGAGCTTTATTCAATCACAACTACCACCACTTCCACGAGTCAAGCCATGCCGTCTACTTTTGCCGCCCTTGCTCCTTCCTTGTGGCATGCACATTTGGGTCATCCAGGATCATATATTATTTTGTGTTTGCATAAAAACAAATTTATTTCTTGTAAGAGTAC
Organism: Anisodus acutangulus; assembly: GCA_029783415.1. Lineage (NCBI taxonomy): Eukaryota > Viridiplantae > Streptophyta > Magnoliopsida > Solanales > Solanaceae > Anisodus > Anisodus acutangulus. Next base: position 43,231,460 of record CM056501.1, on the reverse strand, counting down.
GCGTAGTACTCCACTTTGTTCTTCTTGTCCGTTAGGTAAACATGTTCGATTACCATTTGTAGCTTCTACTTTTCGTACTTTGATGCCTTTTGACGTTATTCATAGTGATTTATGGACATCTCCCGTTTTAAGTTTTTTGAGCCATCGTTATTATGTCTCATTTTTGGATGATTATTCTAATTTTTTGTGGACCTTTCCGTTACCAAAAAGTCTCAAGTTTTTTTCATTTTCTTAAAATTTAGAGCATTCATCCGTACCAAATTCGAACGGAAAATTAAAATATTAAATGTGATAATGGCAAGCAATACGATAATGGGTTATTTAGGGAATTTTGTGATGCTAATGGCATCGTTTTTCATTTTTCTTGTCCTCATACATCCTCACAAAATGGAAAAGACGAACGGAAAATTAGTACCATTAATAATATTGTCCGAACTTAATTAGCTCATGCTTCCGCACCCCCTTCCTTTTGACTTCATGCACTACAAATAACTACTTACCTCTTTAACGTACTTCCTACCAAAGGGTTAGCATATGAATCTTCCCTTAAAATTCTCTATAATAAGACTCCTTCGTATTCACATCTTAGGATCTTTGGGTGTTTATGCTATCCACTTTTTTCGTCAACTACAATTAACAAACTTCAAGTCCGATATACCGCTTGCGTGTTTTTGGGTTATCCATCTAATCATTGTGGTTACAAATATTTTTATTTATCGTCTAATAAAATCATAATTAGTCGCCAAGTTCTTTTTGATGAAACCCAATTTTTGTTTGCTAAAGTGAGTAGTCCCGTGCCTAGTTCGTATAATTTTTTAGATGATGAGGTCTCACCATATATTATCCACCATTTATTGTACTTGTCCCGTGCCTAGTTCGTATTATACGATACATCCAGGACACACTTGATTATGAATTGCATTTATATCCTTCTTCCGTCTCTACTCTCAGTCATATACGTATGCCGATCGGGGGTGACTTTCCTCGATACTGCACGCCGACATCCGGTTATTGTATGTTTCGGGGGATAACTTGGTCTTGTGGTTCCGCGAAACGCCAAGCTATATTATCGCGATCCGGTCAGAGGTCGAGTATCAAGGCGTGGCTAATGTGGTATCTCAATCATGTCGGGTCGCGTAATCTTTTATTAGAATTACACTTTCCTATTCGTAGTTACTGGTCTATTGTGATAATGTTAGTGCAATCTATCTTTCTGGCAATCCGGTCCAATATCAGCGCACTAAACATATCGAGATGGATATTCACTTTGTTCGCGAAAAGGTAGCTCGTGGACAAGTACGCATTTTACATGTGCCCTCCAGATACCAAATTGCTGACATCTTTACGAAAGGCCTTCCCTTAGTTCTATTTGAAGATTTTAGGGACAATCTCAGCGTATGACAACCGCCCGCTATGATTGCAGGGGTGTGATAGAATATAGCACGGTACCGTGCTCAAATATGATTAGGATTGTAATTAAACTAGTATACAAACTTACCATAGTTGTAGAATTCTTGTACAAGTATGATTAGGATTTAGAAGTATAGTATGAATATGATTTTCCATATTTGGATATTGTAACTTGTATATATACTCCATTCATTAATGAAAATAATCAAGGGATTATTTCTTTCAATAATTAAAAAATGACAGTTAGGTTCTTCCAGCTCCGTTTACAATAGTTGCCTCGTTTCTCTTCTTGAAAGTCAATTTGACCAATCTTTGAAGCTAAATTAGATCAAACTAATTTAATATATTAAAATTAATATTTATATATTAAAAAAATACACGAAAAATACTATAAGTTGCAATTCTTTTTATACCAATACGGTGAATTTGATTGTTTTTACTCCTTCCGTCCCAAAAAGATTAGTCTAGTTTGATTTGACACATTTTAAAAATAAAAAAATTTTTTGAAATGTGTGGTCCAAAATAAATCTTTGATATTTGTGTGGCTGTAAATGATCTCATAAAGTTAAATTATTTTTAAATATAAAAAAATATCAATTTTTTATACAAACTAATAAGGAAAGTAAGACGATCTTTTTTAAAAAAGCGGTATACTTTTTCTGCAGAGCACATAATAGGACTGTATCATTTACCAGATGCTCATTTTCTGATTAGAAATGAAAATTTGACTTTTCACAGGATGCCTGGACAAGCATAAAAAAGGGAAACAGAAAAGTTGGAAATGTAAAGAAAACAAAAAGATAAGGGAAAAGAAAAGGAAAGGACTATTGGTTGGAGAAAGCAAAGAAAAACGAAAAATAAAATTTTTGGTGGCTTGAGAAGACTAGTATTAGTACAATATATGGATTTCGATTCTTGGGTAAAAAATATTCGGAGTTTTTATTTTTTCCTTTTCATGTTTGTAAAATCATATCGTAGTTCATTTGAGTTGAGAATTTAAATAGCCGAGTCTTTGTCAGTTTGGGATTAACATTTCGATGAGAATATGTGAATTTTCCTCTCTGCCTACTTTCAGGTTCTTAGATTTGCTAAATAACCCATTCTCATTGTGCCTTGAGGCACTGATTCGCAAAGTTCAGAACCAAATTTGACTCTCTTTTCTCACCTATTACCCCATCCCTTTTTACCCTCTCTCCCTTTACTCTTCAATAAAATAACACTTAAAATTCGCCATCTCTGACCTTCTTCCATCATCTTCTCCAAAATTTCTTCTGGTCCCGCACTATAAGAAGAAAGTCATTTGCCAAACAACATTTTTCATTGTCATATGTTGAATGTTGTTGCAAAAAGTACATTTCGCAACAACAAAATTATTGTATGTTGTTGCAATAATCTCCGATGCGAAAAAATTTCGCAACAACATATTAAATTTGTTGTCATTTACGTTTTTTAGCAACAATATATTAACTTTTTGTTGTCATTTATGTTTTTTAACAATAATATATTTATTGTTGCTAAAATTTTATCACCAATTCTATAGTTTTTTGTAGCGCCGCCGTAACTATTTGCTATCTTTTCCCTGGATTTATTTAAAAGTTTTCAATCTTTTCTCCTCTTATTCCCAATTGCTGACCAATGACTAGGAGTCCTTTACCATCGATTTCTATATTGTTTTTCTTCCTCTCGTTTAATCTTTTTGTTTTCTGTATGTAGAAGAAAAAATTTGGAGGTCAAGAAGGAGAAATACAAACCAAAATGGTTGTGGAATAAGCTAAATTTTGGTGAAATGAATATGTTCATCCAATTTGTGTAGCTATAAAATTTTCATATGTCATATATGGTTACATAGATATTATAATATGTTTAATATTATAACTTTGAAAACTCTTCCTTTTTAAACTATATATAGAATTAATTACGTCACATGAATTAGAAGGAGGAGCTGCACCATTGGTAAAATGTAAAAGACTCAGTTATTTCACTAACATCCACTGAACATGTCCTTATTAAACCTTGGAGACAAGAGTACATATAAATTAGTTTACACAAAGGACAAACCCTAGTTCGTTCAAGACTTCAAGCCCAAAAAAGAAGTACAAAATAAAACAAATTTAAGGAAAACAAGACCACTAAGTGGAATTCCATGACTTGTCAAAAAGATGGAGCTAGTCCCAATTGTAGCACGTGAGGCAATTGCAAAACGGGGTCCAAATATTTAATCCGCAAAAAAGCAAATTAAAGCACCTCAGTCCACAATTATAGAAACCATTAACCCTAAACCAAGTTATTATGACCCACTTCCAGGTGATCTTGATCCTCAAAAAGAGATATGCAGACCGTATACTTATCTTCTAAACAACATTATCACTTTAATAGGATATTGAATCGAATATACCCAAAGACCTTAATTAACTTCTAAAAATCTTGAAAATCTTTTCTACGCTGTAACTGATCTGGCTTCTTCTTTCATCATAACGGCTCGGATTCTATCCGCAACATGATTTGGTGTCATGCTCGTCAATTTATGATCCATCTGTAAAACGAAACGGACAAAATATTATTAGAAAGATTGAGAAATTAATAGGTTGAATTTTTTTCAAAGGTGATCAAGTTAATTAATACCTGAGCAATAATGGTTATGTGGGATGTGTTGTAGCCAAAAGGCATAACACTGCAACTAATTATAGAAAGATGAAGATTGTCCACTTCGTTGAATATTTCCTTTACTATCCCAGTTTGTTTTTTGCAATAAATTCTAATCAGAATATTCCCATCTGAAGATCTAACTTCAATATCTGGCATTATTTCGTCTGAAGATGAGGAGATCAATCGAGGTCTCTTACCTGCAACCACTGGATCCTCACTACATTTCGTGGTTTTTTCCTCGAGGCTTTTCACTTGTTCTTCTAGTTGTTTTATATATTGGATAGCATCTCCGAGTACCGATGCTTTGTTCAACTGTTAAGAAAAACAACAAAAAATTGTGATCAATCATAAATAGGAGTACAATTTTAGAGGGCTTGAGGTTAATCATATACACTATACATGTTTATGATGGTTTTTCATCATCGATATGAATTGTAAGTGCTTATGGAACTAGGTTTTAACATGATGTATTTTAACTTGAAGATTCCTACTTCGACTATCATAAAATATTACTTTCAATTTCGCACCCTCTGAACCAGATCCATTTCAGGTCACCCAAGGATGAAGTCAACAAAACGGGAGAAAGGAAAACAAATGGGTTCAAACATTAATAATTGTATTAGTTATATTTATTAAGCAACAACAACAACATACTCAGTGAGATCCCACACCGTGAGGTCTGGGGAGGGTAGAGTGTACACACACCTTACCTCCATCTTGGTAGGTAGAAATCCGCAAGTTGTGCTCAAAGGCTCAAATATAATATTACCAATTGAAATTGGAAAGAATGAGATTTCATTACTATTTTCTGCATATTGACTATCGAAGTATGTTCCACTTTGGACTTGGTCATGCAAGGGATCCCCCCAGAAAACATAAGAAAGTCGATTCGCTACCTCTGAACGGAAGGGCCCCCGTTATGTAGTTTTTTTCGCTAATAAATGAGGGAGAGTGGGAGGGCGGGTCTCTTCTCATTGGGCACAGGTCTTGGTGTATTTTGACATGATTCACTATTTTCGGGAGACTTTCGGCTCAAAGCAAGAGTAAAGAGTAAAGAGTAAAGCAAAATAAACAGTCAGACTCAGATAAGGAATTAAAACAATATAAAGTGCTAGTAATATTTATTAAGCATCATAACAAAATAAAGGTTCACTCGGCCCAATTGTTCCTCCAAAGTAGTGTTTTCTTCTAATGCCCTAGTCCAATTGTTCAGTCCATAATGGATTCTTCTTCTAATGCCCTAGTACTATTCGAGATTTATCTTACAAATGTAATTCCTAATTTCTCCGCTATTACTGCTTAATATGTTGGAAATTTGCCTTTGGTAGGGAAGTGCGTCCACCCATATTTAATGAATTAAACACTAGGTTTCCGCATGTTGGAGGCTTTGTCTCTTCTCACATGCATAATCTACTAAGTGAGTATATGACCGTAGGGCCAAGAATCGTCAAATTTCGTTGAGAAATGAAAGAGATATTGGTCCACGAAGTAAGGTGTTTGAGGCATGGAAATATGGTGTGGGACAAATCTACCACATCAGTGGGAAAAGGAAGAATTGCTCTCTTTATAAGTCTCAAAATTGGCTAAGGGTTTGGGACTCCAAGGGGTAACCCATGTGTTTGAAGGAGGGAGGACCTAGGTGTGCTTGGGTTCGAGGCTAAGCCCACACGCGCGCCGCCGCCACCCTCCCGTCCGGTCCGGGCTCGGGTCACGTGCTTTGGGCTTCTTCTGATAGACCCCTAAATTGTATAATATTTACAGTATGGTCCTTGGAGTTTATGGAGAGATAAATTTGGGAACGACAGATTTATGTTGATTTTTGGAGCGTTATTGCACATTAACCAGCCATTACTTGGCTGATTAACTCCCTCCATAAACAACCATTACTTGGCTGATTAACTCCCTCCATAAACAGCCATTACTTGGCTGATTAACTCCCTCCTTCAATGGCCATAAACAACCATTACTTGACTGATTAGCTCCCTCCTTCAATGGCCATAAACAACCATTTTCTTGGCAGTTGAGAAGTCTCCCCTTATGCTATATATTGATGCTTTTTGGCTCAATTGTGTGTGACAGAAAAATGAGACAACAACATATAAACAAAGAGACAAACAAAAGAGAGAAACAACACACATTCTGTCAAAAAACGTGAGCAGAAACAGTGTCAAAAACAGAAACTCTTCCTTCATTTTTCATTCTTCAGCAAGTAGTTTCGTGTTTGTTTTCTTCGTCAGAATCAACTTATTTGCTTTGTAGTGTTTATTAGTTGCTATTTTATCTTGGGAGACTATTGCCCGTTAACGTAAAAGTATATATACGGGGCAATCTTGTCTTAAAGACAGAGAGCCATCTCTCGACTCAACCACAGTTGTAACAATCCAGATTTAGTGTTTCTTGATTTCAGGTTATCAAGATTCAAGACTCAACAAGCTTGCGGCAGTTCTGAATATTGGCTATTTGTTTATCCTTTCGAACACTTGTAATATTTATTTACTTCCCGTACTACTTTACAATATCTAATATAATATAGATGAGGAACAACTAGAAAAAAAATAAGGCTCTAAATAGAGGCGTTGTACCTCAAAATAGGACCATTAACGGGTTATGAAATTCTCTTCATATGAAGAGATAATTAAGATAGAAGTAAGATACGCAGCACACTACATCAAATGTTCTTTCAATTTTCATCACCTGGATAGATTCAACTAATTTTAGTAGCGATTGACACAAAATATATAAGATTTACCTTCTTTTGGTTAGGAATGAGGGTAGATAAAGCTATAAAGAGCTGCGTGAGGCGTTCCCTTCGCTTTCTTTCAGCCAGAACATGGTCTTGAGCCTGCAAAGATGTCCTATTGTAACTCTTCTTCTGAGTACAATCACCAGAGCCAAATCCTATGGCTTGGATTAGATGCTGACTATCGCCAAAATCAGAATCCATAGGAACTGATGAAGAGGAGAAGTTAATGGTAGTTCCTGATGGCACCTCAGTTTTGATCGACGTGTTCAAATTTTCAAAATTGTTTTTGGCAACAGCACTGGCTGATGCCGAATGGGAGTAGCTGTAACTGTAATTAGATATGACCCTGGAGGGAGGAGGAGCCGGAGGAGAAAAAGTGGAGAAGGGCAATTCATTGAATATTGGGGTCGTCATCATCTGGCTGTGATTAACAAAAGTATGATCATTCATATTCCTCGTCTCCTGTAATGTTGAATAATTTCAAAGATGATGTTAATATATATAGGTACATAAAATCATCGGAAAAGGGACCTACATATCCCTCTATTTTGTTTTATTATTGAACTTTATCCCGATTATATTTTTTGGTTAAATATACTTTAAAGTTTTAAATATGTCCTTACTTTGATTGAGACACCACGTGGACGATTGAGATCGAATGTCCCAACTTAAATTAAAAACTCAGCCTCATTAATTTGACCCATAAACCCGATCCGGCCATCCCACAAATTAATCTCACGCTCTCCCTTATTATACCCATTAGTTTAAACCTGAAAGAAGAATCACCGCCTTCATCTTCAATAAAGTATAGTTGGGTTACATCATGCCATAACTTTGGGACATAGAAGTAAAATATAGTCACAATTTTTAAGCCCTTCTCATCATTACCAGAAGAAATCATATGCACAGCAGAACCACAAACACCAACTTTCGATGATTTTTTTTAGACCAATTTCACAATCCTTTATTATCAACTTGATTTTTTCACACAAGACCCAGAAGAACAATTATAAATGAGTCATTCATCAAAATCTCTTTTAAATTACTTTCAAAATCTTCTTCGTTGTCGGCGCCGTCAAATCTCCCATCATTGACAAAATTGGAATCGCCGGCAAAATTTTCAATCAAACTTAGTGTTTGTCTAATTTGATTTTTGAATGTGCAAGAAATATGTTTCTAAAATGAAGAAAGGAGAATAGAATAAAAGAAGACATAGGGCCGGAGGTTACTGTGTAGCGTCGTGGGAGAATAAATTTTCGGTTCGGTTCGATGTTTTTCCGGTGTTCTCTTTTGACCGGATTTATTTTATTGATACTCGCTCACTATTGTTGGTTCTTCTCTCATTACAACAGCTTTTTATAGTGAGTTTTTTGAAATCAAAAGATGAGAAATAGAGTAGAATCATGGTGGCAGTGATTCTAAGTGGGGGAGTTGTGGTGGTTTGACAACAATGTCTTCTTTCTCTTTCTAAAATGAGAGATAATTAGGTTTAGGGGTTTAATTGAGGGTGGGTCTTTAAGTTGGGTCATGCGTTAAACCCAATCTACCAGGTCTTTTTTATTTTAAGTTGGGTCAAACTATTTCAAGTCTCCACGTGTCTAACCATTTAAAATAGGGGCCAATTTAAAAATTTAAAACGTTGCTTAATAATAAGGCTATATTTAGCTAAAAAGTATAATGGGAATAAAATTTAATAATAAAATAAAAAGATATATTTGACCATTTTCGTAAAATTAATTATGGTATAACTCTTTACGGCAATAAGACATTTCTTTGTCGTTCATACCATTTCAGCCCACCATGTGTCCATTCTCGAAATTAAAGTCTGTCGATCTCTTTAGCGATCAATTGCACGTTCTCTCCTAGGCTTAGATCTCCTACAAGCAACATTCAAATAAGAATCAATATATCATACAAATAAATCTTTGGGGAAAACAAAAGAGAATATTTAGGTCTCGTAAAATCAATTGGAAGCTTAATTACCTTAATTAGAGAGCAAAAATACTTTAGATTTCAGGTAGTGTATATGTCAGATGGTCAAGTGTATGAATTCTTGTGTCTTTATAGTTGCCTGAATAGTTACGTTGACTGCAAATAACTGTGAAGAAATAAAAGAAAACAAAAGGCAGGTGGAAATGTTCCTCAATTATTGTGTTCTTCTCACTCTCTACATTTATTAATAGGGAATATATACCGCTATCACTACTTAAAAAGTTAAAATAATACTCATATAGTAATAGAACAATAAACACGAGTTAAAAGTTTCGGTGGTGGAAACTTGTGTGTTTTTGTCGCGTCAGTATTATCTTTTTGACCAGCTCCAGTTTTCCGGGAATCATCCGCCTTTACTTCACCAGTAATTATGTTAGAGATGCAATTTTAAGAGTTTGGATATAAATTCTAAGTCATATTATGAAATCATTGATCTAAGTAGAGGTTAATTTGAAGTTACATACAATTTGGATTTCAATTGTACTTTTTTTTATAAACACGAATGCCCATAATTTGTGAAAAACTGTCAAAGATTTCTCAATTTGTATACAATCTTACCAAATAATCAAATCGTAGTTTATAAATAAGGTGTCGGAATATCCTAAAGCGCCACATTAATAAATTGCATGTCATCATATTCATTTTATAAATAAATGCTTGCGATTATATGTTTTGCAAACTTTCAAATGCATATGATTTTACAAAGATCCACTCGTCCAATAAATCAACAATAGTGGTAGTAGTTATTCTTTAATATAATCATTTCATACGGTACTGAAAATCTCTTCACGTCAAACATGAAGTTTTTTTTCGCAAAATTTAAAATTATGACTTTTGTGCAAAATACAATCTTATGGTCAAGTTTTATTTTTAAGAGAAAAATAAAATCACAAACTTGAAATTGAAATTCAACATTTTTTTGTGAATTTGAGATTTGAAATCAAAATTTCAATTGAAGTTGAAGTTTTATTTTGATATAATAAACAAATACAAATTTCAAATCAAATCAAAACTTTAAATTTAAATTGCACGGCCAACGGGCCTTAGTATGCTTCAATTTTGAGACCAATTAATCGAGTCTTTTGCGCGTAGCGGCTGTGTGAATAATTTTCTTGGCTTTCGATGTGACAATAATTTTGTTATTTGCTCTCTAAGATAATTTACTTCTTTTACGATAATATTTTGGGTCCTAATATATCCTCAAGATAAGAGTATGATTATAGAGAAATTCAATATATGGTCATGTCATATGTGTAGATTTTACTGTAGAACGTTTAAAAATAAAAATGATCATATAAAGTGTAACAAAGAAAATATAATGTTTATGTTCCACTTATGGGGTCGGTTTGTAACGCTTCCTGGCATAAAGGGTCTTTTTATGAAACTAGAGATGTGTCTACAACTGATTAGCCATGGAAGGACAAAACAAAGAAGATAAAGAAAGTTGCTCACAATGACTTTAAGAAAATACAGAAAAAATTGTAATTAATTAATTTAAGCAGAATGGCAAAAGAAGGGATTAGTGTGTACTGGGGTCACACGAAGCATCCTTATTGGGGGCTAAGTAACTTTCCATTTTTATGTATTAATTAGAAATAAATTAATAAAAATATCTTTTTTGTCTGAGCATTTCTTAAGAGGTATGTATAAATTAAAAACAGATACAGATGGAGTATTAAAAACGCAAAAGAGTATGAATGGATAGAGAAATAGTTAATTGTGGTATCGATCCATTAACCATTTTCTTCGTAGGAGTATAAAAAAGAGTTGTGAAAATATAAGTGACAGAAAGGACTGAGATATAAAATAAAGCAGTGGTAGAAAAAACCGAAATGATGAACTGCAAATATGGAATGTGAGGGAATATGAGGAAATGAGGGGAGAGAGACTTTGCTGACAAAAGGGGACCTACATACACACTTGTCAAAAAGTAAAATGCCCTCACACAACTATTGTTGGTTGTGTCTCACTCACCATAAAAACAATTCCAACCTCGTGAATCATCCTTCTCCGGCTAACATCACACTTGTTCCAAAAGAAAATAATATTTTAGTATGTTCCTACTTGATGATAGAAAGTAGAAACAATGAAACGTGATTAATTAATTCATCAACTTTCAATAATAATAAGTATGCATTTGGACATAAAAACTAATATTTCATACGTAGTATTCCAAAAAAATATTTTGATTTGAAGTTATATTTAGATATGCATTTAACTTGAAAAGTTGGTGAGTGAAGAAGAAAACTTTACTTGAAAAAAAACTGATCACATCTGTTTTTCCAAACTTAAAAATTATCTGTATCTATTTTGAATATTTTTTTCAAAAAACAAGAACAATTTTTTTTAATGTCCAGACGGGTCCTAATGAAACTTCTTCCATTAGCAAGTAGATATCTTATTAGATAGCGCTACTAAAAGAAAAAAAGGAACATATGCAACTGATTCCCTCTCATCATTTTCACTTTTGCTGCGTTATTGTTTTTGCGGTGTGATATAAAAGCCCCATTTAGGGGTGTAAAAATGGGTTTAACTGATAAATCGTATCAATAAAAAAGCTATTGATTTATCGATATCGGGTTATTGGATGCCCGAAGTCGTTACCTTAACCGCAAGGAGGGGATGCCGAAGGCAGGGCTAGTGACTTTAACGGTTAGTAAACGATTTTGTGAAATTTTTAATTGATTTATAGGTTCGATAATTGATTTTAAGAATTTAATCAATGGTTAAACCGATAACCTTATATTAAAATTATCTTTCTATCCCTAATTATATAATAGTGACTTTAAATTTTAATTTTTAAATGCTACCCCTATTTCTAAATTAACTCAGCTTGTGTGACCTCGTTCACATTGCCGGTCCCAAGCCCGGATAAAGGAGGAGGGTTGCCGAGGGTCAAATAGGAAACAACTTCTCTACAAAGGTAGAGGTATGGCTGCGTACATCTTACCCTCCCCAGACCACTGGGTTTGTTGTTGTTGTTGTACCCCTATTTCTAAATTCTTACAACAGACACGCTTATTCTTTCAATATTCAATTTGCTTATCATGTGTACTTTCACTGTTTAGAATACATTAAATAATTTGAAAGTTCATTATCATTTGTTGATTTGCTGCTTGATTTTTATAGTGCATGTTATAGTTTTTGTCTCGTAATTTGTATAGACTTTTATGCATGAAGGCAATGTATATATGAACAAATGAAAATAAGAGAAAGCAAAAAAAAAATAGCGGAACATTTTCTTATTGGTTAAATCGAAAACCGAACCGTTAAGGACCAAAAACCGATAAACCGATAACGAATATCTTATTGGTTTGATTATTGATTTAGCGTATTTACAAACCGAAGACTGATAAACCAAACTGGTAATATACAAAACTGCATCGAATGTTTCTTTTGTATTTCGGTCATCAACTTTTCTAAAGAAAAAAATGTTGATTAAGTTTAGCTATATAAAATAAGCAAACAGAAATTAGGATAACAAAGAATTGATTTAATTTTTTTTCTCCGTCAGTAGCATTATTCTGGAAATTAGGAAAACTTAGAAAAAGGAAGAACTTTTTTTATTTATTTTTATTATTATTACATAGGAGTAGGGGATGAGATTATAACGTGGGATTCGAACCTTCATCAACAAAGTGAAAGTTAAGATAGTCAACCAACTGAGCTTCTAGATCCCTCCAAAAAAGAAAGAATTAATATTACGATTGTAGTGATTTTATTCATGTAGATAGGGAAAAGGTCCTCAATTCCCTTTTTTTTTTGTTGCATACTGCATTTGGATCAACTGCAACAAAAAAAAATCCTTTGTCAGAATGGGATATCAGCTCAGCATCTGTTGAGTGAATTTTGAGTTAAGTCTATCTTTCAGTAATATACTATATGCAAACTATGTTGGAAAAAAGAGCTAAAAAGGCTCTATGAGAGTTGAATGAAGGATAATTTTTTTTTCCATTTTTGTTATTTCAACCATTTAATTATGACGAGATGGGATTGAATTAGAATATTCAAAACTTTAGGATAAAAATTAAAAGAACAAAAACTTTAATAAATCCAAAATCCGTGTTCGGGAATTTTGGGTCATTGGTTGGACTGAGGTGTTCTGCGGGAGGGTGGTTATCGGGTGTCGGATTGGTTGGGTTGTCGGATTGGTTGGCCAGTGGGTGGGGGAGATAGTGGCGGTTTTGATCGACGCTGGTGGAGGGAATTTCGACGGGATAGGGGTGGCAGCGGCGGGGTCGAGTAGTGACGGAACAGTGGGGACGGTGTCACGACGGAGTAGGGTGTGGACAATAGGGGAGGTATCGGACTCGTCGAGAAAGGTATAGTCCGTGTTCCGGAATTTTGGATGTTTGCAAATGGGAAGATTGATTCATTAAATGTGACATGGCGAGAGACAATGATCTTACGTGTAAACAAGTCATAGCATAAATACCCCTATGATTGGACGGGAAGCCTAAGAAGACACATGGAGTGGTGCGAGGTGCTAGTTTATGAGGGGCCGTGGAGGCAAGATTCTAGTAGCAAAGGCAACCGGAAATCCGAAGGTGACCATAGAAGGGGATCCGACGAAATAGAATTTTAGTGGGGTTTTTATTGTGAAGAGTGCGGGTAGGTAATATATTAAGAATGTATTCTACCATTTTAAAGGTATAAACCCAAATGGAAGGGGGAGAGAGGCATAAAAAGGATCGTACGAACTATGTTATTGATAGTGTGGATGATTCGTTCAGCTTTACTATTTTGGGGGGAGGTGTGGGGACATGAAAAATGAAAAACCATGTCATTATTTGTGCAAATTTTGTGAAACGTGGAATTGTTAAACTCACGACCATTATCACATTGAAACGATTTGATGACTCTTTCAAATTGTGTTTTGATATAGATGCGAAATTCAAGAAACTTGGCGAAAACTTCAGACTTGAGTTTAAGTGGGTAAATCCAGAGAAAGTGAGAAAAATCATCTAATAAAATGAGATGATATTTATGACCCAATGAACTAGTAATGAGAGATGTTCATAAGTCCGCATGAACAATGTCAAAGGGAGAAAAAGTAGCACTTAAAGATGACTTAAAAGGAAGGCGAACATGCTTACTTAAAGGGCAAGAATAACAATTTTTGTAAGGTTCTCATTATTACATCGAATGAAATTATTGATTCTAAAAAATTAAAAATAGGAGCGTCTGGGTGTCCAAATATATTATGCCAAGTTGACGGAGAGATTGCAGTGAGAGAGGTATGTGATCGGGGTCTGGCAGCGGAAGTGGATGAGAAAGGATAGAAGTCCCTCACACTATTGCATCTTGTAAGAGGTGTCCCCGTAAGTAGATCCTTTACAGAAAAATCAAAGAGGTCAAACTCAACAGATACGAAATTGTTACGAGTAAATTTTTCTAACATATATTAGGTTTTTAATGATGGTAGGAGCATAGATGACGTTATTTAGGGATAAGGGTGGGTGAGGTGGTTTTGTGTGGGTGGTACCATAACCTTAAATTGGAATGCGATGACCATTACCGACCGTAATAAATTGAGGATTCAAACGAAACAATTGGGAGAGATTACCTGAGGAACGGGTGAGATGAGAAGTGGCTCCCGTATCCATGTACCAATTTTCGTCAGGTTGCTGTAGATTTAATGAGCTGAAGGCCTGGCCCAAATCAATTGGGGCCAAGCCGTAGTTAGATTGTATTAATCTCCCTTGCGAGTCTTTCTCATTAATATAAATATATATATTGTGTACAAGATGAATCCTAATTGACTGAGGATCTCTATTTTACATAATTACACACTAATATTAATTACAGAATATACGACAAATATATGGTAATATATTCGCTATCAGATAATTTGGGATGCTTTAAGTCCATAAAGAGTAGGGGGTGTTTGAATCAAACAGAAATATCAAACCAAATTGATTAAAAAATTCAAATGCATTTGGTTTGATTTGATTCAGTGATGAGCAAGGAAAAATTAAACCAAATCGACATATAAATATATTTATTACATATTTATTGTTAAACTCATTATATAATTTTCTTTAAAGAATATGTCTAGAAATATATGTGATTATTTTGTAAGATATAATATTAAATAGAGCTATTATCATGCATATATTTTATATACTTTAAATAATAATTAGTTCTTGGCTTCCATTCACACATAAATATAATATGCTTGTGTGGAGAGCTATTGAAAGGGTGTATCACACGAGGCTGAAATGGTTGGTGAAGTCATATTTTTTTTCTGAAAGGGTGTATCACACGAGGCTGAAATGGTTGGTGAAGTCATATTTTTTTTCTTTTCTTGCTTCCTTCGCGCAGCAAGCCGCATGAAGGGACAAATCCTATTTGAAATGGATGATGTGAGTACAAGCAGTTATATTCGCGGCCCATAATGCTATCGCCTATGGGTCGTTGACCCCTCCTATTAAGCCTTTTCTGTTAGTATAGTTTTCTATTTTATGGACGCACATACATATTAATAAATTTTACATAAATATACTATGAATTAAAGGAGTCCATTTTTTAGAAATATCATATGGGCATAGAAAATATCCGTTATTTCTTTTCTTTTATATTTGATGAAAATATATCTGAAAAAAGATATCTATTCTAAAAAGTCATCATTAAAGTCATATAAACCATTTTTTAGAAATATACATATTCTGAAAGTCATCATTAAAACCATTTTTTAGAAATATACCTATTCTGAAAAGTCATCATTTAATTTAAAGGGTTGTCTTCAGAAGTGTAGTCAGAATATATACCATTGGTCCCTAAGTCTAACATAGGAATTTTCCCTCTCCATCTATGAGAAGACACAAAAATATAGTTTGTTAAGACTCAGAAGATTCAACAATATCGAGTACCAAAACTTGAGAAGACCTTCAACAAAGTTTGACTACAATAGATTAAGGTTAGTACCTATTACTTTCTAATGATTTACTCACAATTTTGTATGAATTGTATATTTTTTTTTAACATGGTCAAATAAAGTTGTGATGTATTTGGGATAAGAAATTTGTATGTTCTAATTTAAAATTTTATTATAGTTTATTTAATTTATTGGTTTCGAAATGATTTTTCATGCTTATTTAATAAATTTTTAATATTTATATATAAGTCGATCCATAACTGTTCAATTCAATTCAGATTTACTACATGAAAAAAGTGTAAATGAACATGAACAATATAATACATTTTGCACAAACCAAACACTAGTTAGTTAATTAAATCCCAGAAACAACAAGAAAAGAAAATGAAAGGTCTATACTCTATAGCAGTCCCCCAAAGGAGAACAAGGGAAAAAGAATCACTTGTGGAATTCCATGACTAGAGTTGCCGGTTTCATTTGTAGCACGTGTGGAAATTGTAAAACGGGATCCAAACTTGTAGCGAAGCACCTCATGATGGCCCCACACCCACCAGGTGATATTGATCCACAAAATGAGATCTGTAGACCCTACCCTGACCTTATCTTATAAACAAAATATTATCAATTCCTAAATTATTGAAATTTATTTACTTAGATTGTCGTCTCTATGTTGAAAAGTTAATATATCACCTGATATTTAATATGGCCGGCCATACGAGAACATCTTACATCTCTGTTTTGTTACTTTTTGTGGGTATTTCTTGTCGTTTTTGTCAAGTGTCGACCAGTAATTTTCAGAATGATTTGACTTAAGAAGACTAAACAAAACAAAAATCAAAAGCTGAATGTGGAAACATTACACATAAACAAGAAAATTACAATAGTGATATATAGTACTATAATTTTCAATGTGAGCATGCTCATATGACTAAATTAAAACTTCTTGGGACAAGCGCGACACTCTCGCTTTCATTTTTATTATCATAGTTTCTGTGACCTTTACTTAATGTAAGATATATTTACTTCAATAAGTTTCACTCTTTGCAGAAATGATTTATGTAGCCAAGGAGATAAACATCATTTTACAAACAAAATAAGGTGGTCGTAGGCTCGTAGCAAATCAACCAAACAAAATATGTGAAGAAAAAACTTCTTCAAGATTATCTGATTGTTCAGATATGTTACATATTTTACGTTTTCCTCGGAGAAAGGGCTATGCTTTGGGTCATTAGCCTCCCAGTGACCATTCGGACATGCTTCGCAAGATCCTTTAGTGTCATGCAGAAACTGTCGTCCATCTGCAATGAATGATAGTGTAAATTTTGTTCTTATTACTACGTACAGATGCTGTTTAAAAAATTGACATATTACCGATTAATGTTTATCTATAATTTTCTTCAAATTACTTTGTAATAATTTTATTGTGCAGATACCTTTTAAACTATCCGTGCATAAAACTTAAACTCATTAAAAATAAATTTAAGTTATATATGCTAACAATATAAAGAAATATATACGGTCATGTATTTAACCTCTACAGCATGTCCGTTACCTTTTTTACACATTACCAATTAATATTTATCATAAAAAATTATTAATAATTACCTTATAAATATCTGATTATGTAGATATTTTTATAGAGTCAGTGCATATAAATTAAACTCTTTGTAAATATTCTAGAGTAAATTTGAAATATTTTACCTGAGCGACAACAGTGACATCAATGGCCTGTTTACCAAATGGCATCATACAGCTTTGAACAATGGTAAGATGAAGCTTCTCTATTTCGTTATGGATGTTCTGCACGAACGCATTGCGCCGCGCACAGGTAATTCTGATCAATACATTATTATCTGAGAATCTTACTTCAATTTCTGCGGGTAAATCGCCATCGGAGGAGCCATTATTGTTTTCAATAGATGAAGAGTACTCGTGATCTTCTTCCAGTTCCAACTGAGATTTATTCACAAACATAACTGATTCCTGCTGGGATGTAGCCTTTTTCTGTTCTTCTAGTAGTTGCACCTTTTCTTTAAGCTCTTTCACATGCTTGATTGCTTGCTCAAGAATTGAAGCTTTGTCCACCTACCAATATTATTTACAAATCAAATGCAAATCTTTTTTTGTCTCTCCTTTTTCAAATTCTCTCGTTTCTTTTCATTCCTTTTAATTAATTTTAGTTTGGTGTTTTAAGTTCTATGTACTGATTCTGTAAATTTACACAATCAGATCTCTTATAAGATGTCTATAGGTAGATCTCAATTATAAACATAATTCACAATCAGATCTCTTATAAGATGTCTATAGGTAGATCTCAATTATAAACATTATCTTTAACTTAGTAAAAATAATACTTAGTTAACATGCTATCATAATTTAAACTATACTTAATGGGGGGAAATTCATTATAACAGCGACGGTGCATATAAGTTGCAGCCCTTATTTTATATTGGATTTAAATTATATTCATTGCCAGTAAAAAAATTCTTTACATGAATAACATAGTTTAACCTAGGGATGTCCAGTGGGCCGAGTCTGAACACAATTCCAACTCAGCCCGCCCTGATCCCCTAAAAAAATTGGTCGGTGTCGGGGTTCGAACTCGGGATGGAGCCTGGGATCGTCCCGATCCCGACCCTGTCCCGCCCCGCCGGCCCCCTGCCCCTTTGCAAAAATAATCGTTGCAACAACGATCAAATTTCGATTTTGGCCGTTGTGCAACGACTATAACAACCATTTCCCCCCCCCCCCAAATCCCCCACACACCACCCCATAAACCTCCCTACCCCCTTAGTATTTATTTTTAACCACTAAGTTAATATATTTACACTTTAACCCTATTTCTCAACTATAAATACTTCATTTTCCTCTTCATTTTTTTCACAAATTTTCCTACAATCTCTCAATTTATCTCTACAATTCTACATTGCCTACTAAATATTATATTTATTTTGCTCATTTATATCAAAGTTAAAAAATTGGGAGTAAAGTTGGCAACTAGCTTGAGGATCATCCATCGAGCAAAGTTTCAATTTTCAACCTCGATTACACGTCGACGTTTGATACCTTCGTTCCTTCTTTAAATTATTATTGTTACTTTATTTTAATTATCACACTTAATTTCACTATCTTTAATTATATATTTGCATAATTAAAATGAAAAGATTAAGAGGTATGTTTAAGAGTAAAGGTAAAGATAACGGTGCTTCTTCTAGTATGGGTAACAAGCGCATGAGTACTTCTTCTAGTAATCATATTTCTAGTCCCGATGATTTCACTCATATAGATGAAAATATTTTTTTTAATAAAATATCATTAGATGATGAGGTAAATGAACCAAACTTTAATTTAGACGATAATCTAGATGACACATCCACTAGTGCACCTCAACCTCAGGCTCAGACTGAATCTCAGCCTGAAACTGAAACTGGAATGCCTCATATTCCCCCTAGTATGAGCCGAGGCCCCACACAACGAAAATTAAAATCAGTTGCATGACATTTTTTTATAGGGACCAAGAGAATCAACTAGCTAGATGTAAAATATGTAAAAATGTTTATAAATTTAAAACCGAAAAAGGTCAAGGTGGGACGAGAGGTTTATTGAGACATGTACAAGGCGAGCACACAGTTAGGTAGAATCAATACCAGGCTAAAAAATCGGGTGTGCCAGCTGAGTCTGGACAAGGTTCACATAGTACCCCCACCAAGTACAGGGTCAAATTAACCCGACGACGGGGGGAACTTTTTATCCTAAATATGATAAAAATAAAGATAGGGAAAATATTGCAAAATTAGTTGCGGTGGAGGGTTTGTCTTTTTCATTTCCTTCCTCTCATGGTTTTATTCATTACATTCGGTAAACATATAATCCTATTCTTAATGGTTTTCCTAGATCAATTGTTAGAAGGTATGTTTTGAAATTTGCAAATGAATATCAATAATATTTACGTCATGCATTGTATCATTTTAATGGCAAAGTGGCTATCACTTCTGACATAGGCCGTAGTATTAACAGTAATGATTATTAAACGGTAACATGTCATTGGATAGATCAAAATTGGTCTATGCAAAAATGTATTTTAGCATATAGATATATTGATGATAGGCACACTGGATGTTTTATTGCACAAAACATTAATGAAATTTGTGATTATTATGAAATAAATGATAAAATTATAACTATTACAGTAGATAATGCTACTTCTAGTGTTTATGCTATAAGACTTTTAAAAGTTTGATTAACTCCATATTTTCCTGATCATTTTCATATAAGGTGTGAGTGTCATATTTATAACTTAGTTGTAAAAGATGACCTAAAACTTTTTGAAAACATTCTTGAAAAAATACAATTTGCTATAAATTTTATTTTTAAATGTAATAAAATACAAAGATGCAAAAAATATTTTAAAAAAAAACTTGTCATGATTGTGGATTACCTTATAGAAAAATTGCAGAAGAAGTTTCGACTAGGTGAAATTCTCTGTATGAGCAACTACTTGTTGCTTACGATTATAGACAACCTATAACTTTATTATTTAACGCTCATAATAAAAATCCAAGAGATATGCTTGTAGATAATGATATGAATTTTTTTTTAGAACTTAATGGATTTCTGGAGAATTTTTTTCAAGCTACTAAAGAACTTCCGGTATTTATTATCCTACTATTTCAAATATGTTATTTTATATAACTCTAATATTTTTGTTACTTAATGAATATATGCAAAAACCAACTTATAAGGCATCTATTGAAAAAAAGTTTTAAAAAAAATCCTATTCCCACTATTTATATTATTAGTGCGGTATTAAATCCGACTATTAAAGTAGATGGTTGTAAAACACTAATAGAAACGATTTATGATTGTATAGAAGTACTTCCAACAGACCCAACTGAAGAACCAACTCACAAACCAACTAAAGAAGATGTTACGTCTAGCATACACACTGAATGTAAACAAGTATATACGTATTTCCAACAACAAAGTGCAAATAATCAATCGGCTTCTGTACCATCTTCTACTACTTCGCTGCAACCTTATAAAAAACATGTGATTTTTGCTGCTAGTATTCAAGGTCTTAGAAATAAAATATTTAGTAGTTCAACTTCTTCACAAGTTAGCGAATTTGATGTTTATGTTTTGCAGGGTGTTGTACCATACAAATCAATTATCAATGATGAAGGACATGAAGACTTGCTGAAATACTTGAAGCAGAATGAGAATACGTTTTCGACACTAGCAAAGATGGTCCGAGATGTGTTGAACATTCAAGCGTCATCAATAGCGTCTGAAAGCGCTTTCTCTGCTGGAAGATTTCAAATAGGAGAGCATAGACATTCATTGGCGGAAGAAGCATTGGAGATTGCAGTTCTATTAAGAGATTAGATTCGAGCGAAGCGTAGAAGGTGCGGTCAACCGGAGATCAACGAAGAAGAAGACAACTACAACGAAATCTTGTCCGAGGGAACATGAAGCGACGTCGAACAATTTGACCTACAAATTCCAATTCCAACCGAAGATCCTCAAGACATTGTGAGGAAATTAGAAAAAGTATGGTTAACTATGTAATTTTTTTAATTGCAATTTTACTATGTGATTTGCAACTTTTGAACAACACCACAAAGTTGCAATTTTGAAATTGTACTACAAAAAAATCATATTTCTATCAAATAATATAAGAGGCATAAAAACAGCCTTGAAATGTTTTTATTACACTATCTTGTTCAATTATTGAAGTGTTTATATATATATATATATATTATTTTATTAAATTAAGTGGCAAAAAAAAACTCAAATCCCGATCCCGACCCAACCCGTCCCCCCAAATCCCGGCCCCTCTACCAACGGGATGTGGGACGGGACGGGACATCTTCCACTCCCGCCGGAACCTGCGTCCCGACCCTCCCCCTATCCCACCGGGTCCCGTCCCGCCGGGACCCACCCATGCCCGCCCCGTTGGACATCCCTAGTTTAACCTATTGGTGTAGATTAGTTAGTTACCATGTCTTATCAAGTTACCTAGCTACTTATTTAAGTGATAGGACGTAGGCGTATATAACTATTTTTAACAACATAAATGCATAGAACTAAACTATTCTATAGTTGTTATATAAAAACAATAGAATAATTATTACTGTACTAATTAGTAATTAGCAACCTAATCAATCAGCCCTACTGAAAAGGGCTCAGGATGAAATGTTCTAAACGTTCATAAAGGAAGTTAATTAGCAGCATCCACAAACTAATTAATTTGTATGTAAAAAATGAGGTGAAAAATGAATACTCCCTCCGGCCCATTTTATACGAAGGTTTTTGACTTGACACGAAGTTTAAAAAAATAATGGAAGAATTTTGAATCTTGTGATCTAAAACAAATCAAAGATATTTGTGTGGTTATAGATAATCTCGTTAAGCATAAAAGGTAAAATTTAAAGTTAATTTTTTGCCAATTAAGGAAAGATATCATTCTTTCATAGACTAAATAAAAAAAAGTGTGTCATATAAATTGGGACAGATGGAGTACCTTTTTTAGTCCTGGAAGAATGGCTGAAAGTGCCACGAACCTCTGGCTGAGTTTTTCTCGGCTCTTCCTCTCAGCAATAATATGATCTTGATCTACTGAAGGCATTCTTTTCCTTGCTTGATTGTCCTTCTGATCATAGCAACTTTTAGAATTGATATTTGGAAAAAAATTCTGATCTGATGAATCACACAAGTACATCTCATCAACAGCTTCTATTTTACACCCTCGGACATGACTAGGAAATGAATCCATATCATTATTAAAAGAAAGAAAACGAGGTGAAGATGAAGAGTTGATGTAATTGTTCGATTTGGGCTGATCAATTGCAGGTCTCTTGGAACCAATTGGGCAATTTTCCAAAGGGGTGATGAGCGAAAAATCGATATTTGAGACTTTACTTTTGCTAATTTCCTGATGGAAATAAGAACGAGAATTAGCATGAGTACTATCTGGAGATAAAGACAGTTCTCTAGTTTCTTGATCCTCAGAAATTGTGGATTTTTGAGTGGTGAAATCATCGAGGGATTTCTTTCCATTAGAGTAATAGGCACTTTCTTCCTGCAAATTAAATCGTACAACAAATTAAGATATTTTGGTATAACATATCATTTAAAATTTAATATGTTTGTGTATTCTTACCATTCTTGAAAACCATCCTAGTGATGAATTGTCCATCAATTGTTGCAGTTGATGATTTGAAACTTGGGACAATGTATTAGTCGTGATGCTAGTGTATTATATTTGCATCTTATTAGGAGGAGGAGAATCTTTGATTGACAAGAAGTTATAGGGGTGTTTGTCTTCAACCAAAGTGAAAAGATAGTTACACTTTTATATTGCATATATTTTATATGCCACGAGTGAAATGTTATCATTTTTTCAAGTTAAAATAGGCATTTTCAGTTCGTTTTAGCTAGCACCAAGCAAGCCCATGATGGTTTCCTAATTGTATAAACTAAAGCAAAATCCATTTTGGAAGATATGACAGATCGCCAAAACCATAATGAAAGTTCATTTTTCTTGAATACTTTATGCAACAGGCGGTACAAAAATGATTAAACTTTTAGCCATCCTAATATATCAATAAATTTTTAAAATCGACTAGTCAATATGGCATAATAAAATAGTGTTTCAGTAGCTGTAGAATCCTTGAAATTTTTTCCTACTCTATAAACTAGTTGTCCGTCCGGTCCACGGGCCACATGCTGACTATATAATAGACTAGTCGTACACATGGAGAAAATTATGTTACCTACTTTCACAAACTGAGAAATATATGAATTTAACAGGGAGAGAAGGCCAACTTCTGTCGATCCACTTCTAATATTAAAGGTAAGGAAACAAGTTAATAAATAAGCGCACTCACAGAATGGGTACTAATAGCCACTAGCCAGTATAAGTGGAATTATTAGAATATTTCAACAATGTAAAATGTGAAACGAATTCTAACAATGTGGAGATCGGCCAACCATTAAAGGAAGGAGAGAGAACCATTTTTAGTTGCACGCAATAGAAATTCTTTATGTTTTCTAACCCTCAAATAAATCCACCTTTTTCCTACACTTATTTGAGATTACTTTGATCACTAGTACTTACTACTTCCTTCCATCTAATTGATGTAAGGGTATTTGATTGACATTAAATTTAAAAAAGGAAGACAACTTTTAGAAAACTTATCTTTGGAAATGGATAACCTTTGTTTTCGACTTTTTAAAGTAAATATGTTGAGAGCTCATGCGTATTTGTAGGCACATGATCAATCATTTCTGTCATCCCACCAAAAGTACTCGTAACTCTTGCGTCCGAAGAGAACCTTTGTAAAAGTAACTGTCCACAACGAAAATTGGAGCATTAGCTTGAACAACAACAATATACCAGTGAAATTCCATAACATAGAGTTTGGAAAGGGTAAAGTGTACGCAGACCTTAACTCTATCTTGATAAGTAAAGCGGTTGTTTTCGGAAAACCCTCAGCTCAAGATAAAGCATAATCACAAGCAACGAAAGCAAAGCAAAGTGAGAGAAACAGTCAGACTCAGACAAGAAATTAAAGCAGAATGAACATGCTGACAACAAAATCGAATACGTCATGGTAGCGCATTCTAACAAAAGGAAGCAGTAGTTAACACAGCTAAATAAGATAAACAGAGTACACTAAAGACCACATAGCAGCAGAAATCAAACTACATGAGACTATAAAGCAATATTGAGCCTATAAGTGTGATAGGCTAATCGGGCCTATAGTAAGAACACTACAACTATCATTTTGTAAGCGAAAGTAGGATTACGCTCGACTACCTACTACCCTAATATGTGTCCTCCACAACCCCCTATCTAAGGTCATACCCTCAGTAGCGTCATATCCCGTCTAATCACCTTTCCCCAATACTTCTTCAGCATACCTCTACCCCTCCTGAACCCGTCCATTGCCAACCTCTCACACCTCCGCACTGGAGCATCTGTGTTTCCTCTACACATGCCCGAACCATCTCAGCCTCGCTTCCCGCATCTTATCCTCCACCAAGATCACCCCACTTTGTCCTGAATATCATCATTTCTAATCCTATCTCTCCTTGTTGCCCACACATCCATCTCAGCATCCTCTTCTCCGCAACTTTCATCTTTTGTGTGTGTGAAGTCTTGACTGGCCAACACTCTGCCACATACAACATAGTCGGTCTAACCACCACCCTATAGAACTTGCCTTTAAGTTTTGGTAGCACCTTTTTGTCACACAAGACTCCAGATGCGAGCATTCATTTCATCCACCCTACCCCAATACGATGTGTGACAGCATCATCAATCTCTCAATCCCCTTGGATAATAGACCCTATGTACTTGAAGCTTCA
This sequence comes from Anisodus acutangulus, assembly GCA_029783415.1. Classification (NCBI taxonomy): domain Eukaryota; kingdom Viridiplantae; phylum Streptophyta; class Magnoliopsida; order Solanales; family Solanaceae; genus Anisodus; species Anisodus acutangulus. The sequence continues at coordinate 43,206,420 of CM056501.1, read as the reverse complement.
TTTCTTTGGAATGACCTGAGTACCAAGTCTCACCTCCAGGCCTGTCTCAGGGCCGCTCCCGTTGCTAAACTTGTACTCCAAATATTTTGTCTTGGTCCTACTCAACCTGAACCCTTTAAACTCTAGAGTCTGCTTCCAAACCTCCAGCTTGGCGTTCACTCCGTTGCGAGTCTCATCAATCAGGACTATGTCGTCTGCGAATAACATGCATCATGGTACCTCCCCTTGGATTTGTCGCGTCAGTCCATCCATCACCAAGGCAAATAGAAATGGGCTAAAAAATGATCCCTGGTGCAACCCCATCATCACTGAAAAGTGCTCCGAGTCTCCTTCTATTGTTCGTACCCTAGTCTTTGCTCCATCATACATATTCTTGATCGTCATAGTGTACGCTACATGTACACTTCTAACCTCCAAACATCTCCATAGAACCTCCCTAGGGACTTTGTCGTATGCCTTCTCGAGGTCGATAAAAATCATATGTAAGTCTCTCTTCCTCTCCCTATACTACTCTACCAACCTCCTAATAATATGAATGACTTCAGTAGTCGAACGCCCCGGCATGAATCCAAACTGGTTCTCAGAAATAAACACGACTCTCCTCACCCTCATCTCCATAACCCTTTTCCAAACTTTCATAGTGTGGTTCAGCAGCTTGATATTTCTATAGTTGTTGCAACTATGGATATCACCTTTGTTTTTTTACAAGGGAATCATTGTACTCCACCTCCATTCTCGAGCCATTCTTGACGACTTAAAAATGACGTTAAACAACTCAATCAGCCACTCAAAACCTCCCTTGTCTGCGCTCTTCCAAAATTCAACTGGGATCTCATCAGGCCCGGCCACTTGTCTCATGTGCATCCTGCGAACAACATCGTTAACCTCCTCAACCTTAATGCTTCTACAATACCCAAAATTTCGGTACCTACTAGAATACTCCAAATCTCCTATAATGTTTCCATCTCCTTTTTCGTTCAAGAGTTTATGGAAGTAAGACTGCCACCTCAGCCTAATATGCACTTCCTCCACCAGTACTTTGTCGTCCTCGTCCTTGATGCACCTCACGTGATCCAAGTCACGAGCCCTCCTCTCTCTTGCCTTGGTTAGTTTGTACAACTTCTTATCCCCGCCTTTCTCCTCTAATTCCACATACATGCGTTCAAAAGTCATCGTTTTTGCCGTCGTAACCACTAGCTTTGCCTCCTTCCTCGTCATCTTATACAGTTCCCTATTCGTCCACTTTTCCACATTATCCTTGCTTTCTACCAATTTCACATACATCGCTTTCTTCGCTTTCATTTTCTCTTGAACTTTACCATTCCACTATCAGTCCCCTCGATGCCCACTACGATTACCCCGCGAGACCCCTAGCACTTCTCTAGCCACCTACCGAATGCAACTGATCGTACCGGTCGCATCCCCACTACTCCCCCAAGCCCCCTTAGCCATCAACCTCTCCCCATCTCCTTTGGAAAGTGTAAAATTGGATCTAGTTTGCATCAATCTTAAGTATTCACAATTAAAAAATTACATCATATATCTTAGTTATATAGAGAGTTTGCTGCAATAAGTTTTCTTTAGTCTCATACTTGTTGGTTTACTTTTTTGAGTTGTGTGCTTTCGTATTCTCTGATTTATTTCAGGATCTCTCTCGTCGTCAGATTTCTCCATTGATATAAGAGTGAAGAATTGATTAATTTCAGATTTAGATCTCTCTCCATTATGGTTGAATCTCTGTGCATTTCATGATAACAGCTCACAATTCAAACACAATCTCCAAGAAGATTAAAAAGAATAGTATCATCATTTATTGCCTATCACTATCAGCATCGACAACTAACCATCATCCCGATTCTGGTCAAATCAAATCAAATCCCAGGAATTGTATTTCGATAAAGCTTATGTCACATGTAATTGCATTGACCAGAAAGTTCTAGAAAGAACCCAAGAGAAAAAGTCAAGAGATGAAATTCAGCTTGTAAAAATTAAATCACATATCTAATTTCTAGGGGTGAGCCACAAAGTAAAAGTTGTCAACTTGAAACAATTTCCATAAATCTGATACACCTATTCATCTAGTTAAGCAAATTCCAGGAAAACAATAACTAAGTTAAAAGCTGAAAGAACCTCAAAATGACAACCGCCAGGATCTGAATTAAATAACAGTGTTTTTACCTCAAGTAGAGACTGATAATAACTCATTCTCGCAAGCAAGGCAAGTACGATGCAGCAATTCTGCTACATCACCTAATTGAACTGCACAAATGTCTTGGGCGTAAATAAAAGAATAATTAGTCTTCCCCCTGAGTCCATATCTTCACCGTCTTGTCATTTCCAAGAGAACCAGAAGCAATCATATTCTGAGTGGGGTGGCATGATACAGATATTATGGTATCAGTATGGCCTTCCAATTTTTGAACTATCTTCCTTGACTGAAGCTCCCACATATGTATGCAATTATCCTCAGAACCACTAACGATATATTTCCCATTTGTTATGGAAAATGTTGATGAAACACAGTACTTTGAGTTGACATGGCCCGTGTAAGTTTTCAAAACTTTTCCTGTCGAGAAGTTCCAAAGCCTCTGCAGAACAAGGGAAAGAAAAAGCATACAAATGTCAGCGAGTAAGTTAAATAGCAGTCTCTTTGTTATTTTTTAAAATTAAGTCGTTAAGAAGCATCTTCTAGACAATGAAAATTTTGCAGAGGCATTATTCTAGACACAGACATATAATGACACATTCCCGAACCAATAGCACGTCTAAAACAGTGCACATACCTGATTGTGAAAATCAAGCAATAGTAAATTGTGCAATCAGCTTAGCTTGAAAATAGCTTGCTATTTGAAAACTGCATGTCAAATCTTTAGGCATAGAGTCTTCTAAAAAAGGATAAATAGATCCTATAACGAATTCAATCCCCGATTTCCACTTTAGAATTATGTAATTAAGGGACACTCATTTCATTTAAGACATGATATTGGAATCTTTTGATCACATTATTTCATCAATTTTGGCAAAGAACTCACAAGTCAAGTTTCACTCAAATTAGTTAATAGTTAGTTGTTTTGACACTGTTTACCTAAATGAAAAGTAGAAAAGTAGTAGGAAGTAGAAGAAATAGTGCAGTAGCAATAAATGCAAGAATATTTACTTCCATAATCTCATCGGTGTATTACTTCAAAATAACTCTGGATTTAATTCCATAGAGATGATAAATCTCTGGCATGTACATTTAAGGAATGAATATTCATGATCTTAAATCAGATCTATATCATGAATAACAAAAATCTGAATACTAAGCACAGCAAAAGCAACTCTGTCGAGATAGACGGTTCAGGGGATCGACAAGAAAAGGAATGCAACTTAAGAGGACACTGCTACATCTTTTTTGGCTTATTTGGATCAAATGAAATAGGAGATTGTTTCATAAGAGCAAGAACGAGGATAGGAATACTTAAAGGTAGCTCTAATTTTCATTTTTTCGGCGAAGGAGAAAGTTCTCCTTCGTATGAGTAGCTCGGAACATACATGCTTCTAAAACCATCCTACCCAGAGGCAGATGCAATGTTGCGGCACCGGGATCATTTGAACCTAATACTTTTAATGTGGAGCATAACTCATGTGTAAAAAATCATTAAAATTGCAACAAATAGTAGGTTCAAATCCATAATTCTAAAAATATAATCGGTTCGATACTAAGAACCTTAAAGGTTGAACCCAAAGAGCTTAAATCCTAGATTCGCCATTACCTTGATATGATATTAATGAAATTTTACTTTAGTTTATTGAAATAGAGAAACTTCCACCGCATTTCCTGAAAGATGCAATGGAATCTTCATCTTCTTTTTCAATAAGCTTTTCCCAATAATACGTCAACTTTCGTCTACAAAAATATGCTTAAAGAACTATACTGAACATAGAAATAAGTTACAAATGTGCATAAAGTTCATCCGTCTTAATTTGTGTCTTGTTGACTTACTTGCTCATTAGTTATCTATACAATAACAACAAACCAAGTGTAATCCCACAAGTGAGGTCTGGGGAGGGTAGTGTACGCAGACCTTACCCCTACCTTGTGAAGGTAGGGAGCTTTTTCCGATAGACTAACCTGCTTTGCAGAAATGAAAAAGAAAAGAATGGCCGTTTAAAGCAATTCTTCTTTTTGTTTTATATATGCATTTGCAGCCTTCCACTCTAAAGAAACTGATTGTTGTTTTCTGCTAGGTGAAGAAAAGTTCATAATTCAAAATAAGTGGGGCCTCCGAGATGCAAAAATTCAAAATCAACATGATTGAACCTTGGTTCTGATGCTGGATATAGTTTATACACACCAAGCAGATTCAAGAAAAGGAAATCATACACTATATCCTACAAGTTTGATACGAGTAGGGCATCCCTTATCCCTTCTTTTATTGAAGGGGGAAAGAAAAAAGAAACAGAGGCATAAATGAAGCCCTTGAATATACATGGAAGCAGATACTGGTACCAAGAAATTAAGAACTCTTTTGATCCTCAAAAATGACTGATAAAAAAAGAACTCTTTTGATCCTCAAGGATGTCTTGGGCCTAGGGTTAAATAAATTGATGGGGAAGAGCCAAAAGCATGAGGAGGAAACATGAATAGAATAATTGATAAGAGTCCTCCAACTAAACTCCCTTTTGGAGGAGTACACTAGAATGGACACAATTGACGAACCTGTTGGTGGTTCCCAGTAAGTAGACAATGAAGCTTGTATAGCTAACCCTTGCGTGAAGTTTCATAATCGTACAGAATGAAAAGTTCATCAATAAATCCAGTGAGGTATCCCTTCATGCTACTTTTGAAAACTTTCTTAGATAAAACTCAAAGCACTTAAACCCAACTCCAACAGATCAAAGTAGTATTAAGAACCTTAAAAAAATAGCCCCCAAAGTTGGATTAAAGCATAACTACGAAGAGGAACCCAATCCAGTTTACCACAACTTCTCAATTCACAGTACTGCTCAAATTCCACGAAAGTTAACAGATCAAAATTGATCAAAAACACGTGAAAAAGAAAAACCTGCTGGGAATAGCATCGGGTTGACTGACGCGTTACCAAAAATTCAAACTTTAATGTTTCATGTTTCTTAGCTGAGAAGATAGAAGCTGATAATTAGAAGTCTATGCTTCTGAAAAAAGATTAGCGAGTTTAGAGTAAACAAAGAGATCTCAGAAGTAGTAATCAGTGGGGGTGTCTGTATTCACCACAAAGAATGCACGTGACAAGAAGAAGTAACTTACACCTCAAATTGCCCCTTAAGAGAAAATGTGTGAAATTTGTCAGAGAGATGGCAAGTAGTCTTGCTGGACATCTAATAGAAAAGTGAAGAATAAGGAGGAAGAGACCTATTTAAGCAGCCTTCACGGGTTGATTTGGGCAGTTTAAGTTGAGCATAGCCCTTTCTGCCCAGTGAACAGTTTAGCACACACTCAATCTGTTTAACATTTGTGGGGTGGGGTTGGGTGGGGGGGTGGGGGGCTATATCTTTTTGTATTGGATTAACTACCCTAGTGCATGGCATAGTTTACTAGTCCTAGTTTCTCTTTCCAGTTTCACCTTGACTGAGAAGTTAGTATTTCCTCTTTCAAAAGAAGAATTGGATGGATAATCTCAGTCACTTAAATAAGAAATAAGATAAAAGTAAATATCTTAGAAAACTTGAGCATATTTCATGTCCGTGTTTGGATCAATTTACGCCTGCTAAATAAACATGATTAGATACATGATGCTTATAAAACTCTAGGCTTGCCCACAACAGCAGTTCCAACTCTACAGAAAAGCACACAAAAAACATATGCTTCGTCTAAAGCACTTCTCAACATAAGCATCTTAAGCTTTTTATCATTAATACCTAATTTCACCACAGCCTAAAACGTCAGAGCTCTTTTGACTCAATTAGCTCAAAACAGCAAAGACGACAACTTTGTTGATTATTTCAAGTAACATGAACATAATCATATTATGAAGAATCCTATTGAACGAACTTTACAATGTTTCAGAACTCCTACATTAACGTAAAATCACTTTCTGACTCCACAGACAATAAAAAAAGAAAACAGCTATTTGAAATGGACAAAGCACTTGTATAATGCACCACAGAAGATGCTCCTTTGAAATTACTTCACCAACAAAATCTACCAAAACCCAACCTTTACCTCTTATTCAACTGAATAGTACTAAAAGGGGAGTTCTGCTTTCGTAACTGAAGAACGTAGAAACAAAACAAAAAAAGAATCTAAGAAACATCAATAAGATCCAGTAACTTACGAGAGTATTATTCAAAGTGCCAACGAGTATAAATTTTCCATTAGGCGAGAACTTGACGAAACTAACAGGTGGATTTTCATCATCAATAATGGTCTTCATACAATGCCCAGTTGAAGCATCCCAAATTCTACACAACCCATCATAACTACTCGAAACAATCAACGACCCATCCCGATTAAAATTCACAGCAGTCACAGGATCCGAATGGGCGGGCAACACCTTAAGACACTTCCCAGTCTTCACATCCCACAACCTAACAGTCTCATCAAACGACCCAGAAACCAACATATTAGATTGAGGATTATAGTTAACACAAAAAACATAATTTGTGTGACCTGTAAGGGTTTTGACATGGGAACCGGTGGAAACGTCCCATAATCGGACAGTTTTGTCGTCGGAGGCAGTAGATAGGTGTTTTCCGTCGGAGGAGAAGGCAACGTCGGAGATGCCCTGTTCGTGACCTAGGAATTCGTGAAGAAGGGAGCCGTCGGAAACGGACCATGTTCGGGCGGTTTTGTCGGCGGAGGAGGTGGCTAGGAGTGTGCCATCGTCGGAGAATTTGACGCTGGAGATGGCGCGTTTGTGGCCGGAGAGTGTGTATTTAAGCTCGTAGGGTTTGAAAGACTCTGAAGTCTCGACAGTGGAAGTCATGGGGGTGTAAATTATTTTCTGAATGGGAGAAATAGAGTAGGGTTTGTGAGAGGTTTAAGGAATTAGAGCGACAATGGGAACTGATATTCGCCGCCGTGGACAACGTCGGTCTTGGATAAATCCCGGCAGAACTCTATCTGTCTCACTGGTAACGCATTGCTCTCCTCTTTACTTTTTACTTTGAATCTCTTTTTTGTTTTTCATAAAGGAAATATTAGGACCCCTTTGGCCATGAAATATTGAGACCCGTTTGCAGACGACTTGAATTTAGAAACATCTAAAATTTTATTTTCACTTTCAATACATTCAATCCAAATATTATTTATAAAAATTATAATTAAACACAATTCTATTTTCAACTTTAACTTTAAATTTTCAAATAAAATAAAAATATTTAATTTTAATAGTTAAACTATACTTAAACCTTTCTAGAAAACATATTAAAGGTGAGGAATCAAAATAAACTTAAGTTTATTTGTCAGTTGATTTCTTTTGCAAACTTCAAACAGCTCAGTCAACAGCAACACGCAATTATCATTTATCAACCATGCGAGAGTAGTGATTGAAATTTCAATATTATGTTGATTACCTCGAATGAGTCATCAATCTCCAATAGTAGCAAATTCCCTTGCTAGAACATATTACTCCTACTTACCATTATATACAATAGCATTTTTTTGGTGTAGATCACTCTTCTGAGTGTACTATTATGTGTTGCTTTATTTGTTTGTAATTTTTTATAGTTTTATTTCTTTGAATTCCTGCATTGACTATGTTTCTTTTGAGCCGAGGGCTCTAACCCACCAAGATAGAAGTAAGATCTGCGTATATCTAACCCTCCTCATACCCTACTTGTAACATTACAATGAGAGTTTGTTGTTGTTGTTATAAAGGAAAAAAGAAAAGAGAAAGGAGAATTATACTGTGCATACTTAAAAAGTATCTAATTCTTTTAAGTAATTTGAAACACTACTTTGCTTTTGAATTTTGGTACTATAACACGCACCCTGGAGCATATATTAGACTTATTTGAACCTTACACTAAGCACGTTATCAAGTTCCAGGAAATAGATTCCACTAGGCGACCAGGATTTGTGTGCACGTCATCATGGTCTCAAAAGAATATACTAGTATTTCTATATTTCTTCTGTCTTAAAAGAAGATACTTATTTTTCTATATTTTTTCTTTGTTGTGATAATAGTAGAATCAATACAACGAAGAACAACAACACACCCAATGTATTTTCACAAGTAGAGTCTGAAAAGGAGAGAATATACGCAGACTTTTGTGGGATAGAGAGATTGTTTTCGATACACCCTCGACTCAAAAGAAACAGAGTCAATGCAATAGTAGGATCAATATAAAAAGGAATTAGATCGCATATCAACATGGAAGTACCAGAAAATATGACTAAGCTAACGAACTAGATCTAATGACAAGACTTACAAGTCATTTGCAAAATCTTTTTTTCAAGATCTAATAGACGATATCTTAGACTTTGGTGATCCAACATGCATTAACAAAATCTTCTTTTCAGGCTATCATCTGCAGAGCAGGACTTTTCAAGTTTCAACGACCATGGATGCAGATGAACCAACACTTCCGTAGCACCTTTTTGTGATATATGAGCAATAGCAGAACTCAAAAGCAGCAACCGTTTAGCAAGTTATAGAGAGTTCTACAAGAGCCTCACGGGAAATTTGGACTCTGCGACTTACTTTCAATTGCTAGCAACTTCCAAATACTCACATTATGCACTATGCACAGCAGAACCACAACTACATTCTTTGCTTCGTTAAGACGAATTAATTGAACAATCTATTCCAACTACTGGATCCAATAAATGGCTATAAAACCTCTAATACTACCTATATTATGTACATTTGGAGGGACAAATTAAAATCGGAATCAAATGAAAGAATAGAAGGTTTAAACAAATCTTGGTGGCTGTGCTTCGAGGCTATTGGAACTAAATGAAACTTTATTGGTTGTATCATAGGAAGGAAGCACCTGCATATCTTGCAGATTAAATTGCCCAAGTTTTGGGAGGACATGATTAGAGTTGAGCGACGCAGAGTTCTGGTATAAGGGGCGACTGTGAACCCAACCTTGCCTCGATACCCTATGAACCATTGTACTTCCATGGTGAAAGTAATCAGTGCTACTTGTTTCAGCATGGTAGCTTGGGTGTATTTGCTGCCTGATAGAGCTTGACCGGACATCCTATAAGCGATATAAACGAGTTTAGTATAAACCAAAAACCGGAACAGGAGAAAGAACATTGAGAGGTACAGTAGCTAATATTCAGAATGATTAGTGTGAATGAATACCAGCTGCTGCTGCTGTCTGAAATTCACGTGGGAAGGTGTCATAGACATGCCACTTTCACTGCATGAAGAAACTTGGCTTCTTGTTGGTGGATATGAACTGCAAAATTCAAGAGGATGCCTACCAGGAAGTACATGAAGTGAAGAAGTCCCATCTCTGAAACAACTTTCGTCTTCATTCAGTGTCATATTTTCTGATGGAGAGTAGTCATGCAAATAATAGGAACTGTGGTCAATGTCCCTGCAATTGATATGTGGTGGTCTCTGATTTCTCAAGGACATTGGCGTAGAACAGAAGTCAAGTGGCAGGTTGGCACCAAGTCGAAAAGTTGGTGGAGAGGAAGATAAGGCAGTATATGTTCCACTTCCTGTGATTGGTGACTGTCTTCTATCAGATAATTGAATTTGGGCATTCATTGTCCAGTCTTCAATAGTTATTCCTTGTTTAAGGGCAAGATCCGTTATCTGTTTTTCATCAAGGCCTAAACTCAGGATTAAATTCCACAGATTCTTTTGTGCTTCTCTTTGATTGTGGATTATCTGATCTCTCATCGCTATTTCAAACTGAAGCTCAGTATTAGCAATTCCCTACATTTATTGCAGTAAACAAGTGAGGTTCAAATAATACACCAATGTCCAGACAAATTTATCATAAGCAATTCTGCATATTTTTTTGTTTTCGTTTGCGCTTCCCAGTACTAGAGGTAGCAAACCAATGAGTGGAAACATAGACAGGAAAAATGCAGAGAACATAATGCATCTTGTGGTGGAAAGGGAACTGGATAATTGATAAATCTTCTTTGGTGTGATTAAACTAAATGAATAAAAATAAGACTATGCATTACCAGGAGCCTGTATTGACTCAGAACCCTCAAGTAAGTCTTATTTCCATTGTTGCTGATGGATTCATCAATCATAGTTTGGAGTTCACACCTTCGCTTCTCATTTGCTTCAATTTCCTGCACAATTTACAACTCCTGGTGTGTTAGGAGAAAAACAGCGATTAGGATAATATAACCTACATCGGTAGTACTTAGCCACCTTCAGATAATTGTTACTGAGCTCATCATTGTCGCGAATATTATCAAGAATGACTTGGCGCCTAGCTCTAAGAGCCCGCACGACTGCACCACCTTTTTCAACAGCCTGAAAAATTAAGGATATATCCAATAAGAAAAACATTCTTGAACAACTTAACACAATAATAGATCTTCAAGAGAGTTAAAAGTCATAAAGAAGGAGAAAGACGAGACAGCTTTATGATCTTTAGGGATCATAAAGGAATGAAATAGAAGCAAATGACTAAGAGCTCCACTTTCAAAATCAGATTAGACTGACCTTACAGAAATGACCCTACAACAGTTGTAGTGCATTCATACCATAGGGAACACTAGACATGTAATAGAAACTTAAGAAGAAATTGAAGCTACTGATCTACCAAAGATACAAATCTTTGTGTGCAAGATAGGTAAATGTTTGGTTAATACGTGTTAAGTGCCAAGACAGAAGCATATAGATGTTTGGCAAATAGATTGTCCTTAGATTTTAACCAAGTTAAGAACATAATGACACTTAACCTGTTGTTTCGCAATCACATCATCAAGATTCTGGAGTTCATTACGGTTGCTAATGTTCATCTCCTCTATCTCAAACAAAGCCTTCTGTAAATTTATCCTCTCGTGGACATTTTCACTGGTTTCATGGCTCAACGTGTCCAACGAAGAAAGCTCATCATCTGAGGCTTTTTCAGTAGGCTTGGCAATTAGTTGTGTTTCTTTGTCAGCTAATTCCTTCCTCAACTGGCTCACCTCATTCTATAAGGAAAAGCAGCTCTTCTAAACATGCATCATTTTGTAAGATCCAGAAAAAACGTGCTAAGAATGTCAACTTGCTTACTTGAAGGCTGTCGATCATCCGTTGGTAGTCTGAAACATGAGTATTGATTGTGCCAATGTTTTTCTGAAGAACATAACAATGCAGATCAGAACAGATGAGCAACACCTACTGGAATTTGTATTAACTTGTTTAGATAACTCAAACAGAATGACAGATCAATATCCCAAGGCAATGAAACAGGCAAACAGCTGCAGATGAAAGGACATAGTTTGGAAAGGCAACACAAAGCACATAGCATAGAAAATATATGAGCAAAGCTAAAGTATAAATTAGTATTGAGAATTTGTTGATCTATCCCAAAGAAAATCCAAGTTGATACCAAACTGAAGAAAGTACAATAGGCTCATTAATGAAACAATTCAGTCATCATCCTGTGTAGTTACTGGAACAAAAGGCAAATAGAAGACTTTCAATTGGATGTCAATGCTTTAACCATAAGTCACACAGGGGACTGGGCCGTGCCAGTAAGAAAATGTCAATGATCTTACCAAAAGATCACAAAGAACAAAGTAGCCGTGCAACCTATATACCTTACCACAATCTTGAGATGCTTCACCAGAAGGATTGCTACATGAATCTGGTGATGCAGTTAACTTTTCTAGTACCAGGCTAACCATTAGGGACAAATTTAATTTATTCTTTCAAAAACGATTCTTATCAGCTCCATCCTTCTCCTCCGCTATTCTCATTAGTAACTGATAGTATCATTCCTTTGAAATAATGGAATACAAGGCCTTCTTTAATACAATCAAACATCTTAATGTATTTATTCCATTGGATAAACATCCGACTCGTCACCTATTCAATTTTATTTTCTTCTTACACCACCTTCCACCCATCCATTCTCTATCCAAGGGTAACCATAGATATTACTTCTTTATAGCGAAGTGCTAATCTCTGCACCTTAAAACATAATTATCAAATGAAGAATATGTTTCCTTCTACTACAGGGGGGTCATATAATAAAAGATGGGTTCGACTTTATCTTCTCAAAAAAGAAGATGGGTTCGACTTTGACCATATAATGCATTGTACACTCAGAACTAAACCAGTTGATATTCTTGTACTATGACTCTAGTTTACTTTGTTAGGCCAGTACATTATATTGGACTCTAACCTGAATGTGTGTCTTAATTTCCTTTGCTCTGTCAGCATACTTTAAGGTATTCACAGTATGGTGATACTGACTGACAGCTGGTGATATGGTGGCAATCATTATTGTTTGAGAATTACCACTCAGCCCATCTTTCAGAATCCGGGTCAATTTGCTGCACGAATAATAAACTAAATTAGTCAACATTAGTTAAAAGATTTCACACCACAATAACACCCATTCAAGTACCTGTTGCGGTAAGGAACATAAGCTAGACCCTTCTTCTGTTGTTTCCCCAGAGCATTTATGCAGTTTGCCAAAGCAAGAAGAGATCGATTGATGTTAGCACCATCTCTCAATTTTTGACCTCCACTATTTGTTTCAGAAGCTCGTTCGCTGTATCAAAAGTTTTGCACATAAGTACTACCTACCTTTTGCTCATGCAGGAAAAGAAGAAGGAAATATTGGGCAGACCTTCCAGCAAGATCCACAAGTGCCAATTTTCCTCTAATAACCTGATTAGAGTATTTGTCTCTCTGTTTCCTAGTCACGGTAATCTCCAACACTGCATGAGAGCTGCTCAGATAATATCAGTATTTCCATACCATTAACAAGGTGATATGATCAAGAAATTGAACTAGTTGTAGATTCCTCTTGATCTTTATAACAAAAAGCAGAACTATCACGAACTATCCCTTTCTTTTAGCTGTACATTGTCAGTAATTCATGTCTGATAAACAATGATAAGCTTCAGTTTTTATGAACTACAGAGGATGTAAGAAGTCTGTGTCCAAGTCTTCTTTCCCAAGAAATCACGAAAAAGGAAAAGAAAAAAATATATTTCAGTTTGCTGTAGAAAGCTAAATTATCTGCGTAGTTACTGCTTCTTTTCAGGATGCGCTATCACGACGTATTCGCGTTTGTTAGTAACATTTCCGTACTGCTTTAAAAAATTTACCGGGTCTGACTTTTCTTTCCTGTTGTGCGTGTCCTGAGCCGAGGGTCTCTCGGAAACAGCCGCTCTACCTATCAAGATAGAGGTAAGGTCTGTGTGCACTCTACCCTCCCCAGACCCCACGTTGTGGGACTACACTGGGTATGTTGTTGTAGAAAGCTAAACAGCATTTGAGGGAAACTGGGTTAGAACATTAAGAGAACGTCAAGGTTACTCACCGCGATGAAGTTTCATTGACCTCTGTATTTTCTGTTTTTCGCCTGCTGTTCCCCAAATTTAAAAGCTCGAGGATTTTATCAGCTGAATTAACCTAATACAAGTAACAGGGTCAAGAACAACAGGCAAGGATCTCGCATCACGGGAGAAACAACAACAACAACAACATACCCAGTGCAATCCCACAAGTGGGGTAATCAATGGAGAAAAAGCAATTGAAAAGTAAATAGTCATTATCTAAAGAAACAGTGAGTCCAAAGAATATGTGATATGACAAAATAACCAAATCAACAGATGAAGAGAGCATCACAACAGCAGGAAGCACATCTTTTCATGTCAGACCTAAAAATAACTGGAAAACTAGGGAAACTTGCATTAAGAAGTATGAAGCAGATTGTTGTTACATACTTTCATCGCCTAGGTATTAAAAGACTTGGTGGATAGCATCTCAAAGGCACCAAGAAAAGAATATCATGATTATGCAGTAACACTTTAAGATCTGAAACTAGGCCCATTGGACTTCATAAAGCTATTGACTTTGAGGGAGTTCTTTAATTGAACAAAAAAAAAACTTGGCTACAGATGCTAAGTCCGATGATCTAAAATGCGGCAGTCCCTGAGAAAGATAGAGTGAAAAGATAACAACGGGATAAACCTTGATACATCTAAGGCCGGCAACCATTATTCCTTGCTCTGGATCCTCTCTGAGCTCCAAGTGACCTGATGACTTCTCAAGTAGGTCATATATTACCTGCGTTTACCATATTTAGATGTCAAAAGGCATTGCCTAGACCACTTCAATCTACAACTGCTTATACCATGCAAAAGACATCAGACCTCATTGTATACTTCAAGGTAGGAGCAAGTAACTTGAAAAACATCAGAGCTTTTGCCATTCTTGATAAGATCGAATATCGTGTTAAGACTTAGAACCATAAGTCCAGGGTCATCTTTAGTTCCAACCATTGTATACGTTTTTCCACTGAAAATACAAACACTTGTTTAATAATAAGATTATCTTACAGAAGCACTCAAAGCCTCTCCAACTAGAATAGGATTATTAGAATAGACCAAAAAAAAAAAATCAACTATAAGAAGAAAATAAGTCAAGAAAGATTAGCTAATAACCTCCCCGTGTTTAAATAAACCCCACTAGTGAGGCTCTTATTAACCCAGCTAAAACTCAATAAGTTGTGTCTTTCCTTAAAATTAGTAGAGAGTAATGTTTATTAGTGAACAAGCACCGACGAGACATGGGAATAACTCTCTTAAGTTTTTATATGACAACATCATTGATATGGCCTAAATGAAGGCCTAGAATAACTCAATGTCTATAATTTCTATTCAACTTCAAATAAACCTTCACTAACCAATCTCTGCTTTTCATTTAATTTATTTGCTCTGCACCAATCTTCCAGTGCCACTAGAGGTGGCAAATGGACGGGTTGGGTTAAACTTGGGCGGGTTAAAACGGGTCAAGTCAACAAACGGGTTGTAACCCAATCCGCCCAAAATATGTTTGGGTCAAATTGGGTTGGGTCAAAATGGATTATTTTACGGGTTATAACCGAACCCGCCCAATTTGACCCAACATCCCCTCCTTTATCATCTTTCTCGTAAGATTGTCATGAAGTAAGCATCTTATTTGCGAGTTTCTGTTCTAAGAAAAAAATTGCTGACACTAACAGTTATTGAATTCTATATTATTATTTTTTTGGTGTGATTATACTCAAACGATTTTGGAGTACATAATCTAATTCAAGATTTTTGAATTTAGATTAATAAAATTTAAAGACTAAGGCTAGTGTTTATTTCACTTGGTTGTTTAGAATCTGTAATTATATATCATATATATGTATGTATATATGAATATATACCTTTGTGGTAAATAATTCTTTTGATCATGAATAACAATTAAAATAAGTAGTTGTGAAAGAATTTGAATACACAAATAAAAGTATAGAATACAACTTTAACTGTTTGTCTTTTTCTTATCATCAGTGTGTGTCCATAACCTTATTGTTCATATCTTTCCAATTGACAAACCAATTTTTCTAATGCATTATCAAGGACATTAACCTGCTGGTACGGGTTGGTTTTCAACCCGCCGGGTTACACTGCCTTGACCCATTTGAACCGAAAATATTGACGGGTTAGTTTGGATTTAACTCAACAAACGGGTCATGACCCAACCCCTATATTCACATGACGGGTTGGGCGGGTTCGGGATGAATTTGCCACCCCTAACTGTGCCACTAATATCGAGTTTCTCATTGTATTCAAAATAATCATAGCTGTAGCATTTTGCATCTCAACTTTATCCACTCACCATATTGTTGATGGAAGATCAGACCAGAGGTACGTGATGCTAACACATAGTTTATAAATTACATTAACCAAGTACCAAGAAGGTACAATAAATTTCAGCAGTCAATTTTTTTTTTTGATAAGGTAAGATATAATTTCAGTAGTCAATTTTTTAAAAGTTCATACCACAAGGAGGTACTTTGCCTTATCCCGACCCCGGGAAATTAATCAGAAATGTTCGAAAACCGCCAGATGTTCTTTATGCAACATTGTATATACCTGCTTGTTGAACCATAAGCAAAGACAGTTGCATTCAGGCCTTGAATGACCCCAGCAATTGTAGACTGAATACTTCTCTCATAAGCGGCCTGAGTTTTATAGCATCAGAGTTTAATTAACTACATCAAATGCAAAGGCGTATATTGCCAACATCCATAAGTATGAAGGAGATGATAAAAACTCAATGGAAGCCAAAATTTAGAAAAGAGAATCAATAAGGATTGTACAAAATACTTGCCGAATTTGTGGATTTAGGTCCAAATGCATAATCGAAAGCATATCTTCGTTCTTTGCTACGATTCTGTAAACGATCTAAATAATCCTTTGATAGGTCAGGATCCAGAATAACAACCTCCTACATTCATCATAGTTGTCACGAATTATCAAAAATAATACTCCACTCATGTTGGTCAATCAAATCAACAATGAATAAATCTCCAACATCGAAGTCTCTAGAATATCATGCTCGAAGAAATAACACAGTGCTTTTCAGATAGAACAATAGAAAATAAATATACTACCTTATCATTGTTTACTCTAACTATATCACGACCTCCTTCTCTATCCGTCAATGGCCTACATTTCACCGCTACCTACATCACACCATAACAATATACAGACTAAGCAAAATACACATCAACAGTTAGGCTAAACATTCAAATCGTGTGAATACAAAACGTTACCGTAAGAGTAGTGGCTTTCCTCGCAGCTGGAGCTCTAATGCTTGGCATATTTAGCGAACATTTGCCTCAAAACTTCACCAAAGGTTTGAGTATTACACAATCCGAACAAAAAAAAATTCAAATTTGAATTCTGACGATGAACTACGCAGAAATTACTGACGTTTCGCTTAGAATAAAATGCTTCAATAAACAATCAAATACAGTTCGCAGCAAAATCGGTAACCGCCGTCATTCAAACGACGCAAACCGCCAGATTTCAGCAAAGGGAAATGAAAATCTCTCGAGAACCGAACGGAAAAAGTGTGAAATCTAATATATACACACACACACACATATAAATTGGAGGGGATTTCCTCGAGATTAAAGAAATGAAATTCAGGCACCGCTATTTGAATTGGATATTGATGTTTGTTACTCTCCCGAAAATGGGTTACATATTTCTTTGATACTAAATCAGTAAAATAGTGAATATATCAATAAAATTACTTCATCGCGATAAATCTTATAAATTAAGTACAGATATATACGTTTAAAAGTATTCAACTATAGGTTTAGTGGAATGCAGTAATGATTTATTTATTTTTAAATGTTGCTGATTTCATTAAATATGGTTGTGGGATTTACCTTCAGGGGGGATGGGGAGGAAAACTAAACCCTAACCTCCAATTTAGTTAATGATGGTGACCCTTGATCGTTATATCAATGTTGTGTTTGGACTTTGGTTGAGACAGATAGGGTAGTTTTGGAATTTTGTGGGACTGGAAAGACAATATAATTTTTTTTTATTCCCTAGCTTGTTATCCGCATTAAAGTCCATTCAGATTTGCAACGAGTAAAATCTTCTTGTGGTTCAGGACCTATAGTAAAATAAGCAACAATTCTTTTCAAGTATTCTAGTAAGAGATATTTTCATCAAGCTTACTAGAATATTCGAACCTCGACAAAATGACAATTTCATCTTATTATAGCTAAAGAATCACCACAGAAACTGCGTTTTTTTACTTTGAATTCGCATGTTAGAAATAGTGTAGGTCTATTAAGTAAAGCACTGGATATCAAAAAAACTTATACTCAAAACTCAAATTCTAAGAAAAACACCCATCCATGGTACGTGGTTATATAAAAGAGTTCCAGGTTGCTTCTTTACAGAAATTAACTTTTTGGAATTATGTGTGGGATATAGACCTTTTTGAGTTTCGCAAGGAAAGTTCTCTAATTATGAAATGATTCTGATGAAAACCTTTTTGAAGTTTGAGAATATTTGAATTAACACCCACAAGCTTTTAGTTTCAACTTTCAAGTTTTGAATCTTTCTTTAATTATATAAAAATGAAAGGCGTGCAAGTCACAACTGCAAAACGGCATTGCATTACACGTAAATATTGAAAGGGAGGAAAAAATAGACTAAAAATCCAATGGATAGACGAGAAATCCAATAGATCATAGTAGTTCTTGAACAATGACACTTTTTTTTTGCATTGGAAGAAGAGATCAAATTGAATTGGTAATAATCATAATGTAATTAACTTTGTAACTATTATACTGTGTATGCTAGGTTGTATAATTAGTACTTACCCAACATAGTAATTATTACACAATGATTTTCAAATATGCCTGAAATATACTAGTACTCTGTTAATTTTAAGTCCAATGCCTTGTCGTTTAGATTGCAATACATCTATTATTTCTTCTTTACTCCACATAAATACTCCATTAAATCAGATGTATTACTTATACATTGTCCTACTCACTCCTACAATTTACAGAAAGCAGTAGATTGTATATCTAATATATCAAAATGTAAAAAGTAACAAGATGCAAGTGTAATGAAGTAGGGTCGGAAGGTACATCTTTAATGAGGATCACTGACTCACTTGTCCCCACACAAAGAGAGACAAAACAAGTAGTACGTGCCAAAGAAAATGACATATCTCTATTTTGGAAGATAATACTTTAACTTTCTTCCTTTACCCTACGAGGATAAGGAATAATTAATCCTGAGATAAGACAAATTTATCCCACATTTGATTGAGATCTAATTCCGAAATTCGTTATCTCAGTGTTATTTTTATCCTTATGAAGGGTGGAATAATTAATCCTGAGATAACTTATTCCCAACCGAATGACCCGTGAGTGAGAAGGTTTTATAGTCATGCAAATGTCACTAACATGTTTAATCCACATAAATGTTATGACACGATTAAAATCATATATTTTAAAAGTCTTCATTTATTTGGGTCTCGATTCAAACTATATCAAATAAATTGAGAAAGAAGAATCAAGATTCGCATATCTGCTGAAGTTTTACACCTGCAACAAGACCGTCAGTGATATCTTTAGCACATGATATGGTTGGCGCTTGGGCCAACCAACAAACTCGAACCAAGAAGTGAATTTCATGGGCCTGAGACTCGCTGCTCTTTTCCTAGACGTTTAAAATGGAGAAAAGGACATATTGGTGGGTCGTTAGCTGGCAGATAATAAGTTCAACGTTGACGACACAAAGAATTGTTGCTATACTGTCGCTTTCGATGTTGGGCCTAGCAAAATTTATTTCAGTCCACCAACCTCAGTATCAGTGATGAAACTTGAAATGGCTAGAGCTACAGTAAACAGGCGTATCTGCAGTATTGCTGAAATAAAGACGCAAAATGATTTAATAGCAGTAATAAAGATTTACTATGTACCGTACCGGTACACCAGCTAAGCTCTTAAATATACACTACAAATTTGGAATGCATCTAGAGAGTTGGCGACCTCAAATTCCAAAAACTCTTGAACTTTTGAATGAACAAGTAGTTTCTACTATGATATTATTATCCCAGTAACTTAGTAACATGCTATTCCATAGCACATTACATGGTATGAATGGCATCAAGAATCATAATAAATGCAGATCAACATTCCAATCCATTGTCATGCCTGCTACAGAGTGAATTCTTATCAAATCGACCATATAACAAAGTAGTAGATAATTAAAGACACACTATTCCCCAAAACCTAACTTCAAATAAAAAGAATTCACGAAGAACTTCCTGCTGTAATGATAACAAGCTTGAGAATAAGATTAATCATCAACCTAGTAAATACCGCAAACTTAAAATTGAAAAGAAGCTTATACAAAAATCAGCTGGTCCAATATATGTTCAGCTGGGAAAGGGAAGGGGTGGAGAGGCTAGAAAGACTTTCGCAAGACTCAAGTACGTACAAGTTCGTCAATTGCTTGGCTCGGGGGAATATTGGTGAAGGTATCTTTGATATAACGACAGAATTTGGTGCCCTCAAGATCACGATCCACAAAGTGCCTGTTCGTCCAGTAATTTGATGAAAGACAGTGAACTTTCTCAGCTGGCAAGGAAATAATAAACCTTAGAGAAAGACATTTTTCAGATTATTATGCATTGGTTGTTAATTACCCAAATTTACTGTCAGTAAAATTCAGTAGAATAGGCATAGCTCCATATCTCATGGCCTTAAGCTACAGACATATAAACAGAGAAACATCAGGAGCATTAAAATTTAAGGATATAAGAGAAAACAGACAGATAAAAATGTAATGACTCTAAAGAGAAGCAAATATGATGTCAATTTAGGTGTCATTAACAAGGTTCACCAATTAATTGTGTAAAGCAAAGAATGATGCATGTATCAAGGGAGCTCATGTAATGATAGTATGTTTTCAAATTTTGAGAACCCTTCTTCACTTTCCAACCATGCATCATGCGGCCAATGTCTTCCATGGTAAATTGTAATTCTTCAGCTTGCAGTCCCTTAGATAAGGCCTTATATGAAAGGGCTGAAACAAAAAGTTGTTGGTTCTTCGGTGGGAAATGCGACCAATGGGAGTAAAGTTGGTAATAAATGCAAATCAAGTGAGAAACTGTCAGAAGTAACAAATGTTTCTTCTTTTCCTAATAGAAGGTTTCAGTATTTCCCAAGGCAGATATATGCATTGACAGACACCTAAATCAGTGAACAACATAATTGCAAGAACATAATCAACATGTGGATTACAACAACAATATACCTAGTGAAATCCCACAACGTGGGTCTGGGGAGGGTAGAGTGTACACTGAACATACATCTACCTATATTGTTTCTGAAAGACCTTCCGCTCAAGACAAAGCATAAACACAAGCAAAGCAAGAGAAACGGTCTGACCCAGACAAGAAATTTAAAGCAATATGAAAATGATGATAACAAAAGCGAATAAGACATGATAGTGCATTCTGAAAAAAAAAGCAGAAACTAATGTAGGTAAATAAGATAAACAAAGTAAACTAAAGAACACATAATGGCAGAAATCAAACGACGGGGGCTATAAAGCAATAATGCGCCTACTAGTATGATAGGCTAAGCAGGCCTACAATAATAACACTACAAGTACCCGTTTGTAAGCGTAAGTAGGACTACGCTCAACTACCTACTACAATTTTACCCTAATATGCGTCCTCCACAATCCCCTATCTAAGGTCATGTCCTCAATAAGTTGCACATGCGTCACATCTCGTCTAATCATCTCTCTTCAGTACTTCTTCGACCTACCTTTACCTCCTCTGAACCCGTCCATAGCCAACCTCTCACACCTCCGCGCTGGAGCATTTGTCCTTCCTCTGCACATGACCGAACCATCTCAATCTCGCTTCACGCATCTTATCCTCCACCGAGGTCACTCCCGCTCTGTTCCGGATATCCTCATTTCTAATCATATCCCTCCTTGTATTCGCACACATCTATCTCAGCATCCTCATCTCCGCAACTTTCATCTTTTGGATGTGCGGAGTCTTGATTGGCCAAGACTCCACCCCATACAACATAGTCGGTCTAACCATGACCCCATAAAACTTGGCTTTAAATTTTGATGGCACATTTTTATTGCACAAGACTCCAGATGCGAGCCTCTATTTCATCTCCTGCCCCAATATGATATGTGTCATCGTCATCAATCTCTCAATTCTCTTGGATAATAGACCCGAGGTACTTGAAGTTTTCTTTCTTTGGAATGGCCTGAGTACCAAGCTTCACCTCCACGCATGTCTCAAGGTCGCTCATGTTACTGAACTTGCACTCCAAGTATTCTACCTTGGTCATACTTAGCCCGAACCCTTTAGACTCCAGAGTCTGTCCCAAAACCTCCAGCTCCGCTGCGAGTCTCATCAATTAGGACTATGTCGTCTGCGAATAACACACACCATGGCACCTCCCCTTGAATTTGTCGTGTCAGTCCATCCACCACCAAGGCAAATAAGAATAGGCCAAGAGTCGATCCCTAATGCAGCCTCATCATTACTGGAAAGTGCTCCGAGTCTCCTCCCACTGTCCGTACTCTGGTCTTGGCTCCATCATACATATCCTTGATCGCCCTAGTGTACGTCACAGGTACACTTTTAGCCTCCAAACATCTCCAAAGAACCTCACTAGTGACTTTATCATATGACTTCTCGATGTCGATGAAAATCATATGTAAGTCTCTCTTCCTCTCCCTATACAGCTCCACCATCCTCCTAATAAGATGGATGGCTTCTGTAGTCAAACGTCTCTTCTCACACTCATCTCCACGACCATTTCCCAAACTTTCATAATGTGACTCAGCAACTTGATACCCCTATAGTTGTTGCAACTCTGAATATCACAAAGGAACCATTGTACTCCACCTCCATTCTTTGAGCATTCTCGTCTTCTTAAAATGACGTTCAACAACTCAGTCAGACACTACAAGCATGCCCTGCCTGCGCTCTTCCAAAATTCAACTAGTATCTCATCAAGCCCAGTCGCTCGTCCCCCGCGCATCATGCGAACAGCACCCTCAACCTCCTCAACCTCAATGCTTCTACAATACCCAAAGTTCCGGTACCTACCAGATTGTTCCAGATCTCCCAGCACAACATCTCTATCTCTTTTTTCGTTCAAGAGTTTATGAAAGTAAGACTGCCACCTCTACCTAATATGCACCTCTGAATCAACTGTATCAGAGAGTAAATATTTAACTTGATCCATTCCCACTAGGAAATTTATACACTTGTAGAAAAAAATTCTTGAAGGCTATAAAGTTTTCCCGTCACACAAACCCTTACCAGCAATGGTCTTCCAAAGATAGAGCTTCAAAAATAACTATTGCAAACAAATCTTCCCAAAAGGATAATGAATCTAAAAGAAACTTATAAGGAATAAATTGGAAAAAATAAGAAATAATAGGTTTTTCTCAGGAAAAAAAAGGAAGGAAGAAGTACCCAAACATCCTCCTAATCTCACTAATAGCAGTTGCTCCATCATGTCTCGTTGGTTTTCTTGCTGGGCGCCTATCTTCCAAAGAACGAGTTGCATTTTTAGGAGGCATTTTGGACAATGGCACTGCCTGTTTATGCATAATCAGCTTAGGTTTGTATGAAGGCTCAGCTTGTTTTGGCATCACCTTTGACTTTCCAGATTGTAGTATTTCCTTTTTCTGTACCAAGGATTGCCTTGGAATAGAAGGTTGCAACTTTGAAGGGGTTGGCTTATGCGAAGCAGGCACAGTACTCTTGACACCTGGTGTCAAAACCCTCTTGCCGTTTGGACCACCTATAATTTTGGGAGGCATTGCTTTTGGCCCCAAAGGTCGGCCAGGCCCACACCCTTTACTGCTACCCAATTGTTTCCTGGTATCTGTTGCTAGTTGAGTTTGTTTATTAACAGAAACTGAGTTCTGATTCAACAGTTTCGATTGCATTTGGCTGCTTCCCCGTATAGGTTTTCGTACTTCACGATCATTTAGAAGCTTTCTCCCTGTATTGCTTGAAGATTACTTAACAATTGCATGAGATGGAATGGAACAATAGCTATCATTTAGAAATTTGCAACAGAGTGGGTGAGGTAATATTCATTACGCATAATTGATAAATTCAAAATCAAGGAGCCATGCACTCACTTGTCCCTTGGCAATGCCTTCTTAATTTCACGGGAAAGGCCATTCGCAGAACCTAATTCTTTCTTCCTCTGCTTCCTGGTAACATTTTTCAGTCATTGTCTCAGCTCCAGGTACTCCAACAACTCTTCTGGAGGCTGCTGAGTTTCTTCATCCTTGTATTCCTCTTCACCACCCTAGTCCTCTTCTTGCTCTTCACCATCCTTCTCATATTCATCCAAATCTTCATACTCTTCATATTCCTGAATGAACACAATAAAGCTATCATATCAAAGCAGAAGGTAAAAATTTCAAAAGAATAACAGAGATTTAAAAATTAAATTAAATCTCTTTCATATACGCGCATAGCTGTTCTGAGTAAGCCAACCAAATTGTCAATACCTCACGAGAAGACCAACAATCAGAAGTCCTGAAAAGAGAGAGGTGAAGTTATGACATTGGAGATAGGCACACAATGGTAACCATAAAACTTTTCCACCATAACACTGTAACAAGAGAAATTCCACCAAATATAGAAAAACTTGTTCCATTTTGACAACCGGTTCACAATAAATTGAGTTAATTTGCGGAAGACAAGCAATCGACATCTACCAAAGATCAGATATTGAAACAAATAAGACCTAATTATATAAAATTCGAATTGATTGAAAATTTGAACATTTCATATCGTTCTCTTTTTCTCAACTTCTCCTCCCCTCCTCAACAAAGCAAGTGAATTATCGTGACAAGGAAATTTCAAAGTTTCTAGGTCCGTACTCGGACAATTAAAAAAAAAGTTGAATGCAATCGAACCAAGATAGTTCTATGCATTACTTAAAGATTATTGGAAATAATCAAACACGGAAACGGATCAAATTTCTCTACATTCATCCACGAGAGCGCAAATGAACTCGAATGGTAAAAAAAGACCTTTATTTTATTTTTGAATGTTAGAAACCCTAGTTTTTTATGAAGAATAAGAAGCCCCAAATTCATATAAACTTCGAATTGATTGGGAATTTGAACCAAAGGAATAAAAAAAGGACCTTTATATTAATTTTGATCGTTAGAAACCCTAGTTTTTTTAGGGAGAATAAGAAGCCCCAAATTCATATAAACTTAGAATTGATTGAGAACTTGAACAAAATGACCTTGAATGATGAAAGAAAGACTTACTTTATTTTTTATTGTTAGAAACCATAGTTTTCTATGAAGAACAAGAAGCCCCAAACTGTCAGTAATTAATATATAAGAAGCCTACAAATCCAAAATATTTGAAAAAATTATTACCTAAATCGATCTGGAATACTGAAAAAACACCAGTGATTCAATCAAAACTCGATAATCTTCATGAAAACTTAGTAATGCATTGTCTAAATAGATCTTCCATACCTGAAAACCCTGGCAGATCGAGTCAAATCGATGAAGAATGCCTAAAAAGGCGTGGATGCGAAGAGCACAAAAGCGAAAGGATTCTCGATCTCGAGGATAATGATCCGGCTATGTCGAAAACGTTGAGGTGCAGCCCGGTACCCTAAGTTAACCTATGTGAGGGTCCGGGAAGGCCCTTACCACAAGTGTCTGTTTACTGGGAATAGGCAAACGTTGAATGATAGAAAAAGATAGAACTGGGAGGAAGGACCCAGAACAAACAAGGTCAAGTGTTATCGTGCGCCGGGCGCATATAGCCCGAACCCCAGTTCAGTTTCAACATACTAGGTGGCTTTTCCGTAGAACGGTAGGAGAAAAACGCATGCAATAAGGGGTTGCCTTGGATGTACTTGTTATTTAGGGAAAATGGTTAAATTTGCCATCCGACTATCTTAACACATTTATCATTCTTTAAAGTTTGGGTTAAATATAATATCATCGTTTACAAACTTGTTAAATTTACCCTCATTTAGATGAAAAATTTATGTGGACGCCACGTCGAATCATGGATGCCACGTTGGATCCGCGTGGAGGACAATCGAACATATGGCATGTGAGACCCACACCAAACCTCGCCCCACTTTTCTACTCCCCGTTCTCCGGCGGAGAGCTCCAGCTCCGGTGAATCGGAGCAGCCAACAAACGACACCCCGCCTAATTATAGTCCAATGTTCCAGCTCACCGTCATTTTCCTCTTCCATAATTCATTTTTATTTCAAAATACAACTTCAAAAATCCCGATATAAAAAGTTGTTACAGTCATAGAAGAAGCAACAGTGAACGAGCAACACCAAAATAAATCTAACCAGCAGTGAACATCGGAAAAACCTCGATTCTGTCGAAAAATAATTCTCCAACGACCCATATCTTGTTTCTTTTGTGGGTTCGTGTTAGTTGTATACTTAGTTGATGCATATGCTTCATTTCGTCGCAAATTGTGTAGATTAAAAGTAAATTTGGGTGAAAAATTTCAACCTTGGAACTTGTCAAAACGGAAAAAGAAAAAAATAAACTCAACTGTCTATTTAGATGTTGTATATGCATCATTTCGTCACAAATTTGGTAGTGTATTAGTCGAGATTTTAGACCAAAATTTAAGAGCAAAAAGTTGATCTTGGGTGTGTTTTAATTTGTAATTGTGTGTGGGTGGGTTTTGTGTAACAAATGGAGTTGATAATAAATAATGGGTAAAATGATCTCAAAAAAAGGTTTCGTTGAAAATTGTTGATAGTTAGCTTAGAATGAAAGTTCTAAAGAAGCAATAGAATTATTCCAGTTGCTTGAGTTTGAACTACTGACCATGGCTACCGTTCTTTCAGCTTGTCGACAACTTGGACTTATTAGACATGGGAAACAAATCCATGCACACCTCATCATATCCCGTGAACAACCAATGTTATAACAACCTTTTTCCGTCAAGAACAGTGACGGGCTCTGGTTGTTTGCTATGGTGATGACGAGCAGCGGTGCGGTGGTGGTGTGAAGCTCGTCGAAGCAGTGACGGGAAGAGGGAGACGAGCGGCGGGGTCGGTTTTTTACTACTCTGGTTCACCGAAGCAGCGAGAGACGGTTGTTGACTGCCTATTTAAGTTTTGATGAATAGAATTATTTAATTGTTGTGTTAGTGAAAAATGCAGGTATTCTAATTAGAACTGTGATGCTTTGAATAAGTGCCTATTTTGGATAAAAGAAAATAGGAAAATAAATCATAACCTTTGGTACCCAAAAATAAAATAAAAATTATAACCTTGGCAAAGGATAATAGCCATTTAAAGCAAGCAAGTCGTGGGTTCGATTCTTCACACCCACAACATGTTCCGCAGCGTTTTCCTTTTGCACCAACTAATCACTATATTTCATTCTTAACCAAATAAAACCAAGTAGCCACAGAGGAAACCCTACCCATCCCATCTTCTCGTTTCTCCACACTCATCATTGTAATCACTCTTTCCCTCATCCACTTCACCGTCCTCCTCACTCCACTCTTTCTCTCTATAGAAATCCTGCATGATGTCTCTGCGTTACGTTTTAGTGTTTGACTCGAGATCTTAATCCAGCTTTGTGATAATCGTTGCAACTTTCTAGACATTGACCGTTTGGATCATCTTAGGATTTGAAGATCCGGCTATCGGGTGAGTGTTTATGCAAGGATTGTTGGTTAATTGATGGCTATTATAGCAATAATTTGGTGTTATATATCGGTTATTTTTCAGATCTACGGCTGTTTACTGAGCTAAAAACTTGTAAATATATACAGTTAGTAACGTGCGGATATACTCGTGTACTAGGTGTTGCTAATTTTCCCTCTTCGTTGCTAGCTATGCGCTTATTTGTTGAGAATTAGAGGACGAGACGCCTATAAATGAATCCATTTCTGTTGGAAGCAAATTGTTATGAATGAAATTTCAGGCTCTTTAGTTAGTAATTATTTGGAGCTCAGTTAGTTGGAAAAATTTCCGATGGTGCTAAGTGACTATATTAGATTCGATTTGAGGAGTATTTATTGTGAAGTAGGATCGTATGAGCTCAACTCTAAATACAGCATCTGAACCAATCTTGCGATGTCACTTCTTATCTCTTCTACCAATTTACGTACATTTTGCAGATTAATTGATCAGGCTGACTTGTTTTACTGATCTTATATTCTTAATTGCACGGCGCACACACACAGGCCCTCCGAGATTTCTTGGTTATAAAAGGAAATACAAATGATCTGTAAATTCTTCAGACTATTGGGTGAACAGTGGATGTGTTATCCGATTTGATTATGAAACCTAAGTTTGTGTTCCTGTTTTTGCTTTCTTCTGTTCAAAATTATAATCAAGATTATGCTTGAGCTAGGATAGTAATTTCCACTTGACCTCCAAACAACCCGTGAACGAACTGAATACGTAGGACAATAAGCAAAGTTAATGAAAGCAAATAACATGACCAAGTGTGTACAAATCTGTACCTGTTCAAAAGCTCTCATGTTTGTTTTGCTAAAGTACCACATAAGTGACTGGGGCTGCATTTCGAGCTCTACATCTTCTTCTCCTTATAAAAAAAAAGCTCTACATCCTCTTCTTCTATCCCCAATACGCTCAACTATGCATCACATACTTCACTATTTCCGATATTGCGTACTTTTTTATTGATGCAAATATGCAGTAAGCTGATGGAATAATGGTTGATTTAGTAAAATCACTCAAGGTCAACTTGAAGCATTTAGGGTGGCCTTATTCTTGTTTTTTTTTATAATTGTGTTGTTCAGGTCACTTTCGTGCACCTAAAATATTCCACTGATACTTGCTACAACCCTTCATTAGAGGTATCGGTAACTCTGACCAGTAAGACTTAGGTATTTGGAAGATAACACCTAGCATATTTTTTCTTAAACCCTGGTATAAGAGAACTTTCACAGCGTTGTCACACACACTTGGAGGGCAAACTTCTTATTTTTAAGGTTCTATTTTACAAGCAGTAAGGATTTCGTAGGCTTGACGGAGTACAAGTTACTTGATTGTGGTGAAACAGTTTCAAAGGACATAGGATAGTGAAAGTAGTACATATTACTATATTGGTGGGGAGTCGTGTGTAATTTGTGATAGCAGGTTGATTGTCGAGATATGACAATACAATCTGGACTAGTCCTTCTTGGAAGCGGATGAAATTGCTCAACCATTGACATCAAAATGCAGTATCAATTCTATGCAGTAGTTTCAAAGGGCTTTTCTTATGATAGTTTTGAAGTCCATAACAAAAGTAGAATAAGCAGAATTTTAAAGAGAAAGAGCACCTAACTGAAAGAACATGAGTACCAGTTCTGATCATCCTCTAGGCTTGGGCCATCTCGGACTTTTCTTCTCAAAAATTTCGATGCTAGAAGCTGATTTAAACCTCTTTACAAATGAGTTGTTCATAATATTGGTTTATGTAACTTTTTATTGGCATTCTTCTTGCTTGTATTTTCTACTGTGCAATAATGTTGGACATATTCAAAATGCACAATCCACTCAAAACATGTTTTTTCTTATAACTGTGGTGTTCGGGTCAACTTGCACATACCTTGACTAATTTCAGGAGATACCTGCCACCCCCACCAGCAACGAGTACCAGGTAACTATGTCCACCAAGAATAGGACAGATGAGAAGAAATCACCTAGTATTTTTGTCTCTGCTAGAAATTGAACCTGAGACTCATGGTTCTCAATCTACTTCATTGACTACTCGGCCACACCCTTGAGTGCTCTCAAAACATGTTTTTAGTCCTCGTCTCCCTTATGATTTACACAGAGGAGTGATATGTCAAGCACTTTCCTTGCAGTTATCATGGGTTGGGTTGCCATTGTTTAGCTTTTATGATTATATTAAGTCAAGCACCCAAAGTGTGATCTAGTGGTCAATGAAGTCGGTTGAGAATCATAAGATCTCAAGTTCAAAATATTAGGTGATTTCTCCCTATCCGTCCAAGTCTTGGTGGATAGAGTTAATGGTACCTGTAATGGTGTGAGGTAGCAGGTACTTCGTGGAATTAGTCAAGGTGTGTGCAAATTGGCTTGTACACCACGGTTATAAATAAATGACTTTATTTGAGTCAAGACACGTGGTACAAAGTAGTCAGTCAAAGCTTTATCGAATTAACCATTGACCTTTTTATAACTGTTATGATTATATTTGAGTTCGGGCATGTGGTACAAAGTAGTCCAGTCAAAGCTCTATCGAATTAACCATTAACCCTTCTCTCTAGAGAATGGGAAATTGACTCCTTGCTCTTTTTTACGATACGCGCAGTGGGTTTAACAATAGGTTAGAAGTTTGGAGAACGACCTTAAAATTTAAAGGTTTCAAGTTAAGCAGAACTAAGACGGAGTATATGTAGTGCAAGTTCAGTGACGTGACACAGGAGACGGATGCGGAAGTGAAGATTGAGGTATAAGCTATACTCAAAAGAGGAAGCTTCAAGTATCTTGGGTCCATAATACAAGGAGATGGAGCGATTGGCGATGATGCTGCACACCGTATTGGAGCAAGTTGGATGCAATGGAGGCTCGCCTCGGGGGTGTTTTGTGATAAGAAGGTGTTGCTTAGGCTGAAAGGTAAGTTCTACGGAGTGGTGGTTAGACCAACATTGTTGTATGGGGCAGAATGTTGGCCAGTCAAGAACGTTCACGTTAAGAAGATGATAATGCTCAGATCGATGTGTGGTCATACTAGGAGAGATATGATTAGAAACAAAGTTATAAATGACAAGGTTGGAGTGGCCTCCGTGGCGGACAAGATGAGAAAATCGAGATTGAGATGTTCGGGTATGTGAGAGAGGCGTGAGGATGCGTCAGTTAGGAGGTGTGAGAGATTGGCGATAGCAGGAGTTAGGAGAGGTAGAGGTAGGCGAAGAAGAACTGGGGGATGTGATTAGACAGGACATGACACAATTTCAGCTGACTGAGGACATTGACCTTAGATAGGAAGATTTAGAGGTCGAGGATTATGATAGAAGATTAGTAAGTAGTTGAGTTTTGTCGCACGGTGTATGAGAGAGGTAGGGACTAGCCTCTTCATCTCCTCTTCTCATTTTCTTTGTAGTATCATTTAGGTTTCGCGTGGATCCATACTCTTATATGTGTATTTCTATGTGTTGCTTCATTTGTTTTGTATTGTGATATCTTGCTGTCTTATTTTTCTTGAATTCCTGCTTTGGTTACGTTTTCTTTGAGCTAAGGGTCTATCGGAAACAACCTCTCTACCCTACAAAGGTAGAGGTAAGGTATGCGTACCGGGTATGTTGTTTTTGCTCTTTTTTATCAGATCCTTTCCATTTAAGGATGTCCCAAAAGTTTTGTAGAATATGACCTGCTGCAAATAATGATATTCTTTCTGAAAATAAATAAAAGCTTCTCATTGACTTAATTAACAATGTATAGATGCCCCTTATATAGGAGCCGTTAGGCACAAAATATGGTGGAATGAATCCAGACATACGTGGATATAAGCTCATATGTTGATAAAAATGGGGAAATCATCCTGAGTTTGCTATTTGGAGAACATAGAAAGTTGCAGAAATTTCATCGTAGTATTGCAAAATGACCAACTAGAAAAGTGGTGCTGTAATTCTTTCTTTCGGAAAGTCGCTAGTAATGTGCATCGCAAGAAGGTGCTTCTTGCACCGTGGGGAACACAATCTATACTCAATTACCGAAAAGATACATGGCGTTGCAAATCTCCATCATATTATTGGTGTAACCTGAATTGGTAGAACAATGACAACACGTCCAAAGTTTAGAGTGGAATCCTGGTTGCATAGAAAGTCTCGTACCGGTCGTTAGATAGACAGTGGCACTAGAACAATCACCAGAAAGATGACTAGTGTTTAAACGACCCTAGAGTGTACCGATACTGAAACAATTGCTAGGAAGGATTGATGCATGAATAGTCGTTGTCAGTGTTGTGAATGGCGAGCGCCTCGTCGCTTTTGGCAAGAGGCGAGACGAGGCGAGGCAACAGGTTATCACCATTTAGGGTTCAGGCACGTTGCTCTCAGAAAGACGAGAGAGGCAATAGAGGCGATGCCTTTTGTTTTTATATAAAAAAAAGTAAAATAAAAGTTAAAAGTTTATATCGTTAGGGTTTTTGGTACGCGACTTCTGTTTCTCTGGGACTCTGGATATTTTGGTACGCCTTCTGTTTCTCTGGTTTTTGGTACGCAACTTCAGGTACTTTCTTCTTCTTGCAAGGTAAGGCGGCGTATAATAGATCCTTGGGGTCTGGCCCTTCCTCGGGCCCCGCGCATAGCGGGAGCTTAGTGCTCCGGGCTGCCCTTCTTCTTCAGTTAACAGTCGTTCTTGCTATCAAAATCTAAAAAAAATATATGGAAAAAAATTGCGTTCTTCTATTTCCTCCTTCAGTTCTTCTATTTCCTTCTTCTTCTTCTTCAGTTTTATTTTCTTCTTTTTTCCTCTGTTTCTTTCCTCTATTTTCTTCTTCTTCTTCTTCTTCTTCTTCAGTTCTTGTTTCTTTCCTCTGTTTTCTCTCTTCTGAGTTCTGCCCAGTTTTTTCTTCTCTGTTTCTCCTCTGTTTTTGTTCTTTAATTTGTTGATAATTGATAATTCTTTTGTCCTCTGTTCTTCCCTAATAATTTGATAATTTTTTGCCTATAAACAGTAGGTTCAATGGCATCGTCGGATAATAGCAAAAAGAAAGATAATTCTTTTGTCCTCTATTCTTCCCTAATAATCTACTGTCTACTTTTAATTTTTAAATTGAAATATTTGCTAATATGTTGCTATTGAGATTTTGATTTTTTATATATGCAATTAAATATTTTATTTTCTTGGTAATAATTGGTGCCGCACTAAAAGGCGAGTGCCTCGCCTCTCGCCTCGAAAAAAGGCAATGCAGGCCCTTGTCGTCTTTTGTCGCCGCACTCCGTCCAAAACACTAGTCGTTGTGGAGGAGTGACGCCTAAATGATCTTCCTGAGAGTAGTTATATCGATTGCCGCAGATAGGAACGACACCAACATCAAAAGGCGGTGTCACATCTTAGCCAACACCCCATCAACAACGAAAGCTATTCTGATACCTTATTAAAAGAAAACTTGTCATTGCATGATTAAATAACAATGTACAAGAGGTGCCTTATGTTGCATCATCAAATGTCCTTATGTTGTCCACGCTTCATATGTCCAAGCATGGGCTTGCAGGGGATGTTAGAGTCCCACATTAGTTGAGAGAATGAGTTATTGTCTCCTTATATGATCTTGAGCAATTTTCATCTCATAAACTAGCTTTTGTGATTGAGTTAAGCTCAAGAACCATTTTCTTAACATTTGCCATATTGTTTCTCAGGTTTCAAAATTTTACAACTTTACGTGGTACTTTTCTTTGCTAAACAACTTCACGTTCAAACTCCAGCAACTCTGTTATTTTTTCCTTAAACATCATATGCAAGTCGAACAGCTATTTATCTTTTGGTCAATTCGTGTTGTTTAAGATGGGATGGAGAAAAAGGATATATTTGGTGATGAAGTACTGAAGCATTGCTGCAAGGTAGATATTATGTGAGGGGAAAGATGTGTATGTGTTTACTCTAACTGGCGAGACAAACTAGCAGCAGGTAGAGGTTTTAAAATGAAGCAATCGAAATATTCAAGTTTTATTAGTTACTAACTTTTAACAATCCTGTCTCCTTTCAGGTTCTTTAATGATCCTAAATTTTCTTTCAGCTGTAGCTAATTAGGATCTTGTGTTTCAAAATGATTTAAAGCTAGGTAGTTCCTAGGAAGAAAAATATTTTATTTGCAGGCCCCAGCACACACAGTCAAGTCTGGTGGTTAGGCACTGATGGATTCTTCATTTCCTTTTCTTATTTACTACTGTTTGTGCCCATGTGTACATGCATAATAACATTGTATCCTTTTCATCTAGGGGATTGTCAATTCTACGCCGAGAAAGTTCTACCAGGAATTCGAGAAATCAGAAAATGGAGCTGAATGCCATTAAAGATGCCTTTGATCGAGTCACAAAGAAACAAAAGGTTGCATCATCAAAATCTCAAGAAGTGATGGAGCAGATAGGTCTTGAAATAGAACAAGCACTGTTGAGAATACAATCAATAAATGATACTGCATCTTTGAGTGAGCACAAAGTGATTCTTAG
The DNA here is from genome assembly GCA_029783415.1 of Anisodus acutangulus. Taxonomy (NCBI): domain Eukaryota; kingdom Viridiplantae; phylum Streptophyta; class Magnoliopsida; order Solanales; family Solanaceae; genus Anisodus; species Anisodus acutangulus. Next base: position 43,172,767 of record CM056501.1, on the reverse strand, counting down.
TGAACTAAAAGCCAAGTTGAAGGAAGTTGCTCCACTCAGTCAGTTGGAAGGAACACAAAAAGAGCTAAATGTTGCACTAAGCAAGTACCCAAAGCTCCTTGAGAAGTCTCTCAATCCTGATATATCAAAGTCTTACAGGAATGTTGGTTCTGATATCCATACCGTTAACCAGATAATTGCCAGCCATTTTTGCCGGGAAGGCCACTTTGATCTTGGTGATTGTTTCGTAAATGAGGCCAGAGAACCTGAAGCTGCAGGCCAAAAGTCTCATTTTCTGCAAATGTATCAAATACTTGAAGCCATGAGGTCTAGGAACCTGGAGCCAGCTCTGAGTTGGGCCACCACCAATAATGAGAAACTTAAGCTGAGTGGATCTGATATTGAAATGAAGCTACATAGGCAGCAGTTTGTGGAAATTCTGCAGAAAAGAGGTAGAGATGGAGCTTTAAGTTATGCTAGAACTTTCTTCCCTCCTTTTGCCACCAAATATTTGACAGAGATCCGGAGGCTAATGACCTGTATATTGTGGGCTGGAAAACTGGATTCCTCACCTTACTCAGATTTACTATCACCTGTCCACTGGGATAAATTGGCGGAAGAGCTTGCTCGACAGTTCTGCAATCTCATGGGTCAATCCTATGAGAGTCCATTGAGTGTGACCATTGCAGCTGGCATCCAGGGGCTGCCAACCCTTCTGAAGCTGATGAATGTGATGACTGGGAAAAAGCAGGAATGGCAATCCATGAAACAATTACCTGTGCCTGTAGACTTGGACAGAGAATTTCAATTCCACTCTATCTTTGTCTGTCCAGTGAGTCGGGATCAGGCAACTGAGGAGAATCCGCCTATGCTGATGTCTTGTGGGCATGTGCTATGCAAACAATCTATTACAAAACTGTCAAAGAATAACAGCACACGGCCTTTCAAGTGTCCTTACTGCCCCAAGGAGATTGAGGTCGGTCAGTGTAGACAATTGTTCTTCTAGTATGAATTGATCATCTCAACGTCTGTATTAAATCTTCTCGCTACCCCTCTTTATGTCTATGCTCTGTGAACTCAATTCATGTTCGTTCATTACTCAATTGAGTTCTTTATCTCTAGACATGTGTCAACTAGCTATCTATAAATAGCAAGACTAATTATCATTAATTGTAAATTTTAAAGAGTAAGAGTTAATCACAGATATTTATAAGTTTCATGTTGTCTAGATCTATTATCAAACTTGTTCTAAGCCAATATAAATATATTTTCTTTCTAAAATATAAAGAAAATGATGCATCATGCTTGATTCTTGGTGTGTAACTTTTTTAATGTCGTTTGTCCGCTCATTCATGCTTGAAGAGTTTTCTTTTTAACTCATATTAAGTGTTATCTGTTTATTGGGACACGTCTCTTTGGATTCCAGATCTCAAAGATCTGGTGAAGGATAGTGTTAAATTGGTTAAAAAAAATGTGACAGCCCCACAAATAAAGAACATGATATGAGTATGAAAATCGCAAGGGTAGCCAAGTTGGTGTAGTAGTAGAGCGCGGGATCGTAAGGTCACGAGTTCGATTCCCTGCATAAACCTTCTTGGTTGAGCCTGTCACACATGGCTTGCCAAGTGTGGTTAATCGGCTGACGTGGTTTGCGGTATTATGCGTCAGGGTTTCTGTCTTGTATTTCGAGAGAGTAGCGACTGCTGGTTCCTTCGTCAATAAAAAAAAAATGATATGAGTATGAAGACAAGGACAGCATCAACGAACCATGTAGTAATTGTTTTAGGTGTAACCTTTCCCATTGGCTACTTTATCGTATTTTTTTGTGACACATAAAAAAGTAAAGTAGATGTCTTTTCGATTCCAATGGAATTGTTTGGTTTGGATTGGTAAGAATTTTGCCTAAAAGGAGCCAGATAAGACGTACCAACTCCTATAACCCCTTTTGATATTATAGTACTTCTGAAAAAGCTCTAACAAAGTACGCAATTTCAGGAGAATAGCACCAAAAAAGTAAAAGAGGTACATTAATACCCCTTCATCTCAAATTATTTATGGTAATTATTAAAAATAATTATCAAAATTATTTTTAATTTAAAATTTTAAGATATAATTAGTTTTTTTTATTTTTTATTTTATCATTTATTCTTAATAAAAATGATACATAAATAGAGTAAATATTTAATAGATATATATTATAACTTCGACAAATAAGGGTAAAGCATGTTAAATATTCTTGCTAATTAATATTTCTTAAGAGGTGTGTTAAAAAAAAAGACAAATAATTTGGGAGGGAGGAGTAAGCTTAGTCTCTTTTTCAACTTTATTCTAATTATTTACATTCTTCTTAAACGTTTTTCTCATATCTTCCTTTCATGCATACTTCCATTTGCAAAAAAGCTCTCTATCCTTTTTCCTTAGTTTTACACAAACGTATAGTTAAAGTCACGCTAACGTGGAATTTCAATAAAGGGCATAAATTGATCACTTTTTCTTGCTAACTTTCTTGGGATTTTCAAGAACAGAAGATTTATGGAAACTAAATGGAGTTGATGATTATGTATGGTCCACGACTCTAAGCATGTGATTAAGCCTCCCCACAATTTCCCTTTTACTATTGGGATTAGAGAGAGGGTATATAATAATCCTCCCCTTTGTTGTATCATTATCTTTCAATTTTTTAACCAATTGATATTTGATAATTAAAATAGGGTGTACATCATGTCCTGTGTTTTCATATTTGGCAGCAGTGTAGAATTCCTTTGTATTCCACCTTCTCACATATTTTGACCAATAAGTTCGGCAATGGGCATTAGTGAATGCCCTTTTATAAAAGTTGATAAATTATGGAGTAGTACTCCCTCACTTCCAATTTATTAGTAATGTATGATGCGACTCGAGTTGAATTTTAAGAAAAATATGAAGATTTTTGAAATTTATATTAAATATGAAATAATATTTATGTGACTATAAGAGTTACACTTACAAATTGATAGTTATAGTGTTATTATTGTAGTCCTGCTTAACATATCATACTAGTAAGCACAGTATTGTTTAATAGTCTCATGTCGCTTGATTTCTGCTGCTATGAGTTATTTAGTGTACTTTGTTGAGTTTATTTAACTGCGTTAGTTACTGATTCATTTTTCAGAATGCGCTATCATGGCTTATTCGTTTTATTACCATCATTTTTATACTACTTTAAATTTCGTGTCTAGGTCTGATCGTTTCTCTTGCTTTGCTTCTGCTTATGCTTTGCCTTGAGCCGAGTTTCTTTCGGAAACAACAGGTCTACCTACCAAGATAGAGGTAAGTTTTGCGTACATTTTACCCTCCTCAAATCTCACGTTGTGAAATTTCACTGGATATGTTGTTGTATAAGAGTTATGATCTAACACATGCTATAACATTTACGTGGCTATAAAACCATCTGATAAAAAATAAAATGAAAAGTTCAAAATTAAACTACTATTCAAATATAAAAATCTCTTTTGAAAAAGAATAATTGCACTTGGTATTAGTCAATACGAGGGAAATGTGTTTATTTGCTCATTAAATTAGCCCTGGACTTTTGTGCAATGATTCAGCAGAGGTGACCCCAGGATCATTAGAGAATCGTTGTGATTTGGTTTTTTTTTCTGGAGTTATCTGATGCAACCAGGCTCATGCTGTGTACTTCAATCAATACATATTGTCCTTCATCAAACTAAAGTTCAAGAACAGATGTTTTGCATTGATCATAATAAGAGAAATTAAATGAATTGAATATAACACCCACCTTTCCAGTCTCTTTTCTTGGTCCATTCTTGACTAATCCATCAGCTATTTAATTTGATTCAGACAAAAATAGGAGAGAAAAATATCCTTCTATTTAATCATCTATTCCCTCCCTCCCAAAATACTTTATCATTCTTGCTAAAAATATTTATCTCAAAATACTTATCGTGTTGTTTAATCAAGATAAAATTAAGTACTTTTTTTCATTTTACCCTTATATTAATTAGGAGGTTCTCACCATTGATAAGGTAGATATTTATTGAATAAAGATTAGATGAAATATGTTAAAAGGCTAAAATAGTTAAGATGATGTCTTTATAAATGTTTTTTTAAGGAGCATGTAAATAAAAAATGCTATAAATATTTTGGGACAGATGAAGTATCAAATTACACAGCAAACTAAATCATTCCATGCAGAATAAATGTATTAAGAGTGTTTTTTTCAGTTATTTAAGCTCAGTAACAATAAACAAACATATCCCATTATTCTGCAATGCCTATACCTTGAATTTCCACCAAACAAAAGATTAGAGGGACAAATCACTGACACCAAATTGAGGAAGGATTATTCTGTTCATCTCCATTTAAACATCATTAAAATCTCTACATAAGAAAAGTTAAAAGAAAGGATTATAAAAGTTTTGGGAGATAAGAAAAGACAGAAGCACATAGCTCCTCTAAACCCCACCTTCTCACTGCCTTCATCAATCAATTACCCAACTTTACCCTTTCACTATCTGTTGTTTTCCTATGCAGAAAGCGCCGAGCCGTCGGGTACCCTTTGTCGTTTTTCTAGTTTTATTTTTTTTCTTCATAATGGATAGGCCCTATATTTTAACCTAATTTCTACAATAGAAAGAAAAAAAAAACTAAAATCTTGCATCTTCGAAGCCGTGCAAGTCACTGACTCTATTCAACGATTTTCTCATAATAGCCACTTTAGCTAGCCTTTCAGCTGCTCTCCAAGCCGATGTAGGCGTAAGTGGCTCGGTTTTATCGTCCTCTCTTTGTTGTAAGTTTGTTCTACGCCGATGCGGCTGACCCTGAGATTGAGTTTGCCGTTTGTGATGCAGCTCAGATAGCTCAGTTTCCAAGCCATGAACGAATTCGCCAGCTGAGCTAGAATTCGACTGAACCAGCAAAGCTCGAGCCGAGGACAACATGTGGTGCGCGCCGGTTAAGTCATTTCGCTCGATCATTCGCCGAGACTCGGCTATGGCTCGAGTAGAAATTAAAAGATCTCTGAGCCGTTGGATATTTGGTGTTGATGATCGAACGGCGTGGGGACGTCGGACCAAAAGAGCTTGTTCTTTGCAATAGACGAGCTCTTGAGTTGATGGGTCTTTGTAAGAGCATCTAACGGATAATACATGGTGGGTCCCAATTGCTGACGTGGGAACTTTTAGTTCCACCAACAGATCCCTTTCTTCCTCGGCGTAAAAATCGCCGAGTCGGAGTGAACCGGAACCGAGAGCAGCGGGCCGGTTCGTGTATGAGTAAACCGCTGCTACTTCTGCCGGTGCTGAACGGGAGACGAACCCTAGCTGAACTTGGAGATCCTGAACGACGACGTTTAATATGACTCCGATGAATTTTGTGAAAACTTCATCGTTGGATTGGTTAAGTCCGATAGAATGTACCGGAATCTCCAAGTTGTTGAAGCGCGTCCAGGTGGAAACGATGGAAGATTGATACCGTTGATTGGTGGAGATTGTGGTGGTGGAGCGTTCATTTGGATCGTCTGATAAGAGCATGATGCTAGCGACGGGATTCCGCTCTCTGCGATCTTCTAGAACCTTTGCAGCCTTTTTGAGCGCGTCGCTTGCACTGGTACCTCTTCCATCTAAAGCAACAATAGCATCCACAATGCGACGTGCTGATCGTTTTCCGTTAGTTGACATTCTCCGTAACGGTAAAAGTCGTTTGGATGTTGTGGAGAAGGCTACAATGGAAAGCCGATCGAATGAGGATAGTGATGATATTACTAACCTCATCGCACGTTTCATCATTTGGATATTCTGAGCTTTCATTTTTCTGCTAACATCAACCACCATAACAAGATCAATAGGTGCTCTTCTAGCTGTCCTTGCAAACGCTAACGGAGCTTTAAGTTTCAATATTATCACACACGTCTCATAACTCCGGCGAACTGATACAACTGCAGCTTCAGGCAATAACCTCGCGTCGAAGTTGGTACAATTTATCAAACTCTCCTTCAACGGCTTCACGTTTGCGTCGACGAAAAATCCTTGAAATTCTTCCACCACATTATCATCATTCTCTTCATCAGATTCCGGTATCGGATTGAACCGTGAATCACCAGTAGGAGACATCAGTGGCTCATCATCATTGTACACCTTCAAAATAGGCCTTCCCTGAAGCTTGCTTTCAGTTGTAAATTTGACATCTCTTTTTGCTTTTGGTGATGGAGATACTTCTCTAATGGTTTTCTCTTCAACCTTTACTGGCTTTTGAGTATCGTGTATTGATAATAGAGGCAGCTCCTTCCACTCAGAGTTGCAAACAGGACACAAAAGAGCAGTTTGTTTCCTTAACAGAGCTGCGATACACGGGAAGTGAAAACTGTGAGAGCAACCAGCCGTGAATATGGCAGTGCCTTGCCCAGTCTTCACCGTCTGTAAACATACGCCGCACTTTGTCTGCTATACAGTAAAAGAACCAAGTTAGAAAAAAAATACACTATTTTGCACTTTACATTTCACTGTGCGGAAATGTGTATGATGGCATAACATAAATGGACAGAACAGTGAACAGTATTAATAAGTTATTGTTACCTTAGGCAAGTGTAGGCTGGATTTGAGAAGCGAAAAAGTGGAAGGTGAACGCGGGGAAGATGGTGTAGAGCGGTTGAAAAACCGGTGGCTGTTTTTGGTTTTGCAATGAAGCTTTGGACTTCCCGGCGCTGACGCCGATTGAACAGTGGCGGTAGGTGGCGGAGCATCAGTTGTTCGGCAACGGAGTAATGAACTGGAAACTGGCGGAGACTGTAAGCGTGGCGTTGAAGGGTTAGAGAAAAACCCAAATTTGGAACTGAGCCTTGGACTAGGAGTTGGGTTTGTGTTCTCTTTAGTATTATCTCGATCTCTGGGGATCGATGTACAAAAAGCTCTTCGCCATCCCAAAACCATTGTAAGTGCTCTGATTCTTGTCTCTTTTTCTATTGTTTTTTCTGCTTTTTGTTGTTTGTTGCTGTGATGATGGTGGTGGTAATGGAGAGGGAAAAAAGTTTGGCTCTATGAAATGGGATTTGGTATTAACAAACCAAACGGAGTAAAAGACATAGTAAGGGAGAAGATAAAGAACAAGACAAAAACAAACAAACTTATGTTTCCTTTCGTCCCTTTGTTTGAATATAAATCCTTTTTGCTCTGCTGCTACGTTCCTTTCTCTTTCCTTTTCTCTCTTTATCTCAATCAGTAAACACAAAAAGATCACTGCAAATATTCCTAAAAATACTTTAATGTGAAACTGAAATCCCAGTGCGTCTCTTTTATTGGATTGCAGAGGCTTTTTCCGAGGTAGGAATTATTAATATCTTAAAAAGGATTACCGGCAAATGGAGGTTTGCCTGAAATTGGTTTATGGCAAGTCAACGTGTTGGCTTTTACACTTATTTGCAGACTATTTCTATTTTCGCGATTATATAGGACTCTGTATGGAGACCCTCTCTATATTAGCCAACTTGCATCTTTTTTTATTCTTTCCGTAGTTAGATTTCTTTTTTCTACCTTTTCCCCTACACTGGTTTTCACCTTTACATCTTTTTTACTCTTACCCACGTGACTCGTTTGAGTACACTTACAATCTTTTTTTGATATTACTGCGTATTAACTAGCATAATAATTATATTATTACTAGTAAGTATGAATATTAAATACTACATTCGTCTAACGAATTATGAACTTTGGAATGTGTTGGTGAAACTAGGAGTAGTACTATTTTTAAGTAACACGATTAAGACTCATACTTCCTCCGTTTCAATTTATCTGATACCATTTTCTTTTTAATTTATCTAAAAAAAGAATATCATCTTTCCTTATTTAATAACTAATAATGAGAACATCTCTATTTTACTCTTGTTGGCTCTCACTTAATTTTGAAAATGTGCTTATTATAAAAAAAAAATCAACAAAAGTAAATACTAAAATAAGGGTAATTTGGTAAACATATATAGTCTTTCTTTATTTCTTAAACTCTGTATCCGATCAAATGGCGCCACATAAATTAAGACATAGGGAGTATTTACAATAACAATATACCCCGTGAAATTCCACGTAGCGAGACATGAACAAATAAGAATCATAGTTAACACATTTTAAATCATAATAAAATAATTGACTTTTTAAAATTGGAGATGATTTCATATTTTTTTTATATCCAGCTTTCTAGAGATAGTAGTCCCGGTCCCTTAACACTACTACCACTAAATCGTGGGATGTGCCTGAATGACCAGGGTTCGAGAACAGAGCAACGAATATCACCTACAAGGTCCTACCGCAGAAGAGAACAAATTGCTCCCATCGAGGTTCAAACCCACGCTGCAGGCCTCCGGCTATATTTTAAGTTCATCTCCTTTATCATATCCAGCTATGTCCGGGGACTGAGATGATTTCATTCTTGTCCAGATGAAATGAATAATATTGCGGACGGAGCGAATGAACATTGAACCACGGCCATCCGTAATTATTATGTATACCATGTAAAGTGATACAGTAACTTTAGAGGTAGACGGAGTAATGGCCATCGTGGGCAATAAAAATTTATAGTACTTCAATAAATATGATTTAATGGAATATCATACGCCCCGATTGTAATTATTCATCCATAGATGCTTGAGGCGTTGTAACACTACAAATAAATATACCGGCGCATAAATTATTTAAGGTAGGCTTGTTGTTCCTCTAATTTGTACATTGGATAGAAATGAGTATTTCCCTTCTTTAAAATCTACTCTATGGCCTATGGGTGGTTTGGATGCTTTTTTTTTTTTTTAGCTTTGAGAATTGAGATTAGCCCAACCATTTTCTTATATCTCACTTATCGGTGATTTTAACAAACAGGATTAAAGTCCAGAATTTAACCACTAAAATTTCAAAATTTTGGCAACTCGCTATAAATAGATTTTTAGATTGTCTTGTGATAAATTCTGACTATCACTAGAAATTGGCCACGAACCTTGACAATTCTGGTGGATCGCTATAAAAATCATTAAGCTGCCTTGTTATAAATTCTAACGGTCGTCAGAAATTGATCATTCTAAGGAGTCACTATAAATATGTTTTGCAAAATTTCAGCTAACATGATTTTACTTCAAAATTAATCCAAATGACTCTGCATTTGATATCTAACCTTTTAATACTAATTCAATAATTTTCAATTGTTAGATTAAACACAAACCTTAAAAAATCAATAGAAAGCTAAATAAAACTTAACAGTAGTCTTAATCAAATAAATCCAAAACAAACATATATAAGCAATATATTGGATTTATTGTAAGAAGGATGAAGAAGCAGAAACAAGAAGAAGATGAGGAAGGAGGAGATCTGGGGGTATACAGTATTTTGGACCCTCTATATGTCAGTGAGTGTTCTGTTCCGGTAATCACGTGTTCTTCTTCCGTCCATCTGTCCTCTTCTCCCGTCCTTTCCAATATTTCAGTTTTAACGCCGTTAGCTCCCCTCGACTGTCAATTGCCGTTCTCATGCATGGGAAATTGCACCTTGAGTATACCAACCCACCCACCCACCGGCCACCACCGCATTAAAAAAATGAAATCAACCTTTAATCTTTGTGAAGGGGAAAGTTTCGAAGGCGAAACCCCCATCTCAGACGTAAATTCGCAGTGGGATGTAAATCGAGGATATGCGCTAGTGGCAGCGCAAGAGGACCTACGGACACCTAACTCAAAGAACAACCATTGCAATATTTCAGCTAAGACTGTCACCACACGGATTCGAACTCGCAACGTCGGAGTGATTGTACCCAATCACCTTGCCACTTACCAACTCGCATGTGTGGGGCAACCTCTAATCTTATTATGGTCAAATTAATCCCCTCATTGTAGAATATTTGCCTTAGGGGAGACTAAAGTGTTGGAGATTTCAAAGTAAATAAGAATCCATTGTTATTTTTAAAAGATATTTTTGAACTTCAATTAATTTATTTATGTCAAAACTCTTACGTATCTGTAATTTGCAAAACCCAATATTAGTAAAATTAAAGTTACTTACTTGTGTCAGGTAAGACTTACAACACGTCATTAGCAAATAAGAATGTAAAATTAATCAGCTATTCAATATTAAAAAGTGTCCATCTTATATAGATAAAGGAATTACTCCTACTAGCAGTATAAATATTACTCCTACTAGTAGCTTTCTAGAAATCCCGTATATAAGTTTTAAAAAAAATAGGGATGAGGTCAAGGAGTAATTAGTGTCAAATAATTTACCCTCAGCCTTTTTCTAATTTACTGCAACATTGACTACGTGCATGGGCTTTGGGGGGTTGGGAATATAAACGCATTAATTTTGCCATCTTCTCCCGGTTTAATTATGTCCCTGACTTCATTTTTCTTCTTCACAGTTCGTGAATTCAGTGCTATCTTACCGGTTACCTCGGTCACTACCCACATCGTCTTCTTTAAATTCTTTTGTTAAAATTTATGTGTCACAATTTCGTTGTTGGTCTGTTCTAAAAAGTATATTATATTTTTATATTTATAAATAATTTTATTTTATGAAATAATTTATAGTTATATATTTATAAAAAATTTATTTTGAATTACATATTTAGAAACAAAAAAAAATTAAATTTTTATATCAAGTCAAATAAAGTCACATAGACGAAGAAAAGATCATATCCATGTGGCACGTGATTCGCTACTTGTCAAAAGGCTAGTGCATTGGGTGGTGGTCCAGTTAGGGGCTGAGATGGGACACTAAATGCGCGTCAGAGCCATCGTCGTGAATGTTATAAGGGTAAAATTGGCATACTCGTATTTCTCTTTCATCTTTTTATTATCTTACGTCTTATATTTCTTTTATAATAATACTCCTATCTAGTCTTCATCTCAACGCGTTTGACTGAAGAAAATTTGAAGTAGTGATGTAATTTACGTTTGCATTACTGATTGTAGAGAAAGGACAATAATGATTGAAAATGTATAAGTCGTTCAATTTATGAACTAACTATACAAATTTATAATGCATGGGTTATTATTTGGTAAATAGTAAATGTAAATTATGTTAGCAATGAATAATAATACAGGTGAAGTGTTGAAGCTTTTGTATTTAAGTAAGTTTAAAAAGGAAAAACATATTACTCCAAAAATTTAGACAGGTGAAGTATTAAAGCTGCATTTCTTCGAGTGGTCACACCGTGTAAACCCCAGTCTAAAATCCATAAATCCATAAATCCATAATCATATGATACGCGTAGAAATGCATCAATAGTTAACTTCTGAAATGAAATTATATTCATGTGGAACTGTAGCCTTCCCTACATTGTGCATTTGGGCTTAAGCTGTTTCTTTTAGACACAGTAAACATAGTCCAAAGGAAATGCAACTGTAAGTTGCTTCACTTGTTTAGCCACATTGCATGTGGAAGTCACCTTACCAAAACATAAAATGGACAAGCAACTTTCAATCGCTAATTTTATCAACAAAAAATTCTCAAGATCTACAGATTTGTGCAGTCTATCTGAATTTGATGTCCAAAATAAATAATTGCAAAAGTAAAACCTATGTATAAAGATGCCTAAGTAATTCTGTTTTCAGCAAAATGCACATTCTAATACTAACAAAATCGACAAAGGAAGATGGGAGTGTAGAATCCTAGGAAAACAAACCATTTCTAAATCTTCATTAGCAAATTGCAACGCTCCCCTCAACATATATTTGTTAAATTAGACAAACACATGGAGTTGCCTTTGACCATACTCCATTGATGGACAAGTTGAAAAAGTATTCTTGATGCAAAAATAAACAATCCCCTTCTTCAGAATCTCTTTGTTATAATTAATTAGGCTATTGTCTACTGAAATTAAATAAAGGTGAGTAATGTGGCCTATCAGACCTACCCCATTTTCTGTTGACTTAACTCCAAATTTAAAATTATTATGGTTTAGAATAAGATCAAACCACTGCCTTATTTTAATCACTGAGAGAATATCCAAATTCACTTGTTCTGGACACAATGACCGTTTTTTCATTATTTGAGTATTTTCTAAAACGGCTTTATTTCTTTCTCTTCCCCAAGATCATGAAAAAGTGCAAAGCAGACACGTAGAAGTGTATTAATTTTTCTTAGGGAACCTTTCTCATTAATACAAAATATATATAGGTGTACAATGTTGAATCCTTCTATAATAAGGATTCCAATTCTACCATAATTATACAACACAAAATATGGTAAATATATACCTATGTACACGTGCTAATACATCCCCTCAGTCTGAGCGGGAGGAGACCGGATGCTAAGAATGGATCTGAAATCAAGGAAGAGATGTATAGGAAGGCCTTTTGTGAATATATCTGTATACTAATAAGAGGAAGGAACATGTAAGACTTTGACATGACCGAAAGCAACCTTCTCACTAACAAACTGGATGTTCATCTCAATATGTTTGGTTCGATGATGCTGAACCAGATTATGAGATAGATAGATAGATGGTGGATATGTTATCACAATAAACCAAAGACGCCTTACGCAACAGACACTGAAGCTCCAAAAGAAGGTTTCAGAGCCAACAGATCTCAACAACATTAGCAACACCTATGTACTCTGCTTCTGCATCGAATGGAATAATGTGGCTTGTCTCTTGGTAGACCAAGAAATGAGATTATCTCCCAAGAACACATAATAGCCCGAGGTGGATCGTCGCGTGTCTGGACAGCCTGCCCAATCAACATCCGTATATGACATTAACTTGGTCGGTGCTGAGGGGTAGAGATGTAATCCATAATCAAGTGTGTCATTAACATATCAAATTATACTTTTAAGGGCAGTAAAGTGAGGCTCCCTGGGGTATGCATGAATAAGCATACCTGCTGAATAGCATAAGCGATATCATGTCTGGTGAAAGTAAGGTATTGTAGGGCACCTGCAAGACTCCGATAGAGAGTGAGATCTGAAAATGGATCACCATCCAAAGCACTGAGCTTTGATTTAGAGTCAAATGGAGTAGACATGATCTTGCAATTTGCCATTTTAGCATGTACACAATCTCATCTGGATACTTACGTTGGCGAAGAAACATAGTGTTTGCAGATCTAGTCACTGAGATCCCAAAAAAATAGCTCAACTTTCTCAAGTCAGTCATAGCAAATTCTGTTTTGAGCAGTGCAATGATCTCATTTTTCAACAACTCAGATGACGCAGTGAGCACAATGTCATCCACATACAATAACAAATATGCAATGCTACTACCTCTATGAAAAATAAATAGAGAATTATCGCACTTGCTGCATACAAACTCAATCTGCAAAATATACTGCGCAAAGCGATCATACCAAGCTCGAGGGGGTTGTTTCAAGCCATAAAGTGACTTACGGAGATGACATACATACTGAGGGGCTGCAGGATGGACAAAATCAGGCGGTTGGTGCATGTAAACAGTTTCTTTTAAATTTCCATGTAGAAAGACATTATTTACATCAAGCTGATGAATCGGTCAATGCATACCCATAGCAATACTCAGAACTGTGCGAATCGTGGCTGGTTTAACCACCGGACTGAAAGTCTCACCACAATCAACACCCTCCTCCTGATTGGTGCCATTAGCCACAAGTCTTGCCTTATATCTCTCAAGATCACCAATGTCTCTATATTTATGGCGAAAAAGCCACATGCAACGGATCACATTCACCTCATCCGATCTAGGAACCAAATCTCATGTGTGATATTTCGTTAAAGCATTAAATTCCTCACACATGACTGCATTCTAATTAGGGTCAAGTCTGGCTAGTTTTGGGTTTTTGAGAATTGGGGAAATTGTTTGTGTTAATAAGTTAAACTGGATTTTGGGCTTGAAAATTCCGTGTTGGGCACAAGTTTCCATTAGGTGAGTGGTTACCGTAGGTGGATGGGTATTTGTTGGGTTTGTGGTGTCGGGTCACCAGCTTGGTGGTTGGTGTTGGAACGGTGACATGTGTTATCGACGGGACAAGGCATTGGGTAAGTTGTGTCAGGGAATGTCCTCGGGTAGGGTGGTTGAGACGACGAGTCGGGTGAAGTTGGATATGGTGTCGGTGGTGGGTTGGGACTGTACCGGTGGTGTGTTAGTGTGATATTGGTGTTGCGACTACCGGAAATAGTTGTGGTCGTGGTTCTGATGACTGTTAGGGTTCCGATGAAGGGGTGGTTTACTGGGTTAGCGGCTACGGTGGTTTCTGGAGGCTGCGACACAATAGGTGGTAGTGGTTGGTTCCGGTTGGTAGTATGGATGATTACCGGTAGTGATCCAGAGATGTTTTGCCAATTGCCGGAGATGGTGGCAATCACGACATGTGTGACGGAGATAGGGGCGGTGACAAGGGCGCAGAGACGCTGTCGGTGGGGACAACAACAGGTGGCAGTGTTGGACTAACGTAGTTGGCTGGGGACGACGAAGGAGATGCCGGAGGTGGCAGTGCCCCGATCGGGGTTTGACTGAGCAGTGGTGGCGGCAGATCAGAATGGAGGGGATGTGGAGCTTAAGATCGGACTTCCAGTGGTGGCATTTTGTGCGCCTGCTACCACCGGAACAGTGACAGTCTGACGGAATACTTGTTGGACAAGCGGTAATGGGTCCGAATCTTCGAGGAATTGGTAATTCGTGACTCTGAATTTTTTAATGTTGTCAAACAAAAAACCATACTGAACAAAAGTGACGTGGCGAGAAATTTTGATTTTATCGTTGGAGAGCTCATAGCACAGGTATCCCCTATAGTTTAACCGGAAACCAAGGAAGGCACACATAGTAGATCTGTGTGCCAATTTGTGGGGGGGGGGGGGCGTGAATGTCAGATTAGGGTAATACAGACAATCGAAAATTCTAAGATGGTCATAGGTAGGTATCCGATTGTAGAGAATTTCGGTCGGTGTCCTATTTTGAATCGCACGGGTAGGTAAAACGTTGAGAATGTGTATACCGTTTTTAGTGCACATACCAAAAAAGTATGAGGGAGAGACGCATGAAAAAAGAGGGTACGAAATCATATTATTAATAGTTCGGAGAATTCTTTCAGCTTTACCATTTTGAGGGGAGGTATATGGGCACGAGAAACGAAAAACCATGTCGTTAGCCGCACAAAATTTATGAAATAGGGAATTATTAAACTTTCGACCATTATCACATTAAAACGATTTTATGTCTTTTTCAAATTGCATTTTAACCTATGTACGAAACTCAACAAATTTGGAGAACACTTGAGATTTGAGTTTGAGTGGATAGACCCAAAGAAAGTGAGAGAAATCATCCAAAAATACCAGATAGTATTTGTGGCCTAAGTTGCTGGTTATGGGAGATGTCCATACATCTGCGTGAATAATGTCAAAGGGAGAAAAAATAGTACTCATAGAAGTCGTAAATGGTAGTCTAACATGTTTTCCTAACTGACACGAGGAGCAACTATGAGAAAGATTCTCTTTGTTGCATTGGATCAGAATTCAATTTCTAAGAGAATCAAAAGCGTGAGAACCCGGATGACCAAGTCTATTATGCCACGTAGAGGGAGATATGATTGTTAATACGGTGAGAGGAGTGACACTAGCAGCTGATGTGGGTAGGAACGGATATAGGTCCCCCTCACTATTGCATCTCGTAAGGAGTTTCCCGATATGGAGGTTTGTTACAGAAAATCCAAACGGGTCAAAATTAATTGAGACAAAATTATCGGTGGCAAATTTTCTAACAGAAATTAAATTATTGATGATGTTTGAGGCATAAAAGACGTTTTTAAGAGAGAAGTGGGGATGCGGTGGTGGGGTAAGGGTGTTGACAAATCCTTGAATTAAAATGCGGTGACCATTACCATCCATAATAGATTGTAGAGTTTGTAACTGACGCAATTGAGGAAGATTACCTTAATTATTGGTGAGATGAGACGTGACACTCGTATTCATGTACCATGCATTATCTGGTTGTTGACGAGTCATGAAAGCTATTTATTTTGTTCTCGGGAAAGATAAGCGGAAGAAACAGAAAGTAATTGATAGGAAGCACATAAACCGAGGGAGGTTTGTGTTAGAGAAAAGAAAAAGCATACAAAACTTTTGGGGCAACTTGCGGTGCTTTGGAAGAGAAATTAGAAAGTAGGCAGCCTGCAGTGTTTTGGAGTATTTCTCGGGTGAAGAAGAAAGAAACGAAATAGGTTTAGATTTTAGCTCGTGATACTATATAGAAGTGTATTAATCTTTCTTATGTAACCTTTCTCATCAATACAAAATATATATAGGTGTACAATGTTGAATCCTTCTATAATAAGGATCTCAATTCTACCGTAAATATACAACACAAAATATGGTAAATATATACATATGTAGACGTGATAATAAGACAGAATAAATCACTTTGTTGGGTTTGTGTATATTCATTCCCTAAATCAATTATTAGTGAAACTTTATGATCTATACAAACAGAAAATCGGAGCATGTTATTGGTCGGGAGACTTCATATAGAAGAATAAGACCGATATTTTCAACTCCAAAAGATTTTGCTTCATAATTGAAGTTGAATCTGTTCGAATCTCAAATATTGACTATATTCCAATAGGAACCTTATAGAATTGAAGACGGGCGTCTTGTATATATCACTCGATAAAATAATGAAATGTTCTTTTCTTCCTTTTTCTTGGGAAAGCGGAGAGAGCGGATGCAAAGAAAGAAGATTAAAAAAAGATAAACTTGTGGGGAATAGAAAATTGATGATTTTGATACAGTAATTCTATCCTTAAGAAATTTAAGCCTTCACTCGTGTTGATTATGAATTTGTGGCGGAATTCTTTAAGGATTTTACTAGGTCAAGGCGAAATATAAGTTCAGTAATGACTAGAATTTATACAAGATCACGATGTAAATATTTTGAGAGGAAGAATGAACTAGTATTAGGTAAATATCAATTATGCATATTTATGAGGCAAAAAGAGAGTTTAGTCTAAACAGACACAACTCTTCTAACATGCACTTTAAAAATCATCTTTTAAGTTTAATCAAAACATAAATTTTAGCTTTTCGTCTCTTCAAATTACTAATTACACCAATAATAATAAGATTTGAACCTTGCACCATTTAACATAAAATTAATTTACAACAATTGTGCTGCAACGTTAATATCTAGTATGGAATTTTTTATAGTAAATGAGTACACACTTATTACAGCACTTTGGTATTTCTTCTGATTCCATACAAAATTCGAAGTCCTATGTTTAGCTCAAAGTAGTAGAAACAGAAGATAAGTGCAGAAGAGATGTCATAATGTAGTCCTTGACATGTAAAATTATTAGGTCAAGAAAGGCAGAAACAAAATTATGCCTTACTTTTTCCCAGATAATAAAAAGGGACCCAATTCTTTGCTCCAAAAGGTGGAATCTCCCACCCCAGGAGCCCCCACACCCCGGTCCGACAGGTCTATGAAGGAGGTAAATCTTGGTGACTCAATTGATTTCAAAGGTTAGACTGTCAGCTGCACAAGGGGCCCTCCTTTATTTCAAGAAGAAACCCCCACACTGCCGCTGACGGGATTCGATCCTTGGTCTTTGCTCCAAATATCCCCCTTGAAACCAATTGAGCTGCCCAAGCGGACAAAAGGGACCCAATTCTTAATATTAATTTCATCCAGCTATTGGAAGCGCACAAAATTATTTTGGAGGCGCCGATTATCAACACTTTAATCCACATCATTTATTGTAATTTTCCTTTGGGGACCTCTAGCTTAAGTGCGCTACTTATTTAAGGGTGAAAATCATTTAAGTTCTCCAGCTTTACTCTAAAAATCAAATACCTCCCCCAATTTTGAGCAATCGACATTTTCATCCTCTTATTTCAATTTCCGGCCAGTGACTGATAACTTTAGATTAGTTGACTGATCATCAAATGGGTAAAATGAAATTTCACCCTACGAGCTAGCTTTTGGGGTTGAGTTAGGCCCAAGATTCATTCTTTACATGGTATCAGAGCCAGACTCATTCCAATTCATTGTCCACCGATGTTGGGCCCCCAAATTATATTATCCCCGCTCCAATTAATAAGGTCTGTACGTGCAGGGGAGTGTTAAGAGTCCCACATCAGATATGAAATGGGAACATGAACTCCATATATAGTCTTGGACAATTCTCACCCTACGAGCTAACTTTTGGGGTTGAGTTAGACCCAAGATCCATTTTTTACAATAATTTCTTGATTATTTTCATTAATGTAAAGGGTTTTTATATACATGATATACAATAGTAATTCTAGGCTATAATTACGAAAATTAAATATTTACGTAAATAATACAAAATATTGCTACAATAATTACAGATATACAAAATCACTAATTATACCAAAAGAATATATTTCCATATATTCTATCACACCCCCGCAATCGTAGCTGGCGGTCGTCATACGTTGAGATTGTCCCTAAAATTTTCAAACAGAACTAATGGAAGACCCTTAGTAAATATGTCAGCAATTTGATAATGTGAGGGGACATGCAAGACATGTACTTTTCCACGAGCCACATTTTTGCGAATAAAGTGAATATCCATCTCGATATGTGTTAGTGCATTGATGTTGGACAAGATTTCCCGAGAGATATATCGCATTAATATTATCGCAGTAGACCAATGTAGCTTTCTGAATATGAAAATGAAGCTCTAAGAGGAGGTTATGCAACCAACAGGACTCAGACGCCACATTGGATACCCTTCGATATTCGGCCTCCGCGCTAAAATGCGACAAAGTGGCCAAGCGTTTAGCCGACCAAGAGACCAAGTTATCACCAAGAAACATACAATAACCAGATGTCGAACACCAGGTATATGGACATCCACCCCAATCAGCATTTGTATAAGACATGAGAGTAGATATCAAAGATGGATATAAGTGTAAACCATAATCAAGAGTGCCCTGAATGTAACACACAATGCGTTTGAGAGCGTGCATGTGTTCTTCCCTCGGATCATGCATAAATAAACACACATGCTGCACTTCATAAGTAATATCGGGCCTCGTAAACGTAAGATACTGAAGAGCCCCCGCAAGACTACGATAGTGGGAGAGATCCTCGTAAGGTGTGCTAGAAGTAGCACTCAGCTCTGGTTTAGTGTCAACCGGAGTAGGAGATGACTTACATGATGACATGTCAGCCCGTTCAATAATCTCTGCTGCATACTTCCTCTGGGATAGAAAGAGACCACGTGCATGACGAGTGACAACTATACCAAAAAAATAGCTCAATGGCTCCAAGTCTTTCATAGCAAATTCCAAGATAAGAAGAGATATGATAGACTTGCGCAGTTTGTCAGACGAAACGGTCAATATAATATCATCCACATATAACATAATGTATGCCATAGAAGTACCGTGACGATAGATGAACAGAGAATGATAAGACATGTTGTGCGAAAACTCAAGAGTAGACACATAATCTGCAATTCTTTTGTACCAGGCCCGAGGAGCCTGTTTTAGCCCACACAATAACTTCTTCAGCAAACATACATGATTAGGATGAGTGGGGTCCCAAAATCCAAGGGCTGATGCATGTATACAGTTTTCTTGAGTTCGCCATGTAAGAACGTATTTTCCACGTATCTTTTGTATTGGGCCAGCCCACGTTGTTCACTCCTATCCAGCCCATTACCACTCCGGGATAGGGGTCCGTTACTCGTAGCCAATGGGGTATTTTTAAACCAAAGCGTCAGTTTAATCTCAAATCTAATGACACTAAATCCCTCATATCACGTAACCCCGTGTCTGCCTTTCGTGACCCGAATTGAAAAATGGTCATGAATGACGAATATAATACTCTTATTGAAAATAAGACGTGGGAGTTGGTGCCCCGTCCACCCGGTGTTAATGTGATTCGTTCTATGTGGATTTTTGCTTATAAGGGAAAATCTGATGGTTCTTTTGAGAGGCATAAGACTCGTCTTGTAGGTGATGACAAAACTCAATAGGTTGGCGTGGATTGTGGAGAGACGTTTAGTCTGGTGGTCAAATAGGCAACTATTTGCACTGTTCTCAGTCTAGCACTCTCAAAATCATGTTCTCATTCTATATCCGATATGAGACTCTTAACAATTTCTTGTCATAGTACTTAATAAATGCACCATGGGGATTGTACTACAATATTATATGTTTCTCCAATTATGAGTCTATACTGGTGCAATGGGTATACTAATACTAGGTGAACAATCGCATTATCTCTTGGAGTCTCGAAATAAAATATCAACGATTAGAGAAAAACCTTTGATACGATGAAAACCGAAATGATACGTGGCATGGTTTAGATGTGGGAATCGAAGGAGATGACATAATTATGCACCGAATGAAAGTTGCATCGGGGTGAGTCCGAGAACCAAATCAAGATCGGGTAGCAACCGAGCCAAGTGATGCTAGATGGAGGACCGGGAAAGTTCAGCGCGTACCCGTTCCGGATATGGCGCTAGTCGTTACTCTTTGTTCATTAAGTGACCGTTATTCTTATTTAATTGCATTTAATTATGGAATGATTTTCAGGCGTAAATACCTTATATTGATAGCTATAAAAAGAGTCCAACCTTCATGTTGGAGGGGCATCACATTTTGATTACTCATACTTGCGCGATTTCATTGTAATCACAATTGTTAAAGCTCTCACAATTGGCTCGGACCTGAAGCAAAACAGCTAAGGATCGGATCAAATTCATTAGACAGTTTTTCGTAAAGATCATATTATTTCAGGCTATTTTCTTGCTTATTATTTTCATTTATACACTTATTGTTAATTGTTTATTACACTTATTTACAAACCGACTCACGTATCTTTAAAATTACTTACAAATTCAAATATTCCTTTTTGGGGTAAACAGTCTTGTCCTAGGATAAAAATGTATTTGCTCCAAATCTATATACTAAATTTGTAAATGCATGATATGTTTGCACATAGGTATCTCTCAATTAAAAATGGTTAATTAATATATATACTCTCACCTCAATAAATAACTTAACAATGCTAAGACGATAGAATCTGGTGGAGACATCCTGTATCAGATAAATTTTCACCTATATACTGAATATATAACATCAGTGCCGTAGTTTTTCTGTAATAGATAGTTCGTTCCTAAACTATCTGCTTCAAAAATATCTAAAACAAACGGAGGAACTTTTAACAAAGCCTCCAAATTAGTTGCAAACTAGCCTCTTCTAATTTGAAGCCCATACTTCAAATATCTGTTTCTGGGAATTGGTTACTTAACAGCAAATGTTAAGGCCAACATTTAAGTGCACCAGTAAGTGTGAACAATAAATTATCATCAACTTGAAATCTTTTCGAGCAGAGATTAGGGGTTATGGAATTCCTAATTTATGTGTTTAGTCATAAATACCATACTATTAGTTTTACCTCAGCCAAACATCATAAACTTGCAATAATGAAAAAGAAACTAGGTAATGGATAATTTGAATAAGCCCTCCTACTAATTACTTTCATCAATTCAAAGTCAGCCGACTAGATGCAGCACTAGCCACTAAGCAAAGATTTTCCTATTCGTTTCCAAATTAAGTGGTTCAAATGCCATTTTGATTTTCAATTGTCATTGATTGAATACAAGAAAATCAGATATTCTGTAGATTCACAAGATTCGGGATAATTCTTTTTTTATAATTTAGGTATAGTTGGTAATGATTAGGCAGTGCACTAATTCGAGAATTTGAGAATGATTAATTAGCCGCAATAACTTAGTCTCTGTTTAATGAGAGATAAAACCAGGGTGCAAATGTTTTTTTTTAGGAGTATTATTATCTTTGTACATTTGCTTCTTTTTTAGATCTCTGCTAAGATTTGTTTGTTTCTTTACCTCATTTATTTTATTATATTATTGCTATTACTATTTATTAATATTGTTGGTTTTGCATCTTTTCTTGAGCCGGGGTCTATCGGCAACAATCTCCCTACTTTGTGAAGGTAGGAGTTAGATATGTGTACATTACCATTTTCAGATTTTACCTGGTGTGATTATACTAGATACGTAGTTGTTGTTGTAAAACCAGGGTGCGAATCCCATAACAGGGATTTCAGTTCTAGCCAAAATGCCATTAGTAGAAGCCAACTTTGCAAGATAAATAAGTCAAAAAGCATCATTATCAAGTTTTCTTAGCACTTCCATAAATGATATTGTGCACTTTGCTTGTTTACTTTGCCCATTGAGTGGGGGGTTTGCCATAGCCATCAAAACCAGCTGGCAAATAATGAAACAGCACTAATGTTAATATGCTAGTCATGAAGTTGACGGAAGCAACAAACGTATCTTAAGATTTTTTTTAACTCCAAAATCTTGGGTTCATTTTTTTGTATAAAGTAAGGTGACTTGTAGATATTGCAGTGTGTCATTTGCTTGGTTATGAATTTTATTTTTGTTGATCATCTTAGTATACCTTGATTAGTTTCATAAATATCTGTTACTATTTTTCATCAGCATTGATATTAGATAACTTTATCTATCAAAAGAATTAGACGAAAGTATCTAGTGTTTTGTGTCCACTGAAATTCTTAATTATGACTTTTTTTGTGTCAATAACTAGCCTAAATTCCAAATTAATTGGAGTAAACTATATATATAAGATATGTCCATTCACCTCTATTGACACCGCATTCGAGCACTATACTAGGGTGCTGACATAGCACAGACTAAGGTGGACACGTCTTAACAAATTCAATGTTGAGAGAATTCATCATACGTTAAACTATTTATAATTATATATCAACCTATAACGATCCTCCTCATTTATTTGAATGTTTTACTCATAACAACAAAATTTTGGTCATTGCTTTGGCTGAAATTCTGGCCTATCAAGATAACTCTAGTACTAATTAACAAACAAGAATTCAAGAGAAGAAATTTAGAAAAGAAAATGAAGCATAACAATGCAAATTTATCTTAATTATTGATCACCCACTTGGTATCCCAAATTGAATATAGAATTGAACTGCTGGTCAAGACATTAAATGACAAGTGCTCAAGTCAAATCGCTTTCTTATTCCAAAAGGTGGAATCTCCCACCCCAGGAGCCTCCACACCCCGGTCCGACAGGTCTGTGAAAAACTAAGGTAGGGTAAACTTTTTAAAGTGACTGGTCCCACCGCATTACGGCCCCATACCCCAGAAAACCCCACCTCCGGCCTGGCCCTACGGATTAGTATACACCGCTTGGCCCTACGCGTATGGAGGAATTTTTTGGTGAACACGCTCCACTCTCACGATCGAAGTGACTAACACTAACCTCAGACAACAATACCTAATGTATTGGCCACTGGGCCAAACACTTTGGATAAGTCAAATCGCTTTCTAAAACACTGGCCTCTTGTGGGTTCCAAACTTCTTTAAATTTTCTAGTGCTACCAGAAATTTCTTTTCCTAATTTAAGGTTGAAAGCAGAGTGAACGGTAATGGAGAAATCTTATCTAACTTATATAGCACACTCAGCTAGTTCAAAGTAATTTATATAAAGAAATAATTCATGATCAACTTGATGCATTCTTTCTTTCTAATTAATGGGATAAATGACGGAAATTCCTACAACTTGGACTTCTTTTATAAGATCTTAGCTAAAAGTATATCATTAACATGTAAAGTTTTACTGGCACCTGGCATTTAGGCCAAAATAATATTAATTTACCGTGTTTACCAGATATATTTGAGGGGAGAATATGTATTAACTAACTATTGTTTAGAAATAGTAGTGTAGGTAATTACACAAGTCATAGTTATATTATTTTTATTGCATAACACTGGGTGTGAGGAAAAGTTTTCAAATTTGGGGGAATACGAATAATTTTAGTCTTAAAGAATGCACCGGGAAATCAGGAAGTTGTGTAATTAGGAAGGATTATTGAACTTTAGTTTTTTTTAGCTGCGCCGGCGCCATCATAGTAGATAATTGTCGTTTTTGATGTTTTATAAATAAACCACTTGCCATTTTGAAATTAGGGCCAATCATTGACAAAGATGTTTTTGCGAACATTTGACTAGATTGTTCTCCCATATACACTTAATATAATGTACCACGACTGTTTTAAGCTTCTTAAAAAAAATTAATCTCTGTATAAAACAATATCTCTAGTCATAAAATTGGAAGACGTCAAACTACTGTCGTCAGTCATTGCTCAAAATCAAATTAAAGTCAACCGATAAGACTAAAATCTTATATGGTTATTGTATACTAGGGACCCTTATATGGTTTTTGTATACTAGGGACTCTAGAAATAATACATTATCTCCGCAATTACCAAAAAAAAAAAGATTCCATATTAAAAACAAAATTTGGCAGCTCAAATACAACAAACCTATAACTATTATCAGAGGTCTAGGGTTCAGACCCTGCTGGGTACGGAGTCGTCCTTGTTAGAGAGCGGTTTACCTTCAAATGTGGGACTTTTTATTAAGTATTTGAATTTAGCCAAGCTCCAATACAAGTACCGAACACCTGATGAAAAACAAAAAAAAGAAACATGTATTACAACCAATCATGTCAAATGAATCAACACTATTTAAGTACGCTTGAGATGTAAGAGATCAGCGTTGAAGTTTCTATTTGCGAAGTTAAAGCTTACAACAGAAGATTTAAACATTAGAATGTTGTATATGTTGGAGTTTCAATGGTTTAAGTATATCATTTTCTTTGCTCGTTGAACTTACACAAACAGTTCATGACAGAAAATATACTTAATGGATGAGTCTAATATTGTAAGCCCAATGAGCTAATGGAAAATTAGCCCGACGAAAGTCATAGAGAGAGCCCTAGTCTACCGTTTTCAAAGGCCTGAAATATGTCGTGGTCTGTATTTGGCATTTTCTTGGATTAGTTCGGAAACTTGACGGGCCGAAGTCCATTTTGGCCCATTTCAAAAAAGTTGAGAATATGGTGGACTAGCCCTGGGCTTATTTAGTAATGAGTCGTTTGGTAGGAGAGATAAGTTATCTCATGTAGATGAGATTGGCATTGGGTGGGATAAGATGAGATAACTAATTTCACCCTTTATTTGGGATAACTTATCCCACCTTTTATCCCATTGTAGATGGGATTTGATGTGATATCAAAAAGTGTTATCCACCAACCAAATATGGGATTAATAATTCAATCTCATCTTATCCCTCCTACCAAACGAACCCTAAGTGGTTTAAGGTTTGTACGTACATTACACAACAGTATTTGGCTATTGGAGAAATAGAGCCGCTGGTTCTGTACAATTGATTATTGCAATCCATTGTTTTTGCAATCATTTCTTTATAAAATTAAAAATATTTTTCATTGTCTAGAAAAGAAGAGGCATAAAATTAAGTTTATTTTCTTGCATCAAACCGTGACTAGCCATGTTAAGTTATGTACAATACTCAGGTTCAAACACTTACTAACGTAATCATAATTTCAAGCATGCGATTACCTTGAGAATGATGAACCCAAGCAAAAATATGAATAATACCTATTTTAATTATGAAATATTCTGATTTCAAGTTTTTATACACTATAAAAATGTATATCACTATCATCTAATTCTAAACTTCTGGAGTATTTCTTTTCTCTCTGAAAGAGAATAAGTTTCTAAGATGTACTCATAACAAATTAATAATTACTATTATATTGGCAAATGATTAGACGCAAGATGCTTAGTGGATGGAAATAGTAAGGATAGGTAATTCATGTTGCTAACAGTGATAATCATATTGAGTATTGCGTGTTTACCTGTTTACCATCTTTAGCAACAAGAGAGAAAGTCACTTAGATTATATAACTTAAACGAGGATATCATTATAATAGGACCAATTTAATTGGCTCTTTCTGAAGCTACTAGGCCTACATCATGTAATTGGTCCCCGTAAGTATATCCTTCACAGAAAAACCAAAGGGGTCAAACTCAATAGAAACGGAATTGTTACGAGTAAATTTTCTAACAGATATTAAGTTTTTAATGATGTTGGGAGCATAGAGGACATTATTTAGGGAGAAATGTGGGTGAGGTGGTTTTGTGTGGGTAGTACCATAACCTTGAATTGGAATGCGATGACCATTGCCGATCGTAATAAATTGAGGATACTTTAAACGAAACAGTTTGGAGAGATTACCTAAGGAACGGGTGAGATGAGAAGTGGCTCCCGTATACATGTACCAGTTTTCGTCGCGCTGCTGTATATTTAATGAGCTGAAGACCTGGCCAAAATCAGTAGGGGCCAAGTCATAGGCAGACTACTGTTGTTGGGCTATCATTATGTGTGCCTGCTGGGCCGCGTTTGGTGCATGGCGTGGGCCTGGGAAGAACCTAAAATACCGGGCTGCCAATTTGTTGTGTACTGGGCTGCGACTACTGTAGGATATGGACAGGGGGGCGAGGACTAACTGCTTTGGTTCGGCCTACTGGAAAAATTGGTTGGCTTGGGCCTGTTGGCCTGCTCATCCCCCACGCCCGCAGCCTCTGCCGCCTCTGCCATTCACGCGGCCTTTGCCGCCTCTGCCACCTCCATGGTTGCCCCGCGATTGTTGGTTGTCCGGCGGTGGTGGTTGGCCGACAGGAGTGGCGTTTGTCGCCGGAGTTTTAACTGCTAACGCCTTTTGATTATGTTCGTCCTGTTTGGCATGTCGGATTTCTTCCAATAGTAATTATGAACGGGCCTTGTTGAAGCTATGTAGTGGATCGACTTGTTGGATCATAGTCGCCCTTCGGTAGGCCAGCAACTGGTTGTAGGACCATCTTAGTTTCGGAAATTGGTGTCCCCACATTGAATAATTGATCTGCAACTAACTTCAATTGATTACAATACTCGGACATGTTGGAAAAATACTCAAAACGTGTATTATTGAATTGTTCCTTCAGATACACGACACGTGTGTGTTTGTTATCCTGAAATATCTCCTCCAACCGTATCCATAACTCACAAGCTGAGGCTTCAGTTTTCATAATCGTATGAAGCAAGTCCTTAGAGATGGTGTCATAAATCCATTGCTTGACGATAGCGTCAAGTCGGCGACATGCCTTTACGTCAACCTCGATAGGGCTAGGGAAAGAGTCGTCAATATGATCAGATACTTTATAAGCACATGCATGAATGCGAAAAAGTTCAACCCACGAAGAATATTGTCCATCTTCTTGGTCAAGAACTAAGGGAATGAAATTCTTGATATTGGTGACGGCAAATGCAAGATGGAAAGTAGAAGTAGGAGAGGGAGTGGGTGGTTGTGGGTGACGACTAAGGAAGAGGAGGAAGGTTGTGGGGGAGGTGGGAGTAGCCATGGAAGCCATTAGAGTGGTTGAATTTGGTAGGAAGAGAAAGAAAAATTAGGGTTTATAGGGTGGGGGAAGCCGCCGACCAATGAGAAGGAAGGGGGGGGGGGGTCTTGTAGAGAATTTTAGGTTTGTGTGTTTTAGTGTTTGACTCTTGATACCATGTAAAAGTGTATTAATCTCGCTTGAGGAATCTTTCTCATCAATACGAATATATATATATAGTGTGTGTACAAGTAGAATCCTAATTAATTGAGGATCTATATTTTACATAAATACACATAAATATTAATTACATAATATATGAAAAATATATGATAATATATTCGCTATCATGAAAGACTCAATGATCTCATTTTTTTTAAAAAAAAAAATTTGATTTGATCGCCGTACGACTGATATATGAAATCTCAACAATGTCCGTTATACTAGGTCCGGACAAGTTTGTGTTCCCGAGCAACTGAAGAAACTTTACCTACGTGACTATAGTCTATTCCATACATAATTGGGACCAATATGACAAATTTTCATTTTCACAAGATCTCTATCACGGGTTAATATTTCTCTTCATAAAAAATGTAAGATAGAACCAATGCTTTTTTTTTTTCGATTCATCCATGGTCTATTGAGAAAAAAATCTATCAAAATTCCTTAATTTTGTTTTTTCGCCTTTTCTTTTCTTTGTAATTTAGCTCCCACGCTTTGCATTAAATAGCATGCAGATATTTTCTGCTGTCCCATCTCGTCTAGAAATTATGCAAAAGTAAATACAAACTTTTCTTTTTGTTTCCTTCAGCTGTAGTCCAGACAATGACAACCTTTTCGTTCGCATGCATTATCACCAGTAGAAAATCTTCTGCTGACCGATACGCACGATACATCCCGAAATATCCCTAAATTAAATATCCTGAGGCTCTATTTTTGGGATTTAATTTTTGTACTGCTATAGTGTTTAAGATTTTATTCAGATATTGAACATGCAATACCTAATAAACACCTATGTGCCGTTCATAAAATCTACGTTGAATTATCTGCACAATGCCGATCGACGAAGTGGCTGATCGTATTCCCAAGTTCAAGTCAGAAGACGATGGGCTCTTATGAATTAGTGACAAATTCAAAATTTTCATTAAGAGAATTTAAAATATAAAAAAATAAATACATGAAAAAGTTTAAGAAAATTTAACGTCTACATACTATATATACATAAAAGATAATTTTAACCTTGTATATATAATATATAATTTTCAGGCAAAAGAATATTTGCGAACCCCTTATGCCTCCATCTTCTGAGATAACCTATTTACTTTGATCATGTAGGTGCATTTTCTTATTCTTAGATTATGAATTTTCGTTCCTAGAAATTTCCTTGCCAAGTGAATGGCTAAGAGTTCTCGAGTTGGACAGTTTTATAATAGAGATGCTACAAGACACAAAATCGGCAAAATTTGGTTTTGTAATTGATTACAAACGTTTGTTTCGTTATATGATATTTTATATAGGAGAGTAGAATAAAATAATAAAACTAATACATATTTATTCAAATTGTAAATGGACATCAAAACTGTATAATCTTGGAGAATCATTTGTACTTGGATACAACATGATAGATAATAATATTCTCCATCTATTTTGTAATTATTATTTTGATGTAATTATGTAAATTAGATATTCTCATACAATTAGATTTATAATTATAAAAACACACACACACATATATAATATATATATATATATTGCATTAATAAGAATCCTTCAAATAAGGAGAATTACACTATTCTACATGGTATCATAGTCAAACCCTAATCTCACTCCTACCCTACACAACCCCCCCTCTTTTTGCACCACCGAAACAACCATTTTTCATGGATTCTCCCGGGTGTTCCTCCTCCACCCCCGACGTCACACATCCTCCTCCTCTCTCATTCTGTCCTAACTCCTTTCATCCGGCCTTTGCCGTAATAAATATCAAGAACTTTATCCCTTTGGTTCTTGATCAAGAGGATGAACAATACTCATTGTGGGTTGAACTATTTCGAATACATGCTTGTGCATACAATGTCCTTGATCACATCGATGTCACCACGCCGCGTCCACCCGACGTGGAAACGGCTAGATGCAATCGTCAAACAATGGATATATGACACCATATCCAAGGATTTACTTCATACTATTATGAAGACAAGTGCTTCGGCTCACAAATTATGGACAAGACTAGAGAAAATCTTTCAAGACAACAAACACACATGTGTCGTGTATTTGGAGGAGCAATTTAATAACACTCGTCTTGAGAATTTTGCTAATATGTCTGCCTATTGTAAACAATTGAAGTTAGTTGCAGACTACTTATCTAATGTTGGCAATCCAATTTCAGAAACAAAGATGGTTCTGTAACTAATTAATGGTTTGCCAAAGGGTGAGTATGACACACTTGCGATAATGATCCAACAGACTGATCCCCTCCCCAGTTTCAACAAGGCCCGATCATAATTACTGTTGGAGGAGACTAGACGTGCCAAATAAGATAAACATAATCAGAAAGCATTGGTAGTTGATGCACCGCCGACCATCGCTGCAACCGCAACACGCGAACCACCAAAATCATTATGGTGGCTGAGGTAGTGGCAGAGGCCGAGGCTGCCACAATGGATGCGACGACAGAGGAAAGGCCGAGAGGGCCGATCCAATTCTGGTGGACAGCTACGGCAGGCCCAGTCCCATATCCCCTGGGCTAGCCCAATGTCGTGGCCAACCCTCAGAATTGGGCCTTCCCTTGCCCTTACCCAATCGCCCCGGCCCAACACCCGAGTTCGACACTAAGTATATTGAGCCCTGCTCCTGGACTACACCACACGGGTTAGCCACAGCAGGCCCACTGCTCTACGACCCAACAACAACAACATGCATACTGTCTTATGACCCCTACCAAACTGAGTCAGGCCTACAACACTATAAATCTCCAACAGCCCGACGACGCATAGTACGTGGATACATGTGCCACATCCCACCTCACTCGTGACTCTGGGAATCTCCCATAATTATTTAATTTGAATAATCCTTAATTTATTTTGGTCGGCAATGACAATTGCATTCCAATTCAAGGCTATGGCACCACTCAAACACCATCACCTCACCCTCCTTTTACCCTAAAAATGTCCTATATGCTCCTAACATCATTAAAAACTTAATCTCTGTTAGGAAAAATTGCTAGTGACAATTCCATATCTATTGAGTTTGACCCTTTTGGTTTTTATGTGAAGGACCCACGTACGGGGATAACTCTTACGAGATGCAATAGTGTGGGGGACCTATATCCTTTCTCATCCAATTCCGCTGCAAGTGTCAGTCCACCAACCTCTCTAGCTGCAATATCTCCATCAACTTGGCACAGTTGACTTGGGCACCCAGGAGCACCAGTTTTTAATTTTCTTAGAAATCAAAATTTCATTCAATGTAATAAAGAGAAATTTACCCACGCTTGCTACTCTTGTCCTTTAGGAAATCATGTTAGACTTCCTTTTAAATATTCATTGAGTGTGATTTTTTCTCCTTTTGATATTATTCGTATGGATTTATGAACATCTCTCATTACTAGCAAACTGGGTCACAAATATTATTTGGTACTTTTGGATGATTTATCTCATTTTCTTTGGGTTTATCCTCTAAAATATAAGTCCCAAGTTTTCTCAACTTTGAATTTCAAGTATATGTTAAAACCCAATTTGAGAAGACCATCAAAACGTTCCAATGTGATAACGGTAGTGAGTTTGAGAACTTCCCCTTTCATAAACTTTGTGCTAAAAATGGCATGATGTTTTGATTTTCTTGCCCCCATACCTCACCTCAAAATGGTAAAGCCAAAAGAATCTTGCGCACCATCAACAGTAAGATCCGCACTATGCTCTTCCATGCTTCCATCCCCTATTCCTTTTGAGTCTACGCATTGCACATGACAGATTACCTTCTTAATATATTACCAACACAAACTCTTCAAAATAAAAATTCAACCGAAATTCTCTTCCGTAGGATCCCTTCTTATGATCACCTTCGGATTTTTGGTTGTCTATGCTACCCGAATCTCGCCTCCACAGCCTCTGACAAAATAGCACCTAGGACTACTCCTTGCATTTTCTTGGATTTCCCGTCGAATCATAGGGGTACTTATTCTATGATTTGTCCGCAAATAAAATCCTAGTCTCTCGCCATGTCACATTCGAGGAGAACATTTTCCAATTTGCAAACATTCGAAAATTTCAAGTCACTGATTTCAGCTTCATTGACGATCTGGGCACTTCCCCTCTCATTAGAAATGCAATACATGGAGCTAGTATTCCATCTCAATGCTCACCGCACTGCCAACTATCCCGATGATCAACCCCTACCCCCGTTGACCACCCCCCTGCCCACTGCCCCCGTCACTACCCCACAACACCCGTCACTGCCCCCGACCATTATTCCTACACACCGCATGGAAACCCATGCAAGTACAGGATTTTCAAACCAAAAGTCTACTTTAACCTATCCACTCAAACTATTTCACCTCTACCTAAAAATCCAAAATTAGCCAAGCTTGACCTAAATTCAGAGATAATGGTGAGCTTAAATGTCATAAGGCGAGACTTGTGGCAAATGACACGGGGCAACAAGAGGTAGTTGATTGTGGTGAGACATTCAATCCAATGGTTAAACCTATCACCATTCGTACTATTTTGAGCATTGCTATGGGGAAGAATTGACCGATTCATCAACTTGATGTGAAAAATGCGTTCTTACATGGAGATTTGAAAGAAATCGTCTATATGCATCAACCACCTGGCATTGTACATCCCTCGTCTCCTCAGCATGTCTGCCGTCTTCGCAAGTCACTCTATGGATTTAAACAAGCCCCCCGGGATTGATATGAACGATTTGCCACTTACTTCATGCAGATCGGATTCGTGTGCAGCAAAAGTGATAATTCACTTTTTATTTTTCATCGAGGTACTGACACTGCATACCTTTTGCTCTATGTGGATGATATTGTCCTGACTGCTTCCTCTGATATACTGAAAAATGAGATCATTACCTTGCTCAAATCATAATTTGCCATGACGAACTTGGGTAAGTTGAGTTATTTCTGGGGATTTTTGTGACTAGATCTGTGAATGCAATATTCCTGTGTCAGCGTTAGTATGCCAAAGAGATTGTTTACAGGGATAAAATGGTAAACGATAAGATCATGCCTACTTCAGTTGACTCGAAGTCGAAGCTCAGCACCAATGATGGGGACCCGGTGCGTGATCCTTCTCTTTATAGGAGTCTCACTGGCGCACTTCAGTATCTTACCTTCACTAGGCTCGATATTGCCTATGTTGTTCAGCAGTTGTGCTTGTTCATGCATGCTCACAGGGAGCCTTACTTTACCGCTCTTAAACGTATCATTCGATACGTTAAAGGTACCCTTGACTATGGATTAAATCTTTATATATCTGCACCGACCAGGCTGGTATCATACACGGACGTCGATTGGGGCGGCTGTCCTGACACACGTCGATCTACTTCCGGCTATTGTGTATTTTTGGGTGATAAACTCATTTCGTGGTCTGCAAAATGGCAAGCCACGTTTTTCCGTTCGAGTGCAGAAGCAGAATATACAGGCGTTGCGAACGTTGTTGCCGAAAGTTGTTGGCTAATAAACCTCATTTTAGAGCTGCATTGTCCTTTACGTAAGGCATATATTGTCTATTGTGATAACATATCTGCTGTCTATTTGTCTCATAACCTGGTTCAACATAAGAGAACCAAACATATTGAGATGTATATTCATTTTGTTCGTGAGAAGGTTGCCATGTGTCATGTTCGGGTGTTACATGTTCCTTCTTCCTATTAGTACGCAGATATATTTATTAAGGGACTTCCTCGGCTGCTGTTCCTTAACTTCAGATCCAGTCTCAGCGTCCGGCCTCTGCCCGCTCCGACTGAGGGGGGGGGGGTGTGTGATAGAGAATATATTAATATTCTTCATATTTTCTGTAATTATTATTTTGATGTAATTATGTAAACAATATATTCTCATATAATTTAATTTATAATTATAAATACCTATATATCTTGCATTACAATTATACACATCAGACTTGACATTTGTCGAATTATGGGTCACGCTACATGTGGACCGACCCGACCTGATTGGTTTAGAGAAGTACCGCACCCTTTCTAAAACTAATTCTGAAGTGAATATGAATAGGAGCAGGGGGTTATATTCTTTAACTACTACTACCCTGCTGTATAAAAATTACAGAGCACTCTCCTTTCTGATTAATCCACTACTCAGTGATTCTTTCCACAAGAAAAAGGCACATATATCAGGGCATTTAGATGGTGGAAGATTGATCAATTTGTTTCTTAAAGAAACAAGTTAAGACTTAGATGAAATTTTGTTGGTTGTAATTTCTCTTCCACTATCTTAACAAGTGTACATTCTTGTTCCTGTTACTGAATTAATCTTACCTGATAGAAATCTTTCTATTCATATTTGGCAAAGCTTTTGAAAAATAAAAACTACAGCAGTGGAACTGGAGCTAGGGGGCAACACATGGCCCATCTTTACATCTCTTCTACTTTTTCTTTTCAAGATTGGGAAAGATAGAACTGTTTAGTATGGTCTCAGCACTGATCCAAATTAGAGTCTAATAGTTATAATTGTTGGAAATTAGCCTTTGGCGGGAGTTACGACCGACCAACTTTAACGGCTTAAACACTAGTGTTACGTATGTTGGAGAATCCGGTTCTTCACACATGCATGATGTACTAAGTACGTAGATAACCGTAGGGCCAAGAATCGTCAAATTTCATTGAGAAATGAAAGAGATATTGGTTCACGAAGTGAGGTGTTTGAAGCATGGAAAGTGTGGTGTTGTGTTCAATTCTCCCTCATCGGTAGAGGAAGAAAGAATTGTTGTGTATATAAGACTCGAAATGTGTTTGGGGTTTGGGACCCCAAGGGGTATCCCATGTGTTTAAAGGAGGAGGACCTAGATGTGCTTCGGTTCGAGGAAAGACCACACGCGCGCCGCCGCCGTCCGATTCAGGCTCGGTTCTCGGGTCCACGGGTCCTCTGTGAGGCTGTGGTAATGGGCCGAAGTTTCAGATGTGCAGATTTGGACGAAATTCTTTCAGATGTGATTTGATCCCTGAAGTTTCAAGATGCAGTTTGGTCCTGGTTTCAAGATGTACGATTTGGTCCTGAAGTTTTGAAAACGAGCAAACGCTCCAAAGACTCAATCCATAATGGTCATTATTTGGCCAATAATGGTCATTATGGAGCGATCCAACACCTCTTCCTCCTATATAAACACCCTTACACCGTTGTTGAGGCACACTTGATATACTCGAAAATACCTGGCGAAGTATAGCAAAGCAGTTTCTTCCTAATCTTCCAAGCATCATTTCTTATTCAATATTCTTCACGGTAGCTTTTGAGTTTCCTTTGCTCAATTGTTCCATTGCTGTTTTATCTTGGGAGACGAATTGTCCGGAACGTATAAAGGATACATACGGGGCAATATTGTCTTAAGGACAGAGTGCCACACTCGACTCAGCAAAAATCAAAGCAGTTTCCGGTCTTGTTCAAGAAATATTGTAATTTCCAGTTTTCTAGTTGAATTGTAATTTCAATTCTTACGTAAGCAGTTACTTGTAATTTCCGTTTCTGCAAATCCTTTGTAATACCCAACAATAATTACAATAACAACAACAACATACCCAGTAAAATCACAATGTGGGATCTGGGGAAGGTAGAGTGTATACAGACCTTAACTCTACCTTGGTAGGTAGAACGACTGTTTTCGAGAGACACTCGGCTCAAGAGAAGGCACAAGCTCAAGCAAAGTAAAGTAAAGTACGACAAACAAAGTGAGTAAGTCATGATAGCGAATTCTGAAAGGAAAGAAGCAAAAGAGAAGCATTATCTAATGCAAGTAAATAAGACAAACAAAATACACATAGCAGCATAAATCAAACGTCAAGAGACTATAAGACAATACTGTGTTTACCAGTATGCTAGGCTAAGCGAGCCTACAATAATATTACTACAACTGCCAGTTTGTAAGCATAGGTAGGACTACGCTGGACTACATACTACCCTTCTACACTAATACGTGTCCTCCATAACCCCATATCTAAGGTCATGTCCTTAGTGAGTTTTACCTGCGCCATATCCCGTCTAATCACCCTTCCCCAATACTTCATCGGCCTACCTCTACCCCTCATGAACTCGTCCATAGCCAACCTCTCGTACCTCCGCACTGGGGCATTTGTGTCTCTCCTCTGCACGTGCCCAAACCATCTCAACCTTGCTTCCCGCAGCTTATCCTCAACCGAGGTCACTCCTACTCTGGCGCGGATATCATCATTTCTAATTTTATCCCTCCTTGTATGCCATATCCATCTTAACATCCTTATCTCTGTAATTTTTATCTTTTGGGTGTGCGAAGTCTTGACCGGCCAACACTCCACCTAATACAATATAGTCAGTCTAACCACCACCCTATAAAATTTGCCTTTAAATTTTGGTGGCACATTTTTATCGCACAAAAACTTCATATGCAAATCTCTATTTCATCCATCCTGCCCAATACAATGTGTGGCATCGTCATCAATCTCTCCAAACATAGAGATTATTGTAATAGTTATAATTACAATATATTAGGTATATGTCCTTGAATTTAGAGACTAAAGACTTTTTTCTCTTACACTATTGGATTGGACGCGTCACGTCTAATATAGTGTGAAAAGTACATAGGAGTCACAATTTATCGCGCAGTGGCGGAAAAGTAAAGCACTTTTTCTTTTTTTTGTTTTATGTCTACACTTTATATGGTATCACTTGTACTACTCGTAATCCAAATTCCAGTAGCCTTCCTATTTGATGATGTACCATACTCAAAAAGGAACATTCTATACAGCATTGGCATTTGGATAAAGTCTATCCTTAAATATGTGTCACAATAGGCCACTTGTCTGTAAAATCTAATTCAGAAAAATGATTCTACTAGACGGGTTTAGGAAGCGGACAAAGTACGTTTGCTTCTCTTATATTTACAGAATCTCACTTTAACTTTGTTTTTTTTTCTTCTATTAAATATCGCAATGGAAGTAGGGAGAATCTCTACAACTCTTGTTCCAACTGATTTAGGGAAAGGTCCAATTGAACTATCGCAAAAGTTAAATGAGTTGAGTTGGATAAGGACAAGTACTCATGATGCTTATGATGAATTTGGGATATTATTGATCAAAGTAAATTACTTTTCTTAACTTCAAACAAAGCTAGAAATTAGAATAAAATATAAGGGATAATTAAGTCACGGTCTAAATTAATAAATGACTCTCTTACCCCTTCTTAGAGATGAGATTAAAAACAAAGATAATACGAAAAAATTAATCTTCAGCAGAAAAAGGGAAGCATAATAGTTTTACATTGAGTGTAGGCAGAGATACAATATCTTTTATTTATTTCTTTTTACGGTTTCGTTTCAGCCGGAATTTTTTTATTATAGGTCCGACCGCTTAGCCTATCATATTAATATGCGCAGTATTGCTTTATAGTCTCCTGTAGTTTGATTTTTGCGGCTATGTGTTCTTTAATGTACTTTGTTTAGCTTATTTACCTGCGCTAGATATTACTTACTTTTTCAGAATGTGCTATCATGACTTATTCGCTTTTGATACCATCATTTACATACTGCTGTAATTTTTTTGATCGGATCTGACCGTTTCTCTTGCTTTGCTCTTGCTTTGCTCTTGCTTGTGCTTATGTTTTGGCTTGAGCCGAGGGTCTCTCGGAAACGTCCGTTCTACATATCAAGGTAGAAGTAAGGTCTGCCCCCAGGGGCACAGGCGAGTTGGTAAGTGGCAAGGTGATTGGGGTACAACCACTCCGACGTCGCGGGTTCGAATCCGTGTGGTGACAATCTTTGTTGAAATATTGCAAGGCCTGTTGCTGGGTTCGTGTCCCGTTGATCCTCTCCCTTGCAGGGCTGCCACTCGCGCATATCCCTCGATTTACATCTCACTTGGCCAAGGGTCCTCTGGTACAGGTGGGGTGGTTTCGCCTTCGGGACTTTTCCCTTCACAAAGGTAGAAGTACGGTCTTCGTACATTCTATCATCCCCAGACCCCACATTATGAGATTTTACTGGGTATGTTATTGTTTTCTTAATTTGGACACTACGGTTTTGTGGTGTTATAATCTTTCAAACTTACCGTTAAGCGTGTGGAAATACCAACTGCTTGGGTGTGGATTGTCATGTACAGTTGTAAAGTTATGATGGCTGAAAGGTATAAGATTCCATTTTAGATTACACTCTTCCTAGGGTGCGCATATTTGGCAAAATAGAAATTCAAACTTTTTGAATTTTTGGTTGGATTTTGGATCACAAATTGGATTTTAAATTTAAACTTATTAATTTTCGGACTTTATATTGGATTGAATTTAGGACTCTGCATTTTCATATTATCTCCGCCCATCAGATATACCAAGTTCAATATCCTACTATGAGGCAATATAGCTTATTAGGCTAATGAATAGTATAAATTGATGAGATGCATTCAGTGTCTGTGTTTTTTGTTGCCATTTGAGGAAATTTTGGCAGTGGTCCTTAGGAAGCATATCCAAAAAGCATATATATTGATTTTTTAAACTATATAGACCAATCGGACAAAAACATCCAAAACTTGAAGCAGCTGAACATACATATCATCGTCTGGAATCAAATCTAATAGGTTGAAACTTGAAAGTAGTTGAAATGGATAAGACTAGGAATATGACAGATCAGACTAATTCCTAACCTTTTCACAAGTAGGCACAAGACATCCTTGTCTCGATTGCTTCAGCCGGATGTAGAAACAAAACATATAAATCATACCAAATTGATAATTTGAGTCAAATAGAGAAAAAATTCTGACTAGTGATCTGGTTGACTTGGTTTGGTGTTAGAAAAAAAATTCCATCATAATTGGTTTGGTTTAAATTTAACCAAAAAAAGTCAAACTGAACCAAACAAATTCGAAAATACATGTATACAATTTTTTAAATATTTTATACATAAATTTTTTTATTTATAATGTAATTTATAAATATTTCTTAAGTTTTTTCATAATTTTTGTCTTTTAACATATTATTTTAAGCTTGAACTTATAATTTTTAATGATCCAATAAGTTTTATAGCCAATTGATATTAGTAACTTAAATAAAACCAAAATTAATATTAATGCTAATAAAAGAAATCCAATTCTAACACGAGAAATAACAATAATGTTGTTTTTATTAGTTTAGTTAGACAATGAAAAAACATAACCTAATTTAGTTTTTCTTTAATATACAATCATGTAATTTAATAACTAGTCAGACTTTTTTTCTTTTAGTACTTTTAAATTATGATCATTATCATTATGGCTTAGTGATTTCATTTTTTGTTGAATATTTTAGTACAATATCATCGCTCATCTCACATTTTGTGTCATTTTCTTAAGAGCACTTTAATTAAATAGTTATATCTTATTAGGACTAATGAAATATTTCAAGCACAAGTTATATATTTTGTATAAACACTTTATTATATTTTGTATAAACACTTTATCGGGAAAAAAATCGAACAACCCGAGAAAACCGAAAAATTCAAAAAATCCGAAGTTGAAAAACCCGACTTTTATTGATTTGATTTGATTTATAGATTTAAAAATACGACACAATTGATTTGGTTTGATATTTGAAAAACTCAAACCAATTCGGTCCATGTACACCCCTAGTTTCAGCTATGGCGTCGTGCGTGTGTATGGGTGAAGACGAGGAAGATGTTCATTGTCAATGGTACCACTAGAAGCAGCCAAAGCCTATAGCTAGGACAATAGTGTAAATGGTCAGTCGTTGTGGACCTGTTTGGCAAGTGGCCTATATATGGAATTCAGATTTTGGTATTCCAATGCACTTTTGGAACCAACTTTTAGTTGTCAATTCATGTGCCTAACGTCAATTAGTACTTAGAATTTTTATTAAGGAGAATCAAAATCAAGGAAAGAATGAGCTATTTTTTAAAACCAATCTACACAATATAGTTTTTCAGAGAATTTAACACTCCTAGAATCAGGGTGGCTTTGCCAGTGACATCAACCATCTTTCTTTAGTCTTTGAGTTCTTTTTCTTTCCTTTTAGCTATTGAAGATTTAAAGAAACATATGAGATCGTGGGTCAAAAAGAATAAAATACGTATAGAACTTTTGTCTAGACGTTTCAAACTTGAATTCCCTAGTTTACCATATTTAACATTTTTTTCTTTTAATTGTGGAACTTCACTGTTTCCTATATATCGTGGGACACACTTTTTTTAGTTGTGGACATCGGTGATGTAGTGTCAAGCTTGCACCGTTAGGCCACACTGATTAATTTAGATAAGGACCTCATGATAATTGATCGTACGACGACTTGAATAGTGTGCTAAATTATATTTAGGACTTATTAGGAGGCAAAAGGCCTCTTTGGTCCTATATGTTTAGTTATAACGCTCAATGTTTGCGCCTTTTATTCCATGTTATGCTAAATTGACCTGTGTGCTTTGAGAAATAATAAGCATTAAAAAAAAGCAGTCCGATGCACTAAGTGTTGGGATTACAAAGGATTGCAGGAAACAGAAATTACAAGTAACTGCAAAGTAATTCAATAACTGAAAATTACAATAGAACAACAAAACTGAAATTACAATTTTGTTGAAGAAGAAAACTAGAAACTGTTTTTGCTGAGTCGAGTGTGACACTCTGTCCTTAAGACAATATTGCCCCGTATGTATCCTTTATACGTCCTGGACAATTTGTCTCCCAAGATAAAACAGCAATGGAACAATTGAGCAAAGGAAACTCAAGAGCTACCGTGAAGAATATTGAGTAACGAAATGATGCTTGGAAGTTGTAGGAAGAAACTGTTTTTTCTGCTTGTGTATTTTCGTGTATATTAACTGTTGCTCAACAATGGTGCAAGGGGTGTTTATACACGACCCACGACCTACGGCTCGGGACCCGGGACCCGAGGACCCGAGGACCCGAGAACCCAGAACCGGATCGGACGGGCGGCTGCGCGCGTGTGGGCTTTCCTCGAACCGAAGCACATATAGGTTCTCCCTCCTTTAAACACATAGGATACCCCTTGGGGTCCCAAACCCCTAACAAATTTCGAGTCTTATATACACAACAATTATTTCTTCCTCTACCGATGAGGGAGAATTGATCACACACCACATTTTTCCATGCTTCAAACACCTTACTTCGTGAACCAATATCTCTTTCATTTCTCAATGAAATTTGACGATTCTTGGCCCTACGGTTATCTACGTACTTAGTATATCATGCATGTGTGAAGAACCGGATTCTCCAATATGCGTAACACTAGTGTTTAAGCCGTTAAAGTTGGTCGGTCGCAACTCCCGCCAAAGGCTAATTTCCAACACTAAGCTCCCGCTATGCGCGGAGTTCAAGGAAGAACCGGATCACAAAAAAATTCCAATGTTAACAACAGAGCTTTGTGAAACACTTCACATTAGATGTCTGAACAACAAAAGAAAGATGGACGCAACTCAAATTGGGCAGACAAGTCATCATTCATGTCTTTCTACCAAAAATAGTGAAAAAAACCTTAGACGTCGTATCACTTACTGGGAAATGCCAGCTGAACAAAAGGTCGCTCTACTAGAACGACGTCGAGCAGACTATTCTGCAAGAAGATGTCGTCTTTCTGAAAATTCTCATGCTAGCCATTCCGGGCAGATTGATTCTTTTCCCAAACCTCCAGACTTAATTCCATTGCCGCCTACTAGCTTCATTAGAGGCGGACTTTCTGCTCTTTCTGCCAAGGAACAACCAACTTAATGTGTCAGCGTGTATGAAATAGGTTAGCATAAATTAACTTTTAGAATTTACAAATACACTTAGATAGTTACTCACTATACACTAATGCGTTCAATATTACAGGATCACTGCAAGGTTATTCCGAGAGAGTATCTTACAACCCGATATAAGCTTTTGGTGGTGGATTTGGAAATTAAGATAGAGAAGAAGAGGAGGGTTGTGGATGACAGGTTAAAAATCAAATGGAAGAGTTTGACCATGGCTAGTGCAAAGGAGACGGGGGAGAGGTTTATGGCCAAGCGTGCTTGGGGAAGTAGTGGGGATGCGACCGGTATGTGGGACAGGATGACCAGTTGCATTTGGGAGTAGTAAAGTTCAAGAGAAGGTGGAAGTGAAGAAAGCGACGTATGCGAAATTGGTAGAAAGAAAAGATGAGATGGAGAAGTGGACGACTAAGGAATTGTATAAGATGGCGAGGAAAAAGGCAAAGCTAGCGGTTACGGCGGCGAAAATGGCAACTTTTGAACATCTGTATGTGGAATTAGAGGAAAAATGCGGGGATAAGAAGTTGTACAGACTAGCCAAGGCGAGGGAGGAGAGGGCTCATGACCTGGATCACGTGAGGTGCATCAAGGACGAGGACGATAAAGTTCTGGTGGAGGACGCGCATATTAGACGGAAGTGGTAGTGTTACTTCCATAAACTCATGAACGAAAAAAAGATAGAGACATTGTGATGGGAGATCTGAAGCAATCTAGCAGGTATCAGAATTTTGGATATTGTAGAAGCATTAAGGTTAAGGAGGTTAAGGGTGTTGTTCGCAGAATGCGCAGGGGATGAGCGACCGGGCCTGATGAGATCCCAGTTGAATTTTGAAAGAGCACAAGCAGGGCAAGTTTGGAGTGGTTGACTGAGTTGTTTAACATCATTTTAAGATGACGAGAATTCCCAAAGAATGGAGGTGGAGTAATGTGATTCCTTTGTACAATAACAAAGGTGATATCCAAAATTGCAACAACTATATGGGTATCAAGCTGCTAAGTCACACTATGAAAGTTTGGAAAAGGGTCGTAGAGATGAGGGTGAGAAGAGGCGTGTCTATTAATGGAGAATCAGTTTGGATTCATGCCAACCGTCACCGGCGCTCGACCCGCCTCCTTATGTCCTGTATCGGGTAGGTCAGCCAGCCCCGCCACAAGCTTTTCAAAACAGCCACTCTCGGTTGCCCGATCCCATCCACCCTCCTGCGGCATCCATGCGGACAATGGAAACCCGTGATATGCACA
Source organism: Anisodus acutangulus (assembly GCA_029783415.1). Taxonomy (NCBI): domain Eukaryota; kingdom Viridiplantae; phylum Streptophyta; class Magnoliopsida; order Solanales; family Solanaceae; genus Anisodus; species Anisodus acutangulus. The sequence goes on along the minus strand of CM056501.1, from coordinate 43,130,399 downwards.
ACATTTCCAAACCCAAACGACAATTTAATTTATCGAATTCGATTACCCTTTCACCTCTTTCTCGCAACCCTAAACATGTCTTGTCCGATCCCAATTGGAAATCTGCCATGATTGACGAATATAATGCTCTTATTGAAAATAAGACGTGGTAGCTAATGCCCCATCCTCCTGATGCTAATGTTGTTCGTTTATGGATTTTTGACATAAAAAGAAATCTGACGGTTCTTTTGAGAGGCACAAGACTCGTCTTGTAGGTGATGGCATGTCTCAATAGGTGGGCGTGGATTGTGGTGAAACCTTCAGCCCGGTGGTGAAACCGGTAACTATTCGGACCATTCTGAGTATTACGTTATCCAAATCATGGCCCATTCATCAACTGGATGTCAAAAATGAATTCTTGCATGAAGACCTTCATGAGACTGTGTATATGCATCAACCATTGGGATTCAGAAATCCAATCCATCCAGATTATGTGTGTCAATTGACTGAAACAGGCTCCTCGTGCGTCGTACCAACGGTTTGCTGATTTTGTATCCTCTATCATTTTTTCACATAGCAAATCTGATAACTCACTTTTCATCTATAGCAAGGGTAACGACATGACATAGATTCTGTTATATGTTGATGACATCATCCTAATTACATCTTCTGATGTACTTCGCCGATCCATTATGTCACTCATTGCCTTTGAGTTTGCTATGAAGGATTTGGGGCCCCTAAGCTATTTTTTTGGCATTGCTGTTACGAGATATGTAGGTGGCTTATTTCTTTGTCAAAAGAAGTGCGCCGAAGAGATTCTTGACCTAGTAGGCATGTCATCTTGCAAACCGGTCCACACACCAGTGGACACTAATTCCAAACTCAGTGCCTCTTCAGGTTCTCTGTATGCCGACCCGACTCACTATCACAGCTTAGCAGGAGCATTGCCGTAACTTACTTTCACGAGAGCAGATATATCCTATACCGTGCAGCAAATATGCTTACACATGCACATCCCAATGGATGAACATATAAATGCCCTCAAACGAATTTTGAGTTATGTACATGGTACTCTTCATTTCGGCTTACACATGTACAAGTCCTCACTCTCTGACCTCACCTCTTATTCTAATGCTGGATGTCCTGACACTCGTCGATCCACGTCGGGTTACTGTGTGTTCCTCCTAGATAACCTGCTTTCTTGGCTTTCTAAAAGATAATCAACTTTGTTTCGATCCAGTGCCGAAGTCGAGTACCGAGGTGTAGCAAATGTTGTCTCTGAGTCTTGTTGGATACACAACCTTCTCATGGAACTTCACTGCCCCATCCATAAGGCTGCATTGGTCTATTATAATAATGTAAGTGCGATATATCTTTCCGGCAATCCCACTCAAAATTAGCACACTAAACACATTGAAATGAATATTCACTTTGTACGTGAGATAGTTGCTCGTGAACAAGTTCGTGTTCTTCATGTTCCTTCCCGATATCAGATTGCTGACATATTTACTAAGGCTTCCACGCATACTCTTTAATAATTTCTGAGTCAGTCTCAGCGTACGAGAACTTCCCGCTTCGACTGCGGTGTATGATAGAATATTTCTAAAATATTATTTGTACATCTCCTATATTAGGTAAAAATATAATCTAATTATAATTAGAAATATAATTAAATTATAATTAAAAAGATTAATTACTTAATTTATAAAAAAAAATTATATATTTTACATAAAATTCATGGAAGTGATAGGAACATATTCCTTCCGTCGGATGAGACGGCGAAGACAAAACACTTTCATGTCTTGTCGAGGTTTCCAAGAAGCCGCCCACGTGAAAAAATCTTTGGTAAATTACTGGAGGACTAGAAAGCAAAGTTACGAGAAAATGACAAAAGTAAAAAGATAAGAAAAGATGAGTTGGTGTTTCCAGTATGTACAGATTTTAATATTGTTAACGTCTATATATCTCATTTAGAACGATAATTGGTTGAATAAAATTTCGATGTTAATTAGAAGTTCTTACGAGAGAAAAAGCTAATTTTCCCTCTTAGGTGGACGGCGCAACAACGGCCACGGGAGGAAGAAACCTCACAGAAGACACTCTGACTCTTACTATTTTCCCTGCTACTCCGTCTATCTGTCCACATGTACGAGGCACTTTTCGCTATGTAAAATTTGATCAATTTTTAAATGTATTTTTTAATTATATTATATTAAAAAAAGTATAACTTATAATATTTTGAGTGTAAATTTTAAAGTTTAATCAAATTATATTAGAAAAACAAAAAGTGATACAAAAATTAGGAGGAAGAGAGTATAAATTCAAGTTAACGTCAATAAAATAGTGAATGCGGGACCGGCAAGGGATCGAAAAGGACATTACAGAATTCCATTGTCTTTGCCACCCGAGTAGCATTTCCCATTTTTCTTGTTTCTACATGAAAGACTAACGTGTATATCACACGGTAGTAAGTGTATATCAGTTTCCTCCGTTGTATATAATTTTAGCATATCTTACGAGGATCTCTTTCACTATCACAGTTTTATTGGAGCTCTTCAGTATCTTACTTTCACGAGATCCGATATTACATATGCAGTGCAATAGGTATGTTTATTTATGCATGATCCGAGGGACGAACACATGTATGCTCTCAAACGCATTGTGTGTTACATTCAGGACACTCTTGATTATGGTTTGCACTTATATCCATCCTCCGTATCTACTCTCGTGTCCTATACTGATGCAGATTGGGGTGGATGTCCAGATACCAAACGTTCGACATCTGGGTATTGTATGTTCCTTGGTGATAACTTGGTCTCTAGATCGGCTAAACGTCAGGCTATTTTATCACGATCTAGTGCGGAGGCCGAGTATCGAGGGGTAGCCCATGTGGTGTCCGAGTCATGTTGGATGCGTAATCTCCTATTAGAGCTTCACTTTCCTATTCAGAAAGCTACCTTAGTCTACTACGATAATGTTAGTGCAATCAATCTCTCTGGAAATCCGGTCCAACATCAGTGCACTAAACATATCGAGATGAATATTCACTTTGTTCGCGAAAAGGTAGTTCGTGGACAAGTACGTGTCTTGCATGTCCCTTCACGGTACCAAATTGCTGACATCTTTACTAAGGGTCTTCCATTAGTTTTGTTTGAAGATTTTAGGGACAGTCTCATTGTACGACAATCGCCCGCTATGACTGCGAGGGTGTGAAAGACTACCGTGTATATCACACAGTGGTCTGTGTATATCGGTATCCTCCGTTGTATATATTTTATCATAATTAGTAGAATTTTTGTACATGTATAATTATAGTAGAAGTCTTGTATTAGAAAAATATATATTTAATTTTATTAATTAAATATTATATATTATGTATATATGCATTTTCATTAATAAAAATAATCGAGAGATTATAATCTTTTACTGCACTGCAAATTTATAAGTTTGTTCAACGAGCTTTCAAAAATATTTCTTGGCGTATTTTTAGTGGAGTTTCGTTGTCTCTTCTTAATCAAAGTGCATGGAATTTTGCCCAAAATTGACATGTCTTCTTAAAGTGAATGTAATTTCGCTTCGAGTATTCATAAGTCATGCGCGAAACAGAGATTAAAAGCCGCAAATAGCGAACATTTTCCCAAATCAATGTAGGAAAGAAAAAACATGTATAGCACTAGTTCTCAACCACCAAAACGAAACGAAACAGACATTAGACTGTTAACCCATTTGTTTGTGAATTTTTGTTTTTGAATAAATTTTACAAAGTTGTCAAGAAAGTTATTTGCCTTTAACTTTTTTGAAGGCGCATATAAACCGTTCATAAGACTTCAAAAACGAATCAAATTTTGTTTTCCTTTCACACTTTTTTTTTGGTGAAAAACATTACTCCCACAGTCGGTCGCAATTTATAACTTTTTTTTAATCAATCTAAAAAAGAATAATATCTTTCTATAATTAGTAATAATTTAATTTTAAATTTATCTTTTTAGTCACATAAATATTTATGATTTCTTTTAGATAATAATTTTAATTTTTTTTTAAAATTTAGTATTCAGTTAAATAACTGTGAGGTCCCAGCACTTCCTCCGTACATTGTCCGGGATGGAGGACGTACCTTTACACCTACACATTTTAGGCTAATCAAATTTATAAATTGGTGCCCCTCTCTGCTTACTCTGCCTCACAACTCAACTGCTCAACCAAATCCACCTTCACTTCCGAGCGTTCTCTCTATTTCAATTTCTTCTCAAATTAACCACTACTTGTATTGTATTTTTAGCATCATTTCAATATATTTCTCTCTAAATTAACTGAAGTTATTTCTTGCACTGTATGTTAGAAGGAGAAAATTCGAATTATTATTATTATTATTATTATCGATACAGACAGAATGACGGAGAGTAAATATTATGCACCTCCCCATTCGGACACATCTAGGCCATCACTAGGCTTCCCTCTGGGAACTGCCCTTCTATTGCTTATCATTTTCAGCTTGAGTGGCATCTTTTCTTGCTGCTACCATTGGGACAAGGTTCGCTCTCTCCGTCGATCCTTCTCAGAAGGCACAGATCTCGAAGTTGGCGGTGACCCTTCATATTTGAAATCTAAACGAGCATACATGGTAAGTTCTCTTCTAAGTTCTAACTACACAACATAAATCAACTAACACTCATATCAAATTAGTTGAAATCGGCTCTGTGAATCTGTTGTATTCGCGTTTAATTTGATTTAATCTCATCGTTTCTTTTTATAGGAACATAATTTAAGAAATTAGGAAGATAAACTTCTAACACATACCAAAAGTACTCTTAAAACCTATGATTTTACATATGCATGACATTTTTATGATTATAGGTGTAAAATGAGAAAATAAAAGTGAAAGAATGTTCATTTCCACCATTATTTTTTATACATATTAAAAAGGGGTAATATAAAATGCAGTACAAAAGATGGAGTATTTAATATTTGAGTGAATTTATGTTTAAATGAAATTTTACTTAATTGTTCTATTGCAATCCTCTTTCTTTCTCTGGTTTGGAACGTTGTGTTGGCAGATGAAAGAGTCTAAATAATTCTTATGTCATGGGCTACTGCTTAATTTTATCATTGCCCTGTTTTACAGCATTGGAAGCAAAACCAAGTCTCAGATATGCCAGCAGTGTTAATGCCTGGAGATGAAGTACCTAAGTTTATAGCATTGCCATGTCCATGTCAGCCTCCCCGACCAGAAAAGCTAGTTGATGAGGTTCAGCACCCGCCGTTATCTCCTATTAAACCACCAGATATGGCAGTGGCTGTACCTTCATATCAAATTCGTAGTGCTTTTTACTTGTAAATATCAATGAAATAATGAGCAATTTTCTAGTACGTTTTTACTCCAAATTCTTTTACGGTGATGTTTAGTAAATAGTAGTGTGTGCACGAACAAAATTATATTTTTTGTATATCTTAAAAGAAAAAGAAGCTAGTAGAGATATTTTTAAACGTAGGAGGCTTTTTGGGGAAATTGTGTGGATTTATTCCAAAGCATATAATATCACGATAGCACAATAATTAGTATCAAAACTTATAGTTTAACTAGATGAGTATGAAGATGACATAGGGCCCACTGTAGTATTTTTGTCCGTTTATGAGCTCATTTATTATCTTTATCAGTAACTTTGGATACTCAATACGCAAAACATAAGCTAATGAGCTTTTGTTGTTGACTATAAATGATCGAATGATGTGCGTAAATAGAGTTTTATATTAGTCTTGTCTTATCGAGTCATAAAATTATTATTTTATATCATGTCCTATTTGATGAGTCTCAATTCTCCTATATGTCTCTCTACACTCGCCACCTCGACATTCCTACGACTCTCTAGATGATGGCCTAAACCCTCTTCTAATTTACCATTTACATAGTTCGTTGTCCCAGACCCCGACACCCTCCACTACCTCAGCTAGTCCGGGACTAGCTGCCTACCCGGTTCTGCCGATGATGGCCCGAAATAGCCTGCCTCAGGGTGATTCCGTAGCCACCTCTCGGCAAATCGAGGTTCGGCCAGACAATACCAGCACTCCTACCCTTCCTCCTCCTTCCGGTAATCTCGTAGAAAGCCTCCCTCCCGTCCCACGTCCCGAGACACACTCTCGGACCATGAAAACCCGTGCCATGCACGAAATTCATAAACCTAAACGGTTGTTTAACCTTTCCGTTTTAGTTGTCCCTTCCCATGTCCCTCATAACAGAAAGATGTCTTGTCCGACCCTAATTGGAAGGTCGCAATGATTGATAAATATAATGCCCCTATTGATAATAAGACGTGAGACTTAGTACCCCGTCCACCTGATGCTAACATTATTCATTTTATGTGAATTTTTAGCATAAAAAGAAATCTAATATTTCTTTTGAGAGGTACAAGGCTCGTCTTGTAGGTGATATCAACAGGTGAGAGTGGACTGTGATGAAACGTTCAGCCCGATCGTAAAGCCTGCAACCATCCGGACTTGATGTCAAGAATGCCTTCTTACATGTGGTTCTTCATGAAATGGTATATATGCATCAATCTATGGATTTCAGGGATCATTTTCATCCGGATTATGTGTGTCTGTTGCGGAAATCGCTCTATAGACTGAAATAAGCTCATCGAGTATGGTACTAGCGGTTCGCCGATTATGTCTCCTCTAATGGTTTTTCATACAACAGATCCGATCATTCCCTGTTCATCTACAACAAGGGTACATACATGGCTTATCTATTATTATATGTTGATGACATCATCCTCACTACATCATATGATATGATGCTCTCCGTCGCTCCAATATGTCTCTCATTTCCTCTGAGTTTGCTATGAATGATATGGGCCCTTTGAGTTATTTCTTGGGCATCTTTGTCACTCGACATTCTGGCGGCCTACGCTCCACGTCTGGTTATTGTATTTTTCTCGGAGATAACCTATTATCTTGGTCTTCCAAAAGGCAACCTACACTATTCCGATCCAGTGCAGAAGAAGAATACAGAGATGTTGCCAACGTCGTGTCTGAGTCTTGTTGGATCCGTAACCTTCTACTTGAGCTTCACTGCCCGATTCAAAAGGCAACACTAGTCTACTGCTATAATATTAGTGCGATATATCTTTTCGGCAATCCCGTCCAACATCAGCGCACTAAACACATTGAGATGGACATTCATTTCGTTCGCGAAAAAGTGGTTCGTGGTCAAGTTCGTGTCCTTCATGTTCCTTTCAAATATCAGATTGCCGACATCTTCACCAAAGGACTTCCGCGAATACTATTTTGTGATTTTTGAGCCAGTCTCTGTGTTCGAGAACATCCCGCTTCGATTGCGGGGGTGTAATAGAATATTTCCCTATATTCTTTCATTAGTTGTATTAATTGTATATCTCATATTTTAGGTAGAATTATAATCCTTTTGTAATTTGTTAATTAATTACCTAGTTTGTATCAAAGTAAATATTCTTATAACCTTATATATATTACAATTCATTCATCAATAAAAATCAAGGAACGTATCCTTTAGTTTTGATAACTAAGGAATGAGGGAATTGATCTCAATTTATAGAGAGTGCATATCCATCATCGATGAATAGTTATTGAGTTTTATTTACTCACATAGGGGAAAAGTTATGTGGCGCAAGAGGGTTCATCCAAACTACCTTCACCTAAAAATTACAGTAAAACTTACTCCCTCCATTCCACATTAGCAGTGATGTTTCTTATTTACACCCACCTTAAAAAATATAAATAAAACATATCTTTTTTTTACTAATTTACCCTTGTTTCTCTTTAATAAATGTACACTCTATCTCGCTACAAAGCTAAGCTAATCATTCAAGCATCAATGGACTCCTAACCATTAACACAAAGATGGTAAACCGCATAAAAAGACGACTAATAGGTGAAAGTGGACAAGGAGCAACAGTAGAAAGAAAGGTAGATAAGAAAAATGACAAATGGAGTGTGTATTGACCACTTTTTTTTTAACCCTGACCTAATTTCGCTGTAGAATGAAAGTGGCCCCTTTTTGCAAGTTCCATCCAGCACCACCTTCCCCCACCACTTAACCATGTTGTAGTATTCGTTTTCGTCATTCGTAATGATTTTGCACTTGTTTTTCTTGTCTTTCCTTTCACTACACTTCCGTTTTTTTCAACCTTTCACCATCACAACCGAACTTGATGACTCTTGCACTCATTCTCTTGTTTGACCCTAGGGTTAAAGGTATCAACGGGTATCTTCTAATATAAGAGTAAATGTGTTTTTATGAGCTAGTTTTTGAGATTATATTAGGTTTGATATTAATTCTTAATAATATTAGGTCCAAATTTATTCAATATGTCGTTCATACTAAATGTATGATTTTGAGAAACTCTCACCTTAGCTAGCTTTTACATTTGAGTTAGGCACTTAGGCCTAATCTCATATCTTTTAACATTTCTTTTATCTTCCTTTTAAAAAAATAAATTTCCAAGTTTGAAGTATGAAATCAAATTGTCAATATAGTCCACTTGCTTAGTGCTTTTATACTCTGCTCAAAAATGCAATAGCTGCAGTTTCCTTTCTCCGTTGAGAGATTCAGTTAACATTCGTTGAAAAAATTTCAACACCCTGAAAAGAAAAGAAATTAACTTACACCTAATAAAAAAAAATCACTAGTAACACACACCAATTTTCCTTAATTTAATAGCTTAAATGCTTAGTGGTGATGTTTCCTTTTAATTAATAACTGAGCTTCTGTGCCACTCTAATCTGAATCCATGCGTTAAAACAAGTATTTAATTTATATAAGTTAACAGTATAGTAATTTCTTACACCATCAGCGTAATTAAAACATATTATAGCATGTCATTTATTATATTAGATTGTCAATTAATATTAGTACTAAATAAACCTAAATAAAAAATTATCTTTAAAATAACCTAATTGTATAAGCATATAGTAAGTAATAACAGAAGAAAAATATTGTCGGATTTGAAAATGTACGGATGTTGTTAAGTAGAAGAGCTAGCTAGGGCCCGTTGGTTTCGAGCATCCCTTTTGAAAAATGACATTTCTGGGGGCAGCAACTAGTGTGAGAGTTGGTGACCATATTAATTAAAATCAGGTGATGATGTAACCTTAATATATTTTTGAATCTTATATTTTCGTGTAACGACAAGGAGTTAGCGTCCAAATCACATGTTGAATTACATCTTCACCTTTTCAAAGCTACTCTAAGAAAATCGCTCCACCAACTAAGAACGACCATGCACCACCACCCATAGAATCAAAAAATTCCATCGACCAGAGGCTGTTCACCTTGGAGACCTGATGCGGTTATGAGTACGACCGAACGTGGACGGCACTCGGTCCTCCGGATTTTCAAGGGCCGCCGGTAACTTTTCTGACACCTCTAGCTACGTCCCTGCCCTTTGTACACACCGCCCGTCGCTCCTACCGATTGAATGATCCGGTGGAACCGTTGATTCACACAATTGGTCATCGCGCTTGGTTGAAAAGCCAGTAGCGCGAAGCTACCGTGTGCTGGATACTTCTCCTTCCTCTAAATGATAAGGTTCAATGGACTTCTCGCGACGTCGCGGGCAGCGAACCGCCCACGTCGCCGCGATCCGAACATTTCACCGGCAAGGGAAGTCGGCAAAATGGATCCGTAACTTCGGAAAAAGGATTGGTTCTGAGGCGTCGCGGGCAGCGAACCGCCCACGTCGCCGCGATCCGAACATTTCACCGGATCATTCAATCGGTAGGAGCGACGGGCGGTGTGTAAACTGATAGTACTTCATTTTATTCTTTTTTGGTCTGACGTTTGTACTACAAAAGTACGACGGAAAGATGGGCAGATCTCTAAAAAGTAGAAATTTTATTTATGTACGTATTTTTTAGAATTGGTATAATGTTATGCACCAATACTACAAAAAAAAAATGACGCACTTGATTGAATATTGAGTTAATTACCTAGTAAAATACGGATCAATTCTAAAAATCTTAAATCCGACTCTGCACCTAGACAATCACCATTCTTCTGTAGCTATGAAACTTGGAAGAAGCCACATGCAGCTCCTTCAAAATGAAAATATGTGGGAGTAAATTAAATAAATATAACTCAAAACGAAAATGGCAAATAGGAAAGGCATTTGGGCAAAAACATAATAGAGTAAAAGGATAATTATATTATTTCATTTAAAAATTAAAATTATAGAGTATTATTATTTACTTAATTATGTCTTTATCAAAATCCTTTCTCCTCGTTATTCACAGCCTAACCCTCCAAAAAGTAAATACAAGAAAAGCTAAATTGTATTTCATGCTCTGTAGTGTGTACGCCTAACATACTGCAGAAAGCATGGCACCTGAGCCTCATATTTTAATTTCAGGTATTGAGCCTAGATCTAACACAATAGATTGTAGCCAAATGATATTAATTGAAAAAAGTACGTAAAGTTGGAGTTGTTGAGAATATAATCAAATATTAAAAATGTGTTATATCTAACAATTTAAGCTTTTAGATCAGATGGTCACACACTTCAATATGGTATTAGAGCAGGCCAAATGTTCTGGGATCAAACCTCACCACCACCCATTCTCAAAAAGAATTTTCACGTGATGTGAGGGGGCGTGTTGAGAATATAATCAAATATTAAAAGTGTGTTCTATCTAACAGTTTAAGCTTTTTAGATTAGATGGTCACACACTTCAATATGAGTACATATTATCCACTAATTAATTAATTAGACATATATGCATAATGTTTCCTTATATTTTTCGCTCACTCTCGACCTTGCTTTTAAATGTTGCTCATGTGAGGCTGTGACTCACTGCAATTTGTATCTATTGAAACCATTGGATTCTTTGATTTTTTGTATAATTCTATATCAAATTAATTAAATTAAAGTTGCTGCTGTAATATATGATAATAGTGAAGCAAGATCCTAACTAGTGAGCTTAAAACCAATCATGAAATTAGGCAGATAAGCATGACGCCATTCATTTTTTGGTTATACTATACTACAGGTTCCTTTTTAATTAGAAAATGCCCACAGGATTTAAAGTGTAGCATTAGTGGGGGTTTTCGAATTCTCAGGCAGTCCCCATTGTTTTTAACTCTTAATAGTATTATAATCGTTCTATGATTTCATCCTTTATTTGTATCGGATTCTGAAAGCTTTTCTAATTACTAGAGGAATCTTGATAGATAAGCAAAGGTCAAAAGCAAAGATAATGATATTTACTAGTTCGTTATAAATTGGATGGTAAAATCCATTCGAACTATTCAAGTCTGAACGCGTTAATCATCCACATTTACATGCTCAAATTCAGCACATCTAAAAGTCCGGCCAATTTGAACTAAGAATTTAATCAAACTGACTCGTGAAGAATCTTAATAAAATTGTGGAATAATTTTTTTTTATTTGATATGTTATATGTAGTTATAATTAAAAAGAAAAAAAAATTATTACTCTGTCTAGTAACTAAATAAATATAAAAGCAAAAAAATATTCAAACTTAGTAAGACTGTGGGTTGGAATATGACTTATTGTTTCGGTCATCTAGACCCAAGTCATCTCAATCTAACTCACTTTTGGTCAGTGTTGACACACCGATAAAATATAGAATCGGCAACAAAACTTTATCAACAATAAATATATTATTGCTAAAAACGTAAATTATAACAAAAATTTAATATATTGCTACTAAAAACGTAAATGACAACAAAAAAAATAAATTATTGTTGCGAAAACTTTTTGCATCGCAGGTTATTACAACGGTATACAACAATTTTTATTGTTGCAAAAAATACTTTTGACAACGATATCCAACATGTGACAACAATTTTTGTTGGCAAATATCTTTCTTCTAGTAGTGACAATAAGTACTCAATTAATTATTGAGACAATTGTTACCCGCCTAAATCTATCACCCTAGTTACAAATTAAAAGCTCTTTAGGGTAAATGCAATTTTCATTGCTTAATTAATGGAGCGAACGGATCTTGGAATATTAATTTGCTTGAATTACGTAAATTTTATATAGGGAAAAAGGATATTAGTGAACTGGCTTCAATGACATGTGGTATTATGTTATTAGCTTGCTTATCCTGTATTCCTGTTTGACAAATGTGGCGAGTAAAGAAGAGGGCGTGTGGATTAACTTATTTTAAGTATTTTTTGGTCAAAATAACTTTTAAGCTAAAGTGTGGTGTTTGGGAAAGATAAAAAATTTTAGATAAAAAAAGAATAAAAATATGGTAAAAGCCAAAAGTTGGGTATTCCCAATTAACCCAGCAGTATCGTAAATAAACTCTCGACAATTTATTGAGTCGAAAAGTCTACAACAATAACACCTTCTTTCAGCAAGTAGAGATCTTTTTTTTTGGTACCGAGTATGTTTGGTTATTTTGAGCAGTTTTCTCCTTAGCAAGTGAACTTTTTTTCATGCACTTCACCAATAAGTTCATGCATTTAGGTTGCATAATCGACAATTGACATGCTAGCCCGAGGGGCTCTTGGTTGATATTGTTAAACAAGGTATATACCCGTGATATACATAGTGTATATCATGGGTCTATTGGGTCTTTTGTACTAGGTTAAACCGTGATATACCATAAGGTGTATATCACGCTTGAGGGATGATATATTAGTGTAAATTAATTGTAATTATTAGTATTGTACACTTACCGTAGTTATAGGATTCTTGTACTACTAGAATAGGGTTTTGAGATTAGAATAGGAATAGGATTTCCTATTAAGGAAATTGGATATTGTATATATTCTCTTTTATTAATGAAAATAATCAAGGAATTATTTCTTTCAGATATACATTGTGATTTGGATGATGGTAAAAACGTGTGTTGGGCCAAGAAATGGAATTGTACGCATGAGCTGTGGAGGCCCAAATACGTTAAAGGACATATTAAAGTGATCCATTTTCATGCTACTGGACTTTGGTTAGCTACATAATTCCCATTACCCAGTTCTGTTTACAAACAAAAAAATATTCCCAAATTTATCGCAACTATCATGTTTCCACTCATTACCCCAATAAATAGCTGTAATCGATGATGGAGAAGTTATTTTCCGTTGTAGTTCAAAAAAAAATTAAATCAGAGTTTTTAATAGTTGATATATACTGGAAGAGTATTAGTAAGCAATTTTTCTGAATTCTATTCCATGAGAACACAAAAGTTAGCGTCTTAATATTCCTTTAGAAAATACTAACAACTCATATAGTTGATTTTTATTTACAACCAAAAACCATTTTAATAAGACCGAGAGAGCAATTTTAGGACATCCACTATGTCATCCCCTCTTGATTCACAAATTCAGCAGTCATATGATAGATATGTAAAATGGGCTGAGCTACACATAATTGGGCCTTTTAATTTAACGACGGGCTAAAATCAGGACCAAGCCTGTTAAGAATAACAAAGGGCCCACATGCTAGCTTACTAAGGTGATTTACTTTTTCATTTTGAAAAAAAAAAGGCAATTCAACCCACTAGCAGAGTATGTGGATCCGTTTTGGTAACTGGACCCAAGACCCAATTGGACGGGACCAAGGCCAGGCCAAGCAATTAAAAGGGTCATTTGCAGTTTTTCGTGTGTTTAAATTTCGCTCCTCAAGACAAACAAATTTATATTTTTGTATCATAATATTCGCAAAAGTTATGCCCCGCACTTACAAAACTTGTATTTCTTTAAGCATAGGTTTGATTTTAAAGGACAAAAATTAAAGACCAGCCCATTTGAAGGACAAAAAGTTAAGAAAAAATTGTGTGGATTTCCCTTGGTCTTAATTTTTTGCTCCTCAAATTCCTGGTTTTTTTTTTACCCCTACTTCTCATTTCATGAAAAATGGTGGGCCAAAGTACCATTATTCACGCGTCTGCGAAATCAGAGATTCGGATTCGAACCCAACGGAGTAAAAAGAAAAATTCACAAGGCAATGATTCCATAGGAACTATGACTATTCGAGCGTAGTTGCATAGAAACTATGTCTTATGCCTCGGTAAGAGAACTTAATTTCTACATAACTACACCGGACAATGCATATTCTACATAACTATGCCTTAAGGCATAATTTTTATGTAATTTTGCGCGGATATGTATAGTTTCTATGAAACTTTTACCTTGTGAATTTTTTTTTACTCTATTAGTGTACACAGAATCCGATTTTTTTTTAATTTTTTCAATGTTAAGGGTATTTTTGGCAACTTTAAAGTAATGAAGAGAAAATTAAAGACCAGCGATTTAAGGGGCAAAAATTAAAGACCACCCCCAAAAAATTAAAGACCGGCCACTTGAAGGGAAAACCGTGCAATTATTTCAATTAAAATGGTCCAAAATTATTTCCAACACTTCTTATATATTTGTTTCTTGTGAAGTTAAGTTATTAGATCACAATTAAATAAGAACCTGAAGAAAAAAAATTGAAAATGAATAACAAATTAAATAGGAAAGCTCAAACTATATTACATTTACTCCGAGAAATTAAAAGCTTACAAATTACTAATTGTAGTACTATGAGTAGGGGTGACAAAATTAGCCTAAACTTAAATGACCTGCCCAACCTGTCCAACCTGCCCAAGATTTCATGGATTTGGGCAAGAATGATTTTGATAATGGGTTGGTTTGGGCTAGCCTAAGTTGACCCATCATAAATTTACAGCCCAAATGAATTCATGATGTTGTCCAAACTTGACCCATGAAAATGCTCAATCTTAACGATTAGAGCTCCACAGATTTTTATTTATAAATAATTATTAGAAAAATTTCTTTATTATTTCGGAACAATAAAAATACACCAACGCACTCCAACCACCCACCACACTATCCATCTACCCTACACTAACCCCCACCCAAAGCACTGAACCACCCTCACATCTCTGCCCCATATCTTGCCTACTCCACCCCACCCCTTCCCACCTACACCATCTACCCACACCTCCCGCCTCTACTCCATTCTCAAATTTCTATTTTATATTTTTTACTTTTATAAACAATTTATAAAAATATGAATTTTTACCCCAGATAATTTTTCTTACCTCCCCTATCGCCTCTAACCTCCCCTCTCTCCTCAAATTTTTATTTCATAATTTTGTTACTTTTATAAAAATATTTAAAATATAAAAAAATTCTTACTTACCCCCTTCCACCCAGACCCCATGCCCTTACCCCATACTCGAATTTCTATTTTATATTCATTTTACTTTTATAAAAGATTATAAAAATATGTAATTTTCTTACCTCCTCCCCATACCCCCTCCACCTCATGCCCTACCCTCATCCTCAAATTTCTATTTCATATTTTTTCTTTTATAAAACAATTATTAAAAATATAAAAAAAATCCTACCTCCTCCCCTTACCCCCTCCACCCCATTGCCCTACCCCCTCCCACCCCCAACTTTTTTTTTATATATTTATTTTTATAAACGTTTTATAAAAAATGAGAAAATTTTGCTTAACACATTCGATCCCTCCCCGAAGTTTTTACTTTATATATTTATTTTATTTATACAAAATTTTTATAAAAAATGAGATACTTTTCTTAGCCCACTACCAAGCCTCCTCTCACCCTTGTCCTCCCACCTATTATTTTATATATTTATTTTACTAAAATAAAAAATAAAAAATAAAAAATAAAAATCTTAAAAATATTATATTTACTTTTAAAATAAAAATATGAAAAAATCAAATATCATACAAAATAAAATAACATCATAGAAAGTAAGTTTGAAATTTGTAAAAGTAATTGGTCAAGTTGGGCAAGTTGAATTATAACCGATCATTTAGCACATGATCCGTCCATCTTAGCCCATGTAAGCTTTGGGCAGATTAGACATTAATCCATCTATTGATTTAATCCATTTTGACCAGCTCAATTTCAGCCAAACCGCCGTCTGACACCCCTAACTATGAGATAAAAATAAATAACTAAAGTTCGAGTCAAATTAAACATTTAATCTATTGGTCGGTATGTTAAGTGAGTCGATTGCATGTCGACTTGACCACTTGACATCCATGTTTTTTGATGATTGGGTGAATTGATGACATAATGATTTGTGATACCTTGACCCCATTTTAAGGATATGGTGGAGTAGACGAAATTAACAAAGGGACTCAATTGGAGAAAGATCGTCATTAGCATTTATTAAATTGCTATACTCATTGAACACAGGCAACTCTACTAGACTTTTTTTGAGCTAAGTGTCCAAAATATCATCCTTTCCCCTACAAACATCTTCCTCCATAACCTGCAGTTTTGAACAAAGCTTGCTTGACGTCTTCAGAGCTCAAAATTGTTCGATGCTCCGTTGCCTAACAAAATAAATAATGAAAGAGACCGATCATTTAGTAAACATTTGGATAAGTATTTCATGAAATTGAAAAATAAGTCTAAAGTTGAATTGGAAATAAAAATGTGGAAGCAATGCAAGTTGAGTCTGACATGAATTTTGTTTGAAAAAAAGTCGTGATAATTGGAAATTTGTTAGTGAAAAACCAATATTTCAGTTGAAAATATGTTTTGATAGAATATATGTAAATATTTAGTGATTTGGTAATGATGGTTAGTGATTTTATATTAGTTAGGTGTATAATTAATTTTCATAATTGTAGTCTAGAATGACTATTGTACCTCATGTATATAAGCAAATTAAGCTAGTGAAAATAATGAAAGAATTATTCTCTTTCATGGTATTAGAAGTCTAAGGCAAATCTTCTTCTCCTCCCCCCCTCACTCACTTCCGCCGTGCCCTACATTTTTTCCCTCACCTCCTCCGCCAATATTCTTCTCCAATCAGTCATGTCTGACACAAATAATACCTTTCATCCTGCTCTTGCAGTCTCCAACATCAAGAACAACATCACTATCGTCCTTGAAATGGAGAACGTTCAATATGCGACATGGGCGAAGCTTTATAAAATTCATGCAAGGTCTCATAAAGTCCTCTATCACATCGTCAAACCGGAAAAGGGCAAGGAGAAGATGTCATCCACCGATGATAATAAGGAATTATGGGCAACCCTTGATGTTACGGTCCTCCAATGAATTTATTCTACTATCTCTACGGACCTCTTGCATATAATTATCGAACCCGACACAACGACATTGGAAGCTTGAAATAGATTGCGTGATATATTTCAAGATATCAAAAATTCTCGTGTCGTAACACTTGAGCAAGAATTCTCTCACACGACTATGGAGGATTTCCCGAATGCCTCCGCATATTGTCAAAGGGTCAAGCAATTGTCGGATCAACTCAAGAACATCGGCGCACCGGTCACGAATGATCGTCTCGTTCTTCAAATGGTTGTGGGCCTCACCGAAGCTTATAATGGGGTTGGAACTCTCCTTCGCCAAAACAATCTTATCTCTCCTTTCTACCAAGCACGTTCCATACTCACCATTGAAGATGTGGGGTCGGCTAAAAAGGTCGCAATCGGAGCATATTCCGCCATGGTGGAAACCACGTCCCGAGAAACCGATGACTCTCCATCATTCTCAGACCATTATACTCAAAATTGTAACAACGGTGTTGGCAAAAAGGGTCAAAACCGCAATTACGATGGAAAAACTGCAGCGGCGGCGGTCGGTGGTGGCAAAGGAAGTGGCCGCAGTGGCAGCCAACAGGGGTCCGGGCTACAGCACTCATGGCTGCAGTCGTGGGCCAGTGGGCAGCAATGGCCTTGGCCCATCCCCCGTGTCCATACCCAACAGCTCCTTGGGCCAGACCCATCAATCGGCAGAGGCAACCACCTGACCATCTTGTGCCTCGACCGCAGCAGGCCTGGAAGCAGTCTGGCCTTCTTGGGCCTCGACCGCAACAGACATTCACAACAACAAGCCCAATAACCCCATCGACTCCCGCGGATATCGAGGCAACGATGCATACACTTGGGTTAAATCCTCCAGATGCAAATTGGTACATGGATATAGGTGCTACTTCTCATATGACATCCGCGCAAGATAATCTCCCGTCTTATTTCAATTTGAGCAAAAATCGTGGCATAATTGTTGGTAATGGTCATTCAATTCCAATTCGTGTTTATGGTCACACAAATTTATCTCCCCCAAACCCACCTTTAGCCTTGAAAAATGTCATTCATGCTCCTCAATTGATTAAAAATTTGATGTCCGTTAGAAAATTTACAACTGATAACTCGATTTCTGTTGAATTTGATCCATTTGAGTTTTCTGTGAAGGATTTCTGGAGGGGGATACATCTAATGAGATGTGATAGTTGGGGCGAGCTTTATCCCATTAC
Source organism: Anisodus acutangulus (assembly GCA_029783415.1). Lineage (NCBI taxonomy): Eukaryota > Viridiplantae > Streptophyta > Magnoliopsida > Solanales > Solanaceae > Anisodus > Anisodus acutangulus. The sequence goes on along the minus strand of CM056501.1, from coordinate 43,112,152 downwards.
TACCACTATCACCACAAATAAAGCCACACCATTAACTTTTGCAACTTTAGCACCTTCTTTATGGCATGCACGTTTGTGTCATCCGGCGTCATCTGTTTTTGACTCCCTTAGACACAATAAATTTATTGAATGTAATCGCACTAGTAGTTCTAATGTTCGTCCCTCTTGTCCTTTTAGGAAACATGTTAAATTGTCTTTTCTTGCTTCTCATTCTATTATTGTGTTGCATTTTAATATTATCCATAGTGATATTTGAACATCTCCCGTTTTGAGCTCTTCGGGCCACCATTATTATGTTTTGTTGTTGGATGATTACTCTAATTTTTTGTGGACATTTTCGTTATCTAAAAAGTCTCAAGTTTATTCCACGTTTCTATCATTTCGAGCATTCGTCTGTACTCAATTTGAACGGGAGGTTAATAACATACAATGTGATAATGAAAGGAAATTTGATAATCGGCCATTTCGGGAATTTTATAAGGTTAATGGTGTATCTTTTCGATTCTCATGTCCACATACTTCATCACAAAATGGGAAAGCCTAAAGAAAAATCAATACCATTAATAATATTGTTCGTACATTACTAGCACATGCATCATTACCGCCTTCATTTTGGAATCATGCATTACAAATGACAACTTACCTTCTCAACATACTCCCTAGCAAATGATTAGCCTACCAATCTCCACTCAAAATCCTTTATAAAAAATCCTTCTTATTCTCATATTTGGATATTTGGGTGTTTATATTATCCTCTCTTTCCCCCCATTACTATAAACAAACTTCAAGTCCGCTCTACTGCTTGTGTCTTTTTGGGTTACCCATCTAATTATCGTGGTTACAAATGCTATGATTTATCCTCTAATAAAATCATCATTAGTCACCATGTCATTTTCGATGAAACCCAATTTTCGTTTGCTAAGTTGCATAGTTCAACGTCTCATTCATATGATTTTTTGGATGATGGACTTTCACCTTATGTGATCCATCATTGGGCCCATACCACAACACATCACCTGGACCAGCTGGCACCTTTCGTCCATCGCCATCGCCTAGCTCACCTCAACAAAGAAATTACCTGCCACCCAATCCAAAGGGCAAGCACTCCACCCTACCAACCCAGAACCTTGGCCCACCTCACCAGGCCCAGCGAGTGGGAGCCTACTGCCCTGCAAACCCATCTCCTCCCCATCGGCTGGTGGGCCGTGTCAGTCCAACCCAGAATTAGGCCAGGCCACGACTCCCACCACAGTCCAGTCCACTTATATTCCAGCTCCGAGGCCTATTACTCGCAACCAAAATGGAATTTTTAGACCAAAGCGACAATTTAATCTCAACTCGACAGTACTAAATCCCCTCTATCATGTAATCTCGTGTCTACCATTCGTGACCCGAATTGAAAAAGGCTATAGATGGTCAATATAATGCTCTTATTGAAAATAAGATGTTGGAGTTGGTGCCCCATCCACCTGATGTTAATGCGATTCGTTCTATGTGAATCTTTACTCATAAAGAAAAACCGAATGATTGTTTTGAGAGGCATAAGACCCGTCTTGTAAGTGATGGAAAAACTCAACATGTTGGCGTGGATTGTGGAGAGATATTTAGTCTGATGGTCAAACCGGCAACTATTCGCATTGTTCTCAGTCTAGATATCTCAAAGGCATGGCACATTCATCAACTAGATATGAAAAATGCTTTCTTACACGGAGAACTCAAGGAAACAATATACATGCATCAGCCCTTGGATTTCAGGGACCCCACTCATCCTAATCATGTGTGCTTGCTGAAAAAATATTTGTATGGTCTAAAACAGGCTCCTCGAGCCTGGTACACGAGATTTGCAGATTACGTTTCTACTCTTGGGTTTTCTCACATCAAGTTTGATCATTCTCTATTCATCTACCGTCATGGTACTTCTATGGCCTACTTTATTTTGTATGTGAATGATATTATATTAACTGTTTCCTCTGAGGCTATTCGCAAGTCTATCGTATCCCTTCTCAACTCAGAATTTGCTATGAACGACTTGGAGTCATTGAGTTATTTTCTGGGTATAGTTATCACTAATCATGCATGTGGTCTATTTCTATCTCAGAGGAAGTATGCAGCTGAAATCATTGAACGGGCTAGCATGTCATCCTGTAAGCCATCTCCTACTCTGGTTGATACTAAACTGAAACTGAGTGCTAGAGTAGCACTCCATATGAGGATCTCTCCCACTATCGTAGTCTTGCGAGGGCTCTTCAATATCTCACTTTTACGAGGCCTGATATTACTTATGCGGTGCAACATGTGTGATTATTCATGCATGATCCGAGGGAAGAACACATGCACGCTCTCAAGCGCATTGTGCGCTACATTCAAGGTACTCTTAATCATTGCTTTCATCTATATCCATCATCGGTATCTACTCTCATTTCTTATAGGATGCTGATTGTGGTGGATGTCTAGATACTAGGCGTTCGACATCTGGTTATTGTGTGTTTCTCGGTGATAACTTGGTCTCTTGGTCTGCTAAACGTCAGCTACTTTGTCGCGCTCTAGCGCGTAGGCGAAATACCGAGGGGTCACGAAACCTCCTTTTAGAGCTTCATTGTCCTATTCGAAAAGCTACATTGGTCTACTATGATAATGTTAGTGCGTATACCTATCGGGGAATCATGTACAACATCAGCGCACTAAACATATCGAGATGGATATTCACTTTGTTCGCGAAAAGGTTGCTCGTGGACAAGTACGTGTCTTACATGTTCCTTCACGTTATCAGATTGCTGATATCTTTACTAAGGGTATTTCCTTGATTCTGTTTGAAGATTTTTGAAACAGTCTTAGCGTACAACAACCTCCCGCTACGACTGCGGGGGTATGATAGAATATATATAAATATATTCAGTGATTTGGTAAAGATTGTTAATGATTTTGTATTAGTTAGGTATATAATTAGTTTTCATAATTGTAACCTAGAATGACTATTTTACTTCATGTATATAAGTTAATTAAGCTAAGAAATTATTCTATTTCATGTTTCAATCCATTTTCTCAAATCTCAATATTTCACTTCAAATTCAGAGAATGAAATTCAGTATCTACAAATCTTGATGATCAACGCCCGAGCAGGACAGGTCCTTTCCGTATCGGTCATCATATACATATAATTTGGATATTCAGTGCATAGCAGGAAATAATATTTGATTCTTTTATAAGACAGAATGTCTTTCTCGGGAGCTATGAAAAGTGCATCTCAGATACTTCAATTGATTGGTATGAGAGGATTAGTGTCGCATAGGACAAATGATTGATTTAATCTATTAAGCAATTTAAAATTAACAGAAATTTTAATTACCTAAAATATGCTACCACATACGACTTACATTTTGACCAAGAACATGTTGAACTTGAAAGTAGAAATACCTCAGAACAAGAAGCTCTCATTGAAAAGTCACTGAAACAGCTGACAACACATTGTTGCACGTCAAGACCTAATGCTTCCATTGTGTTTACTGTCGATAACAGTAATCCTGGCTTCGTTGCGCAACAGATCTCAATGCTGGTCTCCTCATTTCTCCTTTCTACATCAAACTGCAATGTTCCCCACCACCACCAAACAGACAAATTAATACGACAAAGCTCATTCGAAATAGTCTTCACATCTATTATTCTAATGTATATATCATTCCTCCATCTAAAATAAAATAATTGATAAAAAATATGTAGTAGTGGTAGTACTTTTATAAAAGTATTATTACCTGTTTTGGCAAGTGGACGGATGTAGGCTAGTAGAGATAAAGTTAAGTGAAAATTTTGTACCTTTGGGGGGTTTCTGACAACTGCTTCATTAGGCTTTAGCTCCTTGAAATTTCCCATTAATTTTATATCCTTAATTTCGTCTTCCATTTCACAATCTTGACGCAACCTGTGGATTTTATCCAACAGCTCCTTCACGTAATTAATTGTATCTCCAAGTATGGATGTTCTATCCATCTGCTAAATCAATTAGTTTATTCAATTAGTGCATCTACACTTAAAAAAAAAAAAAGTAAAACAAGTATTCCTTCCTTCCTAATTTATGTGGCATAAATCGACTTGACACAGGTTTTAAAAAAAAAACTTTTTAAATGTGTGATCTAAAATAAATTTTATATAAATGTGTTGTGATAAATTATTTTTAAATATAGAAATGTGACTTTTTTTTTGGGACAGACAAAAAGAAAATGATATCAAATATATTAAGATTTAGGGAGTAATTTTAATTGAAGAGAAAGTAAGGGTGTTGATTTGTCACCTTGCTTATTTTGGGTACAATGGATCTAAGCATAGAGAGTCGGTCATTGAGTCGTTTCCTTCTCCTCCTTTCTGCCATTAGATTTTTAGATGGCTGCCCTTCTACCTTCTTTACTTTATTACTACTATTCTTTTCTAGTCCCACAATATTAGGAACATGACCAATTATTCTTGAAGTTGCTTTTTCTTTGACCACTTTGCAACTAATTGAGTCTTCTTGCTGACCATAATGGCCTTGAAATTCAGTAGAAATAAGACCTTCTTCAACCATGTGTCTATTATCATTGTACTCTTCTTGAATGTTATAAGTTGAAGAATCAACTTCAGCTGGGACAGTACTAGTGAAAGAATCAAGAAAAGGGTAGGATTCTTGGAAATTAGGACAAGTAAAGTTGGATTCTGAAGGAGAGATGAGCCCCAAAAGGGTAGAATTTGAGGCTATAAATTCAGGATTTTGTTGATAGAAAGTGGGTGATTCAATGTTCCATGCATTTGGGAAGAATTCCTTCATTCCACTTGCAAAAGTACTGTTGTTCCAACTTTCCATCCTTGGAGCAAGTAGTTCCTCCAAAATATCATGTTGAGTGACCTCCATCTCTCTCTCTTAATTTCTTCGGTTTCTCTCTCTCTCAACCTGTCGAAAAGTGAATAGGGAGAGGTGTAACATCTAACGTGACGCTGCAGGAGTATATATAGAATAATTAAACTAGTTTTTCCATCTTTTTCATTTTTGATAAATGATACCAAAGGTACCATTATAAATGTTGTATTACAATTCAGTTTATGTAACCGTGTTTGATCAAATATAAGTTCAATAATAAATAACTTTTGACATACACTAAAAGTACCATTATAATATGAGATATTAAAATATATTTTCTTCATCCTAATTTATTTAACAACATTAATTCAACACAAAGTTTTTTTAAAAACTAACTATTTTTATCTAAAACAAATCATAGATTTTCATCTGACTATACTATCTCATTAGAAGTAAATTAAAAAATTTAACGTAAAATTATTAAAAGAATATCATATTTTTGTTAGATAGACTACTCTCTCAATCACAATTTATCAGAGGATTTTGATCTTTTTATGCTCATTAAGAAAAATAATAAGTAGAAGCTATTAGAGGCGGATTCGAAATTTAAATTTTATTGGTTTAATTTTTTAAGATTCTTAGTCTGAAGTCTGAACTTGTTATATTTTAAAAGTTATAGATTCATTTCTACTATTTATTGTAATTTTAATAATTTTTTACACATAGACCCATCATAAAAAGTTAGGGTTCAATTGAACTCCACCACCGGAAGCTATATTTTATTAATTTGCCCTATTTAGTAGATGTTTTTTAAAGAATTGAGCAGTATTAAAAATAATTAATTTTACCGTCAATACGGATGAAGTATAAGTTTAGAGGTATTTGTTTAAGTGAATGTCACCGGAAGCATAAGATTAGAATGGAATCTAATCTTTTAACCTATTTTCTTGTGTAATATATAAGAGAGCCTTTTTCTTCTTCCTTTACAAATATTTTGTATCTCGTTTTCTGAAGTCTGTTCCCTGTGGTAGAGTTTAGTAGTTTAAGGTCATTTTCACATAAATCCGTAATCAGACAGCATACATATTTTAATCCTAATGTTCTGAAATGTTTGACCCACCAGTGTCTGAATCGAAAAGGATAGATTCGGACCTCTCGCTCAGTGGCTACGAGCCTGCCAAGTGTCTTGCATATTTTTGGTTCTCTGTTCTGCTCTTATTATTTTGCTGATTTCTCGTTAGTGATAGGAAAAAGACTTACCTTTTTCTAAATTATTATATCTGGAAAGTGTTTACGTGATTCAAGAAAACACATTTATTTTATATCTAATTTTTCAACTTACGACAGATTATTTCTGGAGATAGTAGTTCTGGTCCCTCAGCATTAGTACCAGTAAATCCCGTCCAGCTTTCCGACTTACGCCAGATTATTCCTGAAGATAGTAGTTCTAGTCCCTCAGCATTAGTACCAGTAAATCGTGGGATGTACATGAATGATCAGAGTTTGAGAACAGAGCAACTAATATCACCTACAAGGTCCTACCCCAAAAGAGAGCAAATTGCTTCCACCAAAGTTCGAACCCACGCTGCAGACCTCTAGCTTTTTAAGTTCCCCTCCTTGACATCCAGCTATGTCCGGGGACAAGAAAACATCTTTTTTAGCACCAACATATAACATGCATAGCCTAAATGAGTAATTCATAACCTTGCTGCAACACAGAAGTTTTTGTCCATCGAACCTCGATCTTAAGAGAGGAAAAAAAAGAGATTTAAGGGTTATACTTACATTCCATCATGAGAAAGGAAAACCAAAAAGAATTTTTATATCATAGAACGATATAATGGTAGAATCATTCTTGTAATTACACTATCATTTTTTTATATCGCAGAACTATAAGTTTTAAATCATGATTATTTTCATCTTTTTACTAGAGGCGAGTCCAAAATTTAATGCCAATAATTGTAATGGGTATATAGTTACATGCATGTACGCCTTTTCTTTTCTTGTGACAACATATAAGTCGCTCGCGTTACCAACCAAGCCTAATGCAGGAGTTCAAGCATTATTTCATTAGCTACAGGTTTCTGGATGATTAAAAAAGCAGAAATTATTATTTCTCCATAAATACACACTAATTAATTTCAAGTATGCTTAACAACTGTCAAAATCGTCGTTTAGTCGTAATCTGATAGATACCTTCCGTAATGACTGAGCTAAAACCTGACTTTGTTTGTGTAAAAATTGGACTAATCAAAAGGCGTAACTTCAAAGAACAGTAACTTAGATTTTTTAAGAATCTGCAACCTTATAAACGTATAAAAAATCTGCCAAGCTAACAGCAGTACTAAGGAAGGACCAAGGAGTGAAATTTCCACCTTTTTTGTTTTGGTTTTTTATCCGGTGACCAAACTTGTTTTGAGCCCCAATTAATTCGAATTTAGGCCGCGCAAATCTATCACTTTAATAAACACATTAACTATGTAAAATAGCTTACACCATCAATAGTCCAAACGTTTATAACAAATTACTACTGATCTTTTTCAAATTGCCATGTTTATGCTTAATATAAGATTTATCTATATTCACCGTATATTTTGCAATATTTTATAATTAATATTTTAGTGTAATTATGTAAAGTATAGATCATTATTTCATTAGAATTACAATTGTACACACTGTATATATTGTATTAATGAAAGGACTCAACTCAAGGAGATTTACACTATTCTACATGATATCAAGAGCCAAAAATCCCTAAACCCTATTCGCCCCCCCCCCCCCAATTCTTTCTTTCTTTTCGGACGCCAAACCCTACTGTATACATCCGATATACACCCTATATACAACTGATATATATTCCATGCCGCCATATACAACACGTATACTGCCCTATACACAACTGATATAACCTCCCTGGCGCCATATACATGTAACACCCTGTAGGTTCGGGCCATGGTTTGAGCATCTAGACGTATGCAAATAAAGAAGCTTAGTATATAAAATGATGCGATCCCGAAATAATTTAGAACATAATAAGGGTGACGACGGGGATTAATAATGATAGTTGTATGTCTCAAAGAGGTTATGGACTAGTGCTATATCGCACGATTATGACATTGGGTATATGAAGGTGTTATAAGTCATCAAGATTTAAGATCAAGAAATTAATTTCGTGTGTAATCGCTTAAATGGGGAATTATAGTGGAGAAATAGAATTAATGAATGAATGGATAGAATTAAACTTGGCCCACGTGGGACCTTGTTAGTAAGGCAAAATGTTTTATTTGTATTGTCCGTAAATGAATAAGGTAATGGTGGCATTAGTTTAGGATGAGTGTCAAGGGTAGATTAAGAAAAAGTCACGTGTGTGATGGTGTGCCCTATCCTTCATTCACTAGGGGTCTAAGGCAGGATATATCTCTTAATGGTATAGAGGGGCAACAACCTTTCTCGAGAAAACATAGGCAATGTAACAATTGCATATGTTATAACCCACCTAAGCAAAAATGTATAATGCAATTTGGTTCTAAAAGAGAGGCGGCGTGAGTTAGAAGCAGCAACATAAGTTCAATTTTGCGGTCGTAGTAATTCTTGGAATATAATATCAAAGTGATATGCGACGTATATGTTGGGTCGACGAGTGATCCGATAAAAGATATGTTAAGGCAAATACTTCTTTCTTTTGGCATGTTCTAAGTACGAAATGTAAACATAATACTATCACATAAATGAGTCTACTCTTAGTAGTTAAGGATGTTCATGTTATTCATTCCTATGTTCAAAGCATGTCTAAATATGTTCCTAAATCCTTATTGAGGTATATGGAAAAGATGTTAGTATTCATAAGGTTAATCGAAGGTGAAACGACATTATGTCACTCCGATAAACTCAGAATGTTTTATTATAATTCATGCATTATATTCATGTATTACCCTTGACCCACATGTGTTATATACACTACTACATGGTATGCATTATATATGTAGGGGATGGGAAAAGAGGTACAACGTTATATACGTACACCATCTGATTAGTTGGTATATGATGATGATTATGCCCACAGAGGCCGAAATGATATGATGGGAGACAACGTTATATACACATATATATATGTATGAAGACATTGTGCATGACATTTAGGCATATTATGGCCCTCAGAGGCATTCTCTACTGGTTGGTTGTTTCTTGTCTCAAGTTACTTTCAGGTCTCTATTATGCTATTTTTCATTCCTAACATAGTCGATACATCAGTCGTACTGATGTCCCTTTTCTCGGGGGACGCTGCATTTCATGCCTGCAGGCTCAGGTAAAGAAGGTGACGGTTTGCACTAGTAGGTTGTTGGTTCAACTGATATTGAAACACTCTATTTATTCCAGAGTTGCAGTCTAGTTGTTGTATGATATTTTAGTTATGCGTTGGGGTATGGCGGGGCCTTGTCCCGACCTTATGATGTTAAATACTCTCTAGAGGCTTGTAGACAGATGTCATGTGTATAGTAGTCATGTATGGCCTTGTCAGGCTTGTCGCCCTTGATATGTATATGTATATAGGTTGGGTCCTTCAGGTTATATGATTTTACATAGATCCTTTTCAGTTTACTATTTTCATATGTCAGTAGGGTATCCCATGGCGGCCTCGTAGGCAATGCAAAATTACGGATATATGCTAAATATATGATTAGTGGTACTTGACAAGTAAGGTCCGGGTGCTCGTCCTGACCCACGATTTGGGTCGTGACAATACAACTCGTATACATCCTCCCTAAGCTGATATACACCTCGTATATGGCTGATACTGCCCATATGCACCTCGTATACGTCCCGAACCCTGCCTTTTTCTCTCTCATATTTTTCGACAGCCCTCATGGCATCACTCATGGCCCACATAGCTTCTCCCACTTCCATCTCCTCAAAACCTGATATCACAAATCCTCATCCTTCTTCCAACCCCAACACCTTTCATCCAGCTTTTGCCATAACCAATATCAAGAACTTCATCATGTTGATTCTTGATCAAGAGGATGGACAATATGCATCGTGGGTTAAACTTTTCCAAATGCATGCATGTGCTTACAACGTGCTTGATACTATTATGAAGACTGGAGCTTCGGCTCAAGAGTTATGGACACGATTGGAGGAGATTTTTTAAGACAACAAACATATACGTGCCGTGTATCTCGAGGAGTAATTTAACACAACCCGTTATGAAACTTTTACTAATATGGTCGACTACTGCAAACAACTAAAATTGATTACCGACTAATTATCTAATGTGGGTACTCCAGTTTCAGACACAAAGATGGTTTTGTAATTAATTAATGGTTTAACGAAAGGTGAATACAACATACTTGAAACGATGATCCAACATGTCGATCCCCTACTAAGTATCAACAAAGAAAGGTCTCAATTGCTATTGGAGAAGATGAGACGAGCCAAATAGGATGAAAATAATCTGAAATCATTGGTGGTTGACACCACTGTGACACCCACCGCATCCACTGGCTGGAAGACACAATCCGACCACCTCCCGCCGCAAAACAACTACGGTGGCAGCAGAGGCAAAGGCCGTGGGGGTGGCCAGGGAGGCAAAGGCAGAGGCCGTGGCAATCTGGCCAACCCTACATGCAGTCCACATCAGGCCCAGCAATCGCCACAGTGGCCCAGCCCACTGTCCTGACAGTTGTACGGACCTGGGCCTCACCATCCGGCAGGGCCCAGGCCCATAAGCTATAGTGGGCACAACCGAGACCCAGCATCCTGGGAGTCCATCCAGCGGCTCGCCATCCAGGCCCAAGCCATCATGCCCACTTTATTATAGCCCAACAGCCGACAACGAGCCTCACTCCAATGGATTTAGGCCAAGCTTTCGGCTCATTAAATATTCAACAACCCGATGGTGCGTGGTATATGGATACGGGCGTTGCGTCCCACCTCACTAATAACTCTGGTAATCTCACTCAACTGTGTAATTTAAATACTCATCAATTTATTATGGTCAGAAATGGTCATCGCATTCCAATTAAAGGTTTTGACCACACACAAACTCCACCACCGCATCCCCCATTCTCTCTCAAACATGTCCTATATGCTACTAATATTATCAAGAACTTAATCTCTATTAGAAAATTTACCATTAATTTTGACCCGTTTGATTTTTATGTGAAGGGCCTCCGTACGGGGAAACTTCTTACGAGATGCAATAGTGTAGGGGACCTCTATCCTTTCCTACCCACGTCCGCTGCCAGTGTCATCACTCACACCTCTCCTGTTGTAATCTCTTCCTTAATGTGGCATTGTAGACTTGGACATCCCGGAGCTCATATCTTTGATTTTCTTAGAAATCGCAATTTAATTACATGTAATAAAGGGAACCTTGCCTAAAATTGCTACTCTTGTCATCTTGGAAAGCATGTTAGACTTCCGTTTATGTTATCTTTGAGTATTACTTTTTCTCCCTTTGATATTATTCATGCAGATTTATGGACCTCTCATATTACTAGCAAATTGGGTCATAAATATTATTTAATATTCTTGGATGATTTTTCTCACTTCCTATGGGTCTATCTGTTCCCTTATAAATCACATGTCTACTCCAAGTTTCTTGAATTTCGTACGTATGTTAAAACATAATTTGAAAAAGAAATAAAAATGTTTCAATGTGACAATGGTCGTGAGTTTAATAATTCTCTCTTTCACAAATTTTGTGCGGCTAATGGCATGGTCTTTCGTTTCTCCTGCCCCCATACTTCCCCTCAAAATGGTAAAGCCGAATGAATTCTTCGTACCATTAACAATATAATTTGTACCTTACTTTTTCATGCGTCTCTCCTCCCCAACTTTTGGGTATATGCGTATGGAGCTAGTAGATATACAAGTGCTTAGCTTGGAATACTATTTGTACGTGGTGAACGAATCAATTATAGCAGATTTGTATCTTGTGTTGATGCAATTGGAAGAATTCATGTTAGTATCCAGTACGGGGGATGTTGAAGGGCAGTGATGATGATGAGAATATTTCCATTTTCATGATAATTGAGAGTAAATTACAAAAGACGTTTGCGTTGCGTCTTTCACTTGTCTTATCAACATAACATGTACCGGCCGGTGTTTTCCTAAAAAATTCTTGTTCTTTTATTTTTCCTTTTTCTCTATTATTGTTTGAAACAAACCTGAAGATATTCCATAGTGACAGGAATAAAGAAAAAATTAAAACTCACTTGGGAAGATATTCTTTTACCCTGCAACTCTTAAAATAGAGAAATTCTAATGTACCATTTACCAACAGAGCTATTGAGAATATATATGCTACCGGTTCCGACTCAACCTATAGGCCACATAGTCAATTGCCTAAGGCCCCCCATTAAAGCGGCACATATTATTTTATATGTGTGATGATTTCATTAATATAATTAGCTTATATATATAATATACAATAGTTATTCTAGGCTATAATTACGAAAATTAAATATACATATAACTAATACAAAAGATTGTTATAATAATTAAAGATATATAAATCACTAATTATATCAAAAGCATATATTTGCATATATTCTAGCACACCCCCGCAGTCGTAGCGGGCGGTTGGCGTACACTGACACTGTCCCGAAAATCCTCAAACAGAATCAAGGGAAGACCCTTAGTAAAGATGTCAGCAATCTGATACGTGACGGGACATGCAAGACACGTACTTGTCCACGAGCAACCTTTTCGAGAACAAAGTGAATATTCATCTCGATAAATTGCAAAAAAAAAATCTTTTGATATAATTAGTGATTTTATATATCTTTAATTATGGTAACAATCTTTTATATTAATTAGCTTATATACATGATATACAATAATCATCCTATGCTATAATTACAAAAATCAAATATACACCTAACTAATACAAAAAATTATTACAATAATTAAAGATATACAAAATCACTAATTATATCAAAAGAATATATTTGCATATATTCTATCATAAAAGAAAATAATCCATTGATGATTTGATTAATGTAATTAGCTTATATACATGATATACAATAGTCATCCTATGCTATAATTATGAAAATCAAATATACACATAACTAATACAAAAGATTGTTACAATAACTAAAGATATTCAAAATCACTAATTATATCAAAAGAATATATTTGCATATATTCTATCAATATGTACTAAAAGTGCAGCTCGGTGCACTAAGTTTCCGCTATGCGCAGGGTCCGGGGAAGGGCCGGAGCACAAGGGTCTATACGAAGTCTTACCTCACATTTTTGCAAGAGACTATTTTCACGACTTAAACTATTTTTTAATATTTTTTAAAAAAATATCTACTACAATATTTTTTTTTCCAAACTACTAATAACACGTACTGGGTTGTAACCATAAACAAGTGAATCAGCAAAAAAAAAAAAGCATAAAAAGGGGAACAAAAGTGACTGTTTGGAATGAGGATTGGGAGAGAGTTAGAAAACTCCGTGAGAGAAAGATAAAAGTACCATTCACCAAGATAATATGTTAGGGACATGTGATTTCACCCCAAGAATGTAGCTCATACATCTTTTCCGTAATAATTATTGTATTTTATATTTAATTTTTTAGTCTTTTCTAAACACTTTTTAACTTTTCGTCAATACTCATCATTTATCAAATACAAAAGTTCTCTTTGATATTTTATTTTCCAATCTCCAACTAAACTCTTCAATCTTTGTTCTCCGGATGCTCAAAATAAATTGATCATAACATTATTTGAGAGGAAAATAGTGCCGAAGACGTATTTGGATTTCTTTTCAAGTTTCAAGGGTTGCAGATTTTGAAAGAGAAAAAATTATTTTAAAATCAAGTTATCTCTCTCTTGAATCAGGTTCTATAACGTGTCCACATGCAAAATCATAGTCTCACGCCATGTCACATTTGAGGAGAACGTCTTCCCATTTGTCAACATCCACCAATTCCGTCCCATTGTGTCACGACCCAAACCGGAGGGTCATGACGGACACTCAGACCTTACTTGCCGAGTACCACTAGTCATATATTTAGCATATATCAGTAATTTTGCATGGCCCATGAGGCCGCCACGAGATATCCTGTTGATATACAAAAATAGTAGACTGGAAAAGAGTTATGTAAAGTTATGTAACCAGAAGGACCCAACCTATATACATATACATACCAAGGCCGACAAGGGAATACATGACTACTATACACAAGACATCTGTCTACAAGCCTCTAGAGAGTACGTGACATCATAAGGTCGGGATAGGGCCCCGCCATACCCCAACGCATAACCAAAATATTATACCACGGCTAGACTGTAACTCTGAAACAAATAGAGTGCTCCAATATCAGCTGAACCAGCAACCTACTAGTGCGAACCATCACCCTCTTTACCTGAGCCTGCGAGCATGAAACGCAGCGTCCCCGATAAAAAGGACGTCAGTACGAATAATGTACCGAGTATGTCAGACATGAAAAATAGCATAATAGAGACCTGAAAGTAACATGAGACAAGAAACAACCAACCAGTAGAGAATGCCTCTGAGGGCCATAATATGCATAAGTACCATGTCTGTGTAGAATGCATCTGAGGGCCATAATATGCCTAAATGACATGCACAATGCCGTCATACATATATATATATATATATATATATATGTGTGTGTGTGTGTGTGTGTGTGTGTGTGTGTGTGTGTGTGTGTGTAACACCGTCTCCCATCATATCATTTCGGCCTCTGTGGGCATAATCATCATCGTGTATATTTGTACCAGCTGCAGGTGGTGTGCGTATATAACGCCGTATCCCTTTTTTCATTCCCCATACATATATAATGCATACATATAATAGAGTATATAACTTCTCTGAGGTCAAGATATGTACATGAATGTAATGCATGAATGATAATGAGACACTCTGAGTTTGTCGAAGTGACGTAAAGTCATTTCACCTCCGATTAACATTATAAATACTGACATCTTTTCCATATACCTCAATAAGGATTTAGGAATATATTTAGACATGCTTTGAATATAGAAATTAATAACATGAACATTCTTAACTACTAAGAGTAAAATCATTTATGGGACAATATTACATTCAAAAAATACGCACTTACAATAAAATACATGTTGATGCACCTATGTTGTTGATCGTCAATTCGTTGTTGCCTTGGATTAATAAAGGATTCATTTAATCTAGGAGATTTTGGTCTATAAACTTTCTAATTCACCAAGTTATCCTTGTACGTTTTTTTTGTTAGCTTTGGGTAAATATTTTGGATGCCTCACGTAGTGATGAGCTTCCAATTGATCAACATAACAATTTGCTAAATAAAGTGAAATATAAGAAGTATAGATGGCAAGGTTAGGTAGAGATCCACTTCTTGGATGGTGGGGTCCATCCCTTTCTATTACCTCTAACAACTTAGTGGTAAAGATGCCACGTTTACCAAACAAAATGATAGTCTACTTCCAGTTTTAATGTAAGTTGTAAAGATGCCACATTTACCCAACAACATAAATAGGCACTATTTTTCCTTCTTTCATGGCTGTCAAGTGGTAGTGCGTAGTTCACAGTTATCCACTACATTCGATATCTAATCAAATACCAACATAACTAATCTCCTAATCTCAATTCACTTAAATAATATATTATTTTGACACACTTCATATACGAGTATACTCTTTATAATGATCATGCAATACGATACCAGTTCGTAACCTCTTTTGGCACACACAAGAATATAATTTTCAATCACCGTCGCCCCACTCGTTAAGTCCAAAATTATTTTGGGACTTTATCCTTTTATACACTAAGCTCTTGATGTGCATACCCTAATATAACAAAATTTTCTCGGTCTCAGGTCTACTTAAATACGTCTTGCGGTTAAAATCACCTCCCGAAAGTACGGGATGTTACACACTTATTATGAATTCCTTAATGATCCGGATCCCTCACCTTTAGTCCAAAATGCACTACAATATCCGACACCTCCGGCCGTACCTCCACCCCCCCCCCCCCCGATCCGGCAACCCCACCCGTCCCGTCATACAATGTCCCTGCCCCAACCTCCCCGTCGAACAGTGCCCCTGCCACCCCCATCCCGTCTAACAGGCTAGTAATTTAAAATTCATGTAACAATTTTATAATTGTGATGGGACGATTATACATTTCTACTTGATCAATTAAAGAAAAAGTTGATCACTACGAAGAGGAAATTCTTTGGTCTTATTCTGCCTAGAGGTGTTGTCCTATAGTTGAATCATGTGTGATTTTTCTCAAATACACATGCACCGAAATATTAAGGATAATCGTTGTGACAATAATTGGACTATAGTACTGTAATATTTTTATACTAAATTATTTATGTCTTAGATTGTATACATTATTCTCACACATTTGTTTAATTCAGGAGTGGCTAGCTCCGCACGTTATAAGTGTTAACATAGATAAATATGAGTCACTAGCAATATGCATTATCAGATTCTCTTAGGCAACCGTATACATGAAGATCGTTCTTGGAGGAACGAAAAATCGCCTAATTATTTTAATTAATGAGAGGATAACTTTTCGAGAAAATGATAGTTTATTTTGACTCAAGGTTTTATGTCTGATTTGAAATGGGACAGTGAATAATTTTGCTTCAAATTTCGCATATGATACACAATATGACGAGATCTGAATTGGAGCATTCAGGAAAGTGACAAATAGAATGAAGAGTATTTTACATATATTCCAAGACTTTTTTATGAGTATATTGCGGAACAACCCGTTACCAGCTTCCACTCTTATTAAGGAAAAAGATAAGGAGAAAGAGCGAACAAATTTTCCCCCAAAATTAGGAGGATGACATATTAATAATTGTGCAATTTGCATAGACTATTATTTATCATCCAGGTCAAAGATCTATTTCATTCTTCGTGGAATTTCTAGGAGCACCATACCAGTAATTAAGGGACTACTTGTGGACCGTGTAATAGAACTCCTCATTCTAAAATACTTATTACATTATGCTTTTTGAAAGTTAAACTACATCAATTTTGACCAATATTTTAAGATATATTTTTTCACCATATTGATATAGGAAAATTTAGAACTTATAGTAACTTTTCGTATTATTTTTTAATATCTAATTAAAATTTAAAATTTTGAATTAATTTAATAATTTAACTCAAATTTTTTATTAAATTAACTCTCGAAAAGGAAGGGGAGCCTTGGAGTAACTGGTAAAGTTGTTGTCATGTGATTAGGAGGTCACAGGTTCAAGCCGTGAAAACAGCCTCTTGCAGAAATGCAAGGTAATGTTGTGTACAATAGACCCTTGTTGTCCGTTCCTTCCCCGGACCGCGCATAGCGAAAACTTAGTGCACCGGATTATTCTTTTTTTAACTCTCGAAAAGAGAAACATGAAAACTATTTTTGGACGGAGGCAGTATCTTCTGCTACCATATATGATTATTCTGTTTGCCATATGGTGCAAACTTCTAAAACTAATAAAAGGCACACGGTTTTTTGTTGCAGCATTTAGATGAAATGGTTTCAGCTGCAAAAAGAGGGAAAAGTAGTTCTTCTGAAGCTGATTGTTGCTGTCCTTTTACTGTTGCCTTAACCATATGACTTGCTAGTCCCAACAATATATGCAAATTTTGGATATTTGATGAGTCCAGATGAATTCATGAATCTCCTTGAGCATATTGTAGTTAAAGTCTGAATTTAGACTCCTTTTTTTAGGAATAGAATAAAATGAAGACGACATAATTAATATGTATCATGTACTGACGTACCCAATAAAATAACTCAATGTAACAGGTTAACTAAATCCCATTTTATGTAACACTATAAATGCATTTAACTTGCTAGTAACCTGGGAGCTGGCCAGTTTGTAAGTTTAAGAAAATCATTAACTTATGTGTAAATCCAAGCTGTATTTAGCACTCAGTGCTTAAAACTTGATGTTCTTTTGTCCTGCTTTCGACATTCTGTATTGCTTTAAACGTGCAATCGTCCAAAATCTAATCATTTTAACAAGCTAAGGAATATATATTTTCATGGGCTATTAGTTACCGATTTAATAAAACTTTGTGCATGTTTCTAATGTAATTATCAATTATATTACAAGAAGATCAATGGTTCACGTGAGGACATAATAACACTTGCTAGATCTTGTGTTGGTCTTGAATTTCTCTCTCTAAAAAGCTTTTCCTCTGCCTTCTCTCTAGCATTCAATGATGGAAAACACAGAGAAGGAGATTATTTCTCCTATCGATATTCCTCCAGAACCACCGGATATTCAAACGACACACCCCACTTAAATTACTTCTAATACTTACAAATCAAAATTACTAGCTAATGAGCTGATCTTGAACAAAGTCATGAATATACAGATTAGTAATAGTGCAATTAATGAAGATTCTCAATTTACCAACCCACAAAGAGATATAGTTGGGGACACTCTGTCAGCAGAAATTAGTGCTGTGGTGTTATCGGAAGAGGATAAAAACCGTATGTATTCACGTTGAAAATACTCAATTATTATCAAGTTGATGGGAAAGAGAATGATGCATCAGTATTTAAAAAATAAAACTTCAAGCCCTTTGGCAACCCTCGGAACAATTTCCCCTCATAGATCTGGGTTTGGATTATTATATTGTGAAATTTACTAAGGAGTAAAACTTCATCAAAGTGTTTGAACTTGGTCCATGGACCTAGCAATACAACGTTGGGTTCCAAACTTTGTTCCAAGTCAAGCAACCCATCTGGTGTCGCCTTCCTCAATTACCAACTGATGAAATTATTCTAAAGAAAATAGGGAATGCTATTGATAGATTACTTAAGGTGGATGCTTGTACTTTTTTTTGTTGACGAAGGAACCCGCAGCCGCTACTCTTTCGAGTGCGCACAGGGTAAACCCCGGACTGACGCAATAGCCTGCAAACCACGTCAGCCGATTAACCACACTTGGCAAGCCATATGTGACAGGCTCAACCAAGAAGGTTTATGCAGGGGATCAAACTCGTGACCTTGCGGTCCCGTGCTCTACTGCTACACCAACTTGGCTACCCTTGCAGGTTGGTAGATGCTTGTACTAGTTCCACTTTAAGGGGAAGATATGCTCGATTATGTGTTGAGGTGCCTCTCAATAATCTTTTATTTTGATCGGGTCACACAAGCAAGAAATTCTCTATGAGGGTTGTGGTTGGTTGGGTCATGTATTATCCAAGTGTCCTAACAAAAGTAATCTCAATGGGGAAGATTAACATCAGAGGAAATCTCTTCTACTGCAAAAAATCAATGGTGGACAGATTCCTTCTCCTCAAAAAATAAGAAAAAAAATAGCCCTCGTCGAGATCAACGGATAGATCATGCAATACAGGAGGGTAGTACTATAGGTATTCAAGCTAATTTATTTGGTGCTAAAACAGGTAAGTATATCTCTACTCAGCATTTTAATTATAAGACAAAGTTCGTTACTTGTCCAAATTTTGAGGTAATTGATGGTTCTCTTCCATTAACTCCTTCTTCTCCTACTACTGAGAACCCTATAATACAGGTTAATAATAGTTTTGTTGCTTTAGAAGATATGGGAGAAGATTCTGTCCTTTCTCCGATTGTTAGCTCGCATACAGAGAGAGTTTTCTCCAATCAACAACTCTCTCCCTCCTCCGACTTGGCTCAGACACGTTGATGAAACCCTCCACTCCAAGTAGAATACATCCTCTCCAATTAAGCCTACTTTGTCGACACCTGTTAAAAAATAACAAAAATGCCCTTTCACAAACCCTAAATACCCCACCCTTTGTAACCAATCAACCCACATTACTTGAATCATTATCAAATATTAAGGAGTCTTCTACACTCTTTCCTCCTCCTATAAAATCGCTCCCTTTAAGTCCAAATTCAACATCTTCTGATCCCTCTTCACAGAAGACACAACATGCTAGATTTGTTAAATCAAAGAGTCATGAACAACCACCCACAATGTTCTGGTGGTTCCTCTTCCCCCGAACCAACCCCTCCTCTCTTGGATAGAACAGGGTCTCCAAGGTCAAGCAATCTTTTTCACCCTGGATCTAGAGGGGAGGGAGGTGATAGTCATACTTAAGAACCCAAATTTCTTAGCTCAACTTGTGACAAAGGCTCTGATCCTTGCCATGGATAATTATCTGAACCACGTACGGATGCACAATATGTTCAATCCATTAGCTCCAGTAATTGCTCCAACCCTACTTCAAGCCATGCAACATCACTGGAATCTGCCCCAACACTTCAGCCTTCTTGTCAATACGGCAGTAGCTTGGAATCGTCCATTCTTCTGTCCTCAGGAGATCATAGCGACCAATCCTCTCCTGTTCTCATGGATTCCTTAGCCTATTCCTGTGAATCTCAATCCAAACATGCAACCTTCGGTGGATATCAATCCAGAGGAACAGGTACTAAATCCAGCAGAAGAAGTGGAAATTCCAACCTCGTTCACAGATATTCAAAGTTTCACGGAGCAGCCCTCATGCTGTTTCCGGAGAATCTCGACAAGAAGCATGTTTATTGATGTCCTGCGAATTTGATCAAGTGGTCAATCGACATCAGCCACCGATAAACACTGGAGTAGCCAAGCATGCAGTGGTGATCAGCCCGACGTTCAGAGAAATTTCGACTCCCAACATCGGAGAATTTGGACAACCCAACCTCCAACATCGATCTTCACATGATGAATAGAGCCACTTCTTTAATTGTTTGGAATATTAGGGGTGCTTTTAGTGATGTCTTTAGAAGGAATTTTAGGGGTTATATTAATACTCATAATTCATGTATGGTGGCTTTACTTGAGACTAGGTTGGATAATCATGCTATTCTTAAAAATGAGTTCAATTTTTCAAGCTTCATGGAGGTTCCTACTATTGGTAGATCCCAGGAATTGCATGTCATGGTTAATGTATTACCCTCCTCTATAGAATATTTATTTACGATTATTTATGCTAGTACGAATGTAAGTTACCGTAATGTGTTATGGGATAATTTGTGTAATGTTAGAAATTCGTATAATGGCCTTGATTTGTGTGTGGAGATTTTAATGAAGTGCTTAGTCAAATAGAGAAATGGGGTGGTAGACCTATAAATGTGACTAGGGTAGCTAATTTTAGGAATTATATCAATTATTGTGAATTGGTTGATTTGGGTTTTAAAGGGACTAGGTATACATGGTCTAACCTAAGAAAGAGAAGGGGTGTAATTGTGGAAAGACCGGATAGGGATTTGGCAAATGACAATTGGATTAGTGTTTTCCCTAACGCTATTATTACGTACCTTCCTAGGTTGGTTTCTGACCACAACCCTTTACTGACTAGATGAGCAGCCTTCTAATTATGGGGATAGGATATTTATGTTGGAATTTTTTTGGATTTCTCATACAAAATTTAGGGCTATAGTTTCTCAATGTTGGGTTGACAGTGGTTTTATTGACGCTTTTACTAGATTTGAATCAGAAATTAAAGGTTGGAGCAGTAATGTATTTGGGGATAGGAGAAATAAGAGTAGAATTTTGGCTAGACTTAATTGGATTTATAACCCTCCTAATTGGCCTCGTAGTAGCTATCTTACCAATCTTGAGTCTGACTTTGTTCTTGAATATAATAATCTGCTTAAAATGGAAGAGGATTATTGGGAAATGAGGACTAGGATTAATTGGCTTAACGAGGGTGACGCAAATCTACATCAAATTCGTGACCATACTTTTAAGTATTTTCAAAACATTTTTACTACCTCCCATAAATGTACCTATATGAATAATGTCTCGGGTATGCCTACTACTTTTACTAATATAGATCTCACCTCATTAGATGACCCTTTAAATAAACATGAAATAAATATGGCTATCTTCTCTTCCAAACCCTTTAAATCTCCGGGTCCGGATGGTCTACATCTTTTTTTTTCATAAGTATTGAAAGATTGTAGAAGATTCAGTTAGAAGTATTTGTCATGATATTTTTGAAAATTCTACCATGCATCCTCTTTTAAACCAAATATTCTTGTGTCTTATTCCTAAGACTCAGAATGCAAATAATCTTTCTAATTATAGTCCTCTGTCGTTTGATTCCTGCTGCTATGTATTCGTTAGTGTACTTTATTTATCTTATTTACCTTCGTGAGTTACTGTTTGTTTTTTCAGAATGTTTTAAATTTTTTGTCCGGGTCTGACCGTTTATTTTGTTTTGCTTGTGCTTATGTTTTGTCTTGAGCCGAGGGTCTTTCAGAAACAACCGCTCTATCTACTAAGGTAAAGGTAATGTCTGCATACACTTTACCCTCCCCAGACCCCAGGTTGTGGGATTCCACTAGGTATGTTATTGTTGTTGTATAATTGGGTAGACAATACTACGAGTTATCGTAAGTTAATCCAAGGTCCTTTGCATATCACTGAGGGTAGTAATACTATTACCCATTATAGACATAATCAAATTTGGTGTTGGGATAAATTTTCTTTCTCCTTTTCGGATGACATTAAGAATAGATTGGATCCTGCTATTACTAATTCTAATGGGGTTCTTCATGATACTGTTTTTTGGGGTCTTACTTCTAATGGTATGTTTACTACTTCGTCCATCTATCAACTCCTTAATTCCCCTAAGTCTCCTCCACAAAATTTTCAATGGGTTTGAAAAACTTCCCACCTTAACCAAAATAAAAAAAATTAGCTGGCAATGTCTGCATGATAGGCTACCTACTAGGGCTTTTTTTTAAATATTTAATATTATTGAGAATGATACCTATTCGATTTATCATATGGAAGTTGAAACATCTAAACATATTTTTATAGACTGTTATATTGCTAAAGATTTTGGTTGTCCCGTGGTATATCTCATTTGGTTGATATCAATTTTAATCCTCAACACTGGCTCCTTTTATTCAAAAACTGTAACGCTGTTTTGCATAACCCATTACTGCATTGGAATATTTTCTACCCTTTTGCATTATGGCATATCTGGAAAAATAAAAATTATATTGTGTTCAATAGAAGCATTGATAATCCATATGTGATTAATAAGGTGGTGGAATTTACTTATACGATAAATGCTATCTCAACATCTCAGAATAAGCGTACTATCCATGTGAAATGGTACCCTCCTTCAAATAATCTTTTTAAGCTTAATGTTGATGGTGCTTTACAAGGAACTCAGCTTTTAGGGAGGTGTTATCCGTGATTTTTCAGGGAATTGGAAATTTGATTTTTGGACCACGAATATAGCAAATAGCCACACAGAAATGGAAATCAAAGCACCCTTCTTGGACATAATTTCAACCACATTGAAGTGGAGACTGATTCCACGGAGGTCATCACTCTTCTATTCGCTTCCTTACCACCTTTTACTGATTTAATCCTTCAATGCAGGTACTGGCTGAGGATGTTGGAGAGTCTACTGGTACGACACAGCTTTAGGGAAGCTAACCAAGTAGCACAACAAGGAAGCCAAGGAGAAGCAGTAGGCCAGTCTATATTTTTGTCTAATCCGCCCTCTTATATTATGCAAAGTTTATGTAATGATATGTCGGACTAGTATGTTACTAGGAATGTCTTTACTTTGTCGTATATGAAGCTAGCTAGATTAGGTAACCTTAGTATTATTAATTCTGATGTAACGATGAATGTGGCTATGCCAAACTCTAATGTAATGTTGAACTCGGCCATGCCGACATAGTAATATAAATAAAAGCTATGTTATCAAAAAAAAATTGCTAAACAAGCGAAGATGCCTCTCTTAACATCTTACTAAAAAAAAGAGAAAAATTAGAATTCACCAACTGATTTTGCAACTTTGAACGTGAACAAGGTGGAATACAAGTTTGAGCTTGTTTTCCATAATCAAGAGTTATCGGCTGAAAAATCAATAGGAGTATTTCATTCGTCCCAATTTAGATAGCACTTATTCTTTTTCATACATATACCGTATTACTAATAAAATTCAGTCCAATTTTTTTTTTCTTTCAAGCTAATATTTCAAATAGTACTTCAACGTTCTCATTTCACTAATACTTCAACAGAAATAAAATTTCAAGTTCAATCACATATTCACATTACATGAAGTTACGTAAATTAAAATAGAACAGATGGAGTAATTATGCCTATTAAAATAAAAGATTAGGTTCCTATAGTCGTCCAATCCAAATGATTGGCTTGCCAACAGAGATAAACAAAGGCTAGTAACTTGAGAAGCATTGCAATAATCCAATTTGCATAATTCGTAGTTATTGCTTACTATGTTAAAAATGAAGAGTAACCAATTATAAACAATACAGTCAACGTATTGACATTCAACCGTTATGTTGCCATTGAATCATTGAAATGACCAAAACGGCCCATATTATTAATACTGTTATTAGAATTATTAACAACAGTATATTAATACTGTCATTTGACCCTAATACTCTGATTTAGTTCATTCTTTTGAGAAAATAACAAATTTCGAGCTCAATCACATTGCAAAAATAAAACAACTATAGTATTCACTACTAACCCATTAAAAATAGAGGTTAGGCCAGTTGGGGTTATTTGTCCTGATAGTTAGAACTTAGAACTTAGGCCCATAGAGCTTCAAATAAGTTGCTGATTATATGCAAGAAAGAAAGGTTGAGTCAACCAAATATTAACACAACCACCCGTTGCCTAACATTTTATTTTTTATACCACAGTAAGTGAATAAACGGCCTATGTAATTATACTGCTATAAATTCAAATTCTATAATTATTATCATCACCTATAAAATAGTATAAAAATGATTCGAGCTTAGCACAAGTACAGTCAACAGTTCTTTGGATAAATAATCATACAGTCTTCTTCCAACCATCTCTGTACTTTAATAAACATGACCAAAAATATCCATTTCTTAGTAGTATTTCTGTTCATCCTCGGTTTCAGTGTTCATTTAACCAAATCAAATCCATATCCTCAATTCCCATGTCAGCCACCTCATCACAAATATCCATTTTGCAACAAAAAATTTATCAATTTCCACTAGAGTTAAGTTCCTTTATTTTCCCTACTCATCATTGATGAATTTTTTTTAATACAACTTCAGTACCAAGATTTGGCTAACCAGCATATGAATGGTGGTCAGAATCACTTCATGGTATTGGGTACTAATGGACCTGGGATCAATTCCAATGGACCCATTAAAGGCTCCACTAGTTTCCCCCAAGTTATACTTACTGCAGCTGCTTTCAATAGAACTTTGTGGCATTCGATTGCATCGGCTATTGCAGTTGAGGCAAGGGCTATGTATAATACGAGTCAATCTGGGCTTAATGTTTTTAGAGACCCAAGATGGGGAAGAGGACAAGAAACACCAGGGGAAGATGCTATTGAGTATGTTACGGGTTTTCAAGAGCTGATTCGAAGGCTAAAGAAGTAAATAAACATGGGTTTGGGAAAACTAGGAGGGTTCTTAAAGAGGAAGACGACGATGGTGATGGTGATAGGCTGATGTTATCGGCTTGTTGTAAGCATTTTACTGCTTATGATTTGGAGAAATGGGGTGATGTTACCAGATATAACTTCAATGCTGTGGTAAACTTATTCGACCTTTGTACTTAATTGCTAATTTCTCAGTTGTTGCTATACTAGATTTTGCTTTTGTTTACTACACTAATATTTGCTTTTGGGTGGTTGAAATTATTGCCTGACATATAGCTTATTACACTGCATTGAAGCTTATACTCATTAGACCAAAGCCTGATCTAGTTTGCTTCTATTTAGCTGGAAAGACAATACCATCATCGAAACTTATATAGAATCGTCGCATTTTGTTGTTCAATTTAAACGACAAATCATTGCACATTTTATCAGCCGGAGTTGGAGAGTTATATAGCATAGGGTTATGTCACTTGTTACCATTTCTGGTTCTGAATTCTCTTTACATACCTCCTCTCTTTATTGGAGAACAGAGGACGGTATACACGTCTATGCATATTATTTAACTACCTACAACTTTAGCTGTGGCTGGCGTCAAACTATCTGTTTTTTTGTCGGAGCCAGATTAAGTTGAAGTAATTGTGGAGACAAACAACAAGGAATTCCATATATGCGATGTAATTGTGAAAAATCATACTTTGTAGTGTTAATTTCTTTATCACTTTACATATTAGGTGATAGAGCAGGATATGGAGGACACATTTCAGGCACCTTTTCGAAGTTGTATCCAGCAAGGTAAGGCCAGTTGCTTGATGTGTTCGTACGATAGTGTGAACGGAGTACCAGCATGTGCAGATAAGGAGCTCTTACAAAAGGTCTGAACTGACTGGGGGTTCGACAGGTAATATTTCCTTCTTTTTTTCTACGTGAAGGCTTTTTTCAATAGAGATTTACATCAAACTCAAACGTAATCATTAAATGACTTAATTTCAGATACATCACCTCTGATGCTGTGGCTACTATATACGAAAACCAAAAATACACCAAAACACCAGAAGATGCAGTTGCTATTGCCCTTAAAGCAGGTTTTCTGGCAGTCTCATCAAATTTGTTATTCAATGTAGCTACGTCCTATTTTTCCAAATCTAATTCAACATTTTTTGCAGGAACAAATATAAATTGTGGAACATACATGTTGCGACATGTGAAATCTGCATTCCAGCAGGGGAATGTGCTTGAAGAAGACCTAGACAGAGCACTGCAATACTTGTTTTCTGTTCAATTCCGGCTTGGTATTTTTGATGGAGATCCTGCAAATGGACTGTTTGCAAATTTTGGACCTCAAGACGTCTGCACTTCTGAGAGCTTGAATTTGGCCCTTGATGCAGCAAGGCAGGGGATTGTGCTTCTTAAAATTGATAAGAAGTTCTTGCCATTGAACAAGAGAAGTGTTTCTACATTAGCTATAGTCGGTCCTATGGCAAATGTGAGCAGTCCGGGTGGTACTTACTCAGGTTAGGAAATCCAAAATCCTTGAGGGTGATGCCCGTTGTTCTCTTACTCCATACTAAACTAATCCAATATCACATACGAAATACATAAATATATTTCTAATTCTTTATGCAACTTCCAAAAGGAATCAAAATGGGGGGAAACATAGTCCTCATTCTGCATGTATGTGTTCCAGCACGGAAAATGCTTGAATTGGATGCATAAAATTTTGAGGTTGATGCTAGATATAAGTCCGGAATTTGGAAAAGGATTTGTGGTTACATTATGAAAAAAATTATTCTATAAAGTGAAATAGCAGTGTACATTCTGGTCAAAAGAGTCTACATCACCAAGTTAATTTTCTTATAGTCGTTCTCATAGTTACTGCAGCAAGTTACTGGTGGTTTGTTTAATGTAATTTACTGTCCTTTATTATTTTACAGGAGTGCCATGCAAATTAAAGAGCATAAGAGAGGAGAGGAGTTTCACTGACATATAAATCGAACACTTCATGCAGCTGGTTGCCTTGATGTAGGGCGCAATTCCACTGCTGGTTTCCAGGATGCTATTTCTATTGCTAAAGAAGCTGATTATGTAATTGTTGTGGCGGGGTTGGATTTATCCCAGGAAACTGAGGATCATGACCGGTACAGTCTTCTCTTACCAGGTTACCAAACAAAGTTAGTTACCACTCTTGCAGCTGTAAGTAAGAAACCAATAATTTTGGTACTTACTGGTGGTGGACCTGTTGATGTATCCTTTGCTGAGAAAGACCCAAGAATTGCTGGTATCTTATGGGTTGCTTACCCTGGAGAGACTGGTGGCAAAGCACTTTCCGAGATAATTTTTGAATATCAAAACCCAGGTTAGTCTAAGCATCATACTGGAAGTCGATAGCAATTAGTTTCATATGCTAATGAGTTTCAGTCCCCAATGAAACATAACCTAGTTTAGCAAAGGAAAGAGTGTATAATGGGAAATTTGTCTCTGTTTTTTTCAAAATGAGAACAAGCTGTGGGTTGATCTATTATAAATAAAATGCAGGTGGAAAGTTGCCCATGACTTGGTACCTTGAGTCATTCACCAAAGTGCCAATGATTGACATGAATATGAGAGCTGATCCTGGGAATGGTTATCCTGGAAGAACCTATCGGTTTTTCACTGGAGACCTGCTATATGGATTTGGGCATGGATTGAGCTATACATGCTTCTCTTCGCAGCTCTTATCTGCACCAAAAAGATTGAGTTTATCACTTGCTAAATCTAATTTGAAAAGGAGTATACTTGCCCAAGAACACAGTAGGCTTGGTTACATTCATGTCAAAGATGTGCCAAGTTGTCGTTTGTCAAAATTCTTAGTTCATATCTCTGTCACGAATGATGGGGACATGGATGGAAGTCATGTTCTGCTATTATTCTCAAGTTTGCCACAGAATATTCAAGGTGCACCACTGAAAACACTGGTGGGATTTGATCGTGTGCATGTTCCAGCACGTAAATCTGTTCAAACAAGTCTCTTGGTAGATCCTTGTGAGCTTCTTAGCTTTGCAAATGACCAAGGCAGCAGAATACTGGCACTTGGTGAACATACTCTCATTTTAGATGATATTGAGCATGTTGTATCCATTGAAATGTGAATAAGAGCCATCATAGTTATGAGGAAGTTAAATGGCATCTGCATCAGAGGTTTTTCTTGCCTGAAATGTTCATAGAATAAGAATATTGTTGTGACCTGATTCTCAAATTCTTCTCCATTCAGTGCCAGAGCATGAAATTGAGGAATTAAAGGATTTCAAGCTCAGGTGATATTATGTATGGATCAATTGGACTAACTCGTATCTGGTTAATTTGTTTTATCATTTTCATTTCTTCCACGGGGAATAATTAGAAACACTAGGTCTATTTGGATGTATTAGAATATGATAGGTAATGAGCATTTGGAATCTGTACGTCTTCTTTGTATGCTCATCTGTACAATTACAGATTCAATACAAGAATGTGAAAGATTTGTAATTGCTCCTTTTATTCACAAATTGTTTTTGGATGTTGAATATAATGGAAGCTATATTAGACTTCTGATGCTTCTAGTCTTGATGCTTCAGTACTAAGCACTTGAAAGGCACTGTTTCTATAATGGATACATAAATTCATTGTGAAGTTGCTCAAAAGGAGGAGAATTTGTTTCCAGAGTTGTCTGATCATATTTTGTGCCCCCAGAGCAGGCCTGGAAGACTATGAGCCCCCACCTTCTGCGCGCGAGCCGAATGACGTAGGTGCACAAGAGTACTTCGCGGTATTTTGACATGCAAGATGCAACTCCAGCTAAGGAGGAAAAACACAACAATTTGACTAGAACCATCTTTGAGCTAATAAGTTTGTCTTCGTGTACTAGATTTATGATTAACAATTATTATGTGAACTTTCTTTTCGTATCAACTAAAGGATTTGACACAGTTGATACCAACACCATTGTTGCAAGGTTTGGAATGAGAATGAGATGCAAAAGTGCAGAAAAGGAAATTGTTAATCCATGATGACATATGGAGTATTTAAATGATCTGTTAAACAGTCCATCATCACAGCCCATCACGGGCAGAATTCAGCCCATCACGGGCAAAGGAGTTCTTGGTATATTAGGAATGTATATGGTAGTATATTGTAAAGAAAAGGATACCTTAATTAGTGTTATACTATTACCATAATTGTATAGTTAGAATTATGGTAGAATAAGGATTTAGAAGTAGAATAGGAAAAGGATTTTCCTATTATGGAAATATGTAACTTGTATATATATCTATTCAATCAATGAAAATAATCAAGGGGATTATTTCTTTCATGGTATCAAGAGACTAGGTCTAAACAAAAGTTTTCTTCTCTCAAACTTTTGCCTCCTCTTTGGCCGAGAACCCCCCCCCTCCCTCGGGTTTTTTTCTCTCCAAATATCTCGTCTTCCGCTCTCAAAAACCTCTCTTAAAATTATCCTCCTTCTTTGTTCTTTCAAAAATGTCTAAGAACAATTTTCACCCTGCCCTCACGGTTTCCAATATCAAGCTCAGTGTCCCTATTGTCCTTGAGATGGAAAACGTTCAATATACAATGTGGCGGAGTTGTTTAAAATTCACGCTATCTCTTATCAAGTTCTTCATCACATAATTCCTCCCGCTAGACCCTTCCTGCGGAGGATCACGAGGTATGGATTACACTTGATGCTACCGTTCTTCGGTGGATATCACGCCACTATTTGATGGACCTTCTCATGACGATTATGGAGCGTCTACGGCTATGGGCATGGAATAGGTGCGTGACATATTCCAAGACAACCAACATTCCGGTCTCGCCACACTCGAGCAGGAATTCTCTCTCGTTCGAATGGACGTATTTCCGAACGTTTCTGCATATTGCAAGAAACTAAAGGAATTGGCGGATCAACTCCGTAACGTTGGCGCACCGGTAACAAATAATCGTCTAGTTCTACGGTTGGTTGCGGTCTTTGAGGAGGCCTATAATGGTGTTGGCACTCTCGCCAAAGCAACCCTCTTCCCGACTTCCATCAAGCCCGCTCCATGCTTACGTTGGGAAGCGGTTTTTGGCTAAAGCGCTCACGAGCAAGTCCAGTTGTCATGATGGCGTCCTCTCCTAATCGTCAGTTTGTTAATAATGTCGGGCCAAAACCATAATAATGGTGGCGGCAAGAATAATCGCAAGAATAATAAAAACGCGGGGGCAAACGCGCGGTGGTAATGGTGGAGGGATTCGGTGGTCAAGAAACCGCGTCGGTGGGTCCCATCGATGACGGTGGCCCGCACCCCCATGGGCCCGGCAGTGGGGCCGTGGCGATGGGAGCGATGGCGGTGGACCGTGGGCGGCCCGACCCGTACCGGCCGAGCGGCCAGGAAATTCCGCGGCGATGGGCAGCCAACAATCCAGGCCCAATGCTGATGGCGGCCGGCGATGGCCCAACGGCGATGGTAGCGATTCACGGGCAGTCGACGGCCAGGAGTTCTTGGGCCCGACCTCGCAAGCCCATCATGCGGCCAGGCCCTACTCCCGGACCGATATCGAGGCCGCGATGCACACGTTGGGATTAACTCAGCGGACCAAAATTGGTACATGGACAGAGCCACTACTGCATGACTTCGAATCAGGTACTCTCTCATCTTATTACAATTTGAGCACCCCTCGGGGAATAATTGTTGGTAATGGCAGTTCTATTCCAATTCTAGGGTATGGTCAGAAAACGTTATCTCCTCCCAATCCACCTCTCCTCTTGAAAGATACTTTACATGCTCCTAAATTGATTAAAAATTTAGTGTAATGCATCGAAAAATTCACAAATGACAATTATGTTTACGTTGAATTTGATCCTTCGGTTTCTCTGTGAAGGATTTCAAGGCGGGGAGTCATCTCATGAGTGTGATAGTAGGGGATCTGTATCCTATCATGCCGGTTTGATCCATCGAGTCGGCCTTGCCATCGACTTTTGCAGCCATCATCTCTCCTTCCAGCATGGCATGCTCGTTTGGGTCATCCAGGGATCTTCTATTTTATCAGTTTTAGATAAAAATAGCTTTATTTCTTGTAAAGTGCAGTGTACTCAATTTGTCGATCTTGTTCATTAGGAAAAATTGTTAAGTTGTCATTTGTAGACTCAATTCTCATACTTCTATGCCATTTGACATTATTCATAGCGACTTATGGACATCGCTTTGTTCTTAGTTCAATGGGTCATCGATATTATGTTCTCTTCTTAGATGATTATTCTAGATTTTTTGTGGACGTTTTCAATTGCGAATAAATCACAAGTGTTTCCGTCTTCATAAAATTTAGAAGCGTTCATTCGTACTCAATTCGAAGAGAATAAAAAAATATTCAATGTGATAATGGGAAGAGTATGACAATAGGGAGTTTGAGAATTTTTGTGCTACTCATGGGATAAATTTTCTGGTTTTCATGTCCTCATACATCTTCACAAAATGGGAAAGCCGAGCATAAAATTCGTTCCATAAATAACATTGTCCGAACTCTCCTAATCCATGCCTCCATACCTCAGTATTTTTGGCATCATGCTCTACAAATGGCCACTTACCTTCTTAACATAATTCCGTCTAAAGGTCTGACATATTCTTCCCCTCTCAAAATCTTATATCATAAAAACCCGTCTTATTCTCATCTTCGGATTTTGGGTGCGTGTGTTATCCGATTATTCCATCCACCACAATTAACAAACTTCAGGCTCGGTCTACACTCAGTGTGTATTTTTGGGTTATCAAATCGAATCATCGTGGTTATAAGTGTTTTGATTTATCCTCCAAGAAAATCATTATAAATCGTCATGTCATTTTTGATGAAATCCAATTCCCTTTACTTAAAGTTCATACTCGAGCCTAAGTCGTATAATTTTTGGATGACCAAATATCCCGTATATTATTCGAATTTTGGACAACTCAGGTGCCCAAAATCCTCCAGTAGGGCTTGCCCGCTGGTCCCACGATACCGTCGCCCTCGCTTTATTTCCATGCTGGAGCAGTTCAATATTGGGCGATCCCCATTAGTGCTGGCGGTCGAGAAGATGCGGAAGTGCTCGAGGAATCGGATTCTGACCATTTCGATTTGGGCGGCGGTCCCATTCTTCTTGGCGATCCGTCCCGAGCCAGAAAATTCCCAAAATTCCCTCAATTCTTCCTCGAGTCATAGGCCCAGGTCACTCGTAGTCAGCGGGGTATTTTACACCTAAAAGATATTTTTAATTTACATTCGATGTCTCTAAATCCCCCCTTGCCCCGCAATCTGTATCCGCATTAAATGACCCTAATTGGAAAATTGCAATGGTGATGAATATAATGCTCTTATTGATAATAAGACGTGGGGAGTTGGTGCCCCGTCCATATGGTATTAATGTTATCAGGTCTATGTGGATTTTGCTCATAAGGAGAATTCGAGGATGGCTCATTTGCTCGGCATAAGGCACGACTTGTTGGTGATGGTAAGACTCGTGAGAGTTGGAATTGATTGTGGTGAGACGTTTAGTCGAAAGGTCAAACCGGCTACCATTCGTGACTGTGCTTAGCTTAGCTCTGTCAAAAGCGTGGCCAATTCATCAGTTGGATGTCAAGAATGCTTTCTACACGAGAATCTCAAGGAAGCTTGATCTATGCATCAGCCTTTGGGTTTGAGGATCCAAACCGTCCTCATCATGTATGTTTGTTGAAGAAGTCCTTATATGGGCTTAGCAGGTCTCCGAGGGCCTGGTACACGAGGTTTGCGACTTTGTTTCCACTATTGGGTTCACTCACGGCCCGGTCGAGATAATTCCTTGTTCATCTACCGCCGTGGTTCTTCGTTAGCCTACGATACATTTGTATGTGGATGATATCATCTTGACCGCCTCTTCCGATGCCTTCAGTCTATCATGACCATGCTCGATTCGAGTTCGCTATGAAAGATTTAGGGCCTTTGAGTTATTTTTGGGGATTCTTGTCAGCGTCATTGAGATGGGTTGTTCTGTCTCAGCGGAGTATCTTTCTTTGAGATCGCCGAAAGAAGCTGGGGATGTCATCCTGTAAGTCCACTTCCACGCCCGATTGATGCAAACCCAAAGCTAAGTGCCACAAAGGGTGCACCATTAGGCCGACCCTTCTCCTTGATCTTGCGGGGGCCCTCAGTATCTTACCTTTACCAGACGAGATATTACATATGCGATGGCCAGGTGTGTTTATTCATGCATGACCCGCAGTTGAGCACATGAATGCAATCAAGCATCATACGGTATATTCAGGGGACCTTTGGATTATGGTTTGCACTTGTATCCTTCATCTACATCCACACTTGTCTCTTACGGATCTCCGATTGGGGTGGTTGTCCCGACACCAGGCGGTCGACCGGCTCTTTGTATGTTCCTTGGCAACAACGGTCTCTGGTCGGCAAAGCGTCGGGCAACGCTATCACGCTCAAGTGCCGAGGCAGAATATCAGGGTAGCAAATGTGGTCTCGAATCATGTTGGCTCGTAATTTGCTTTTGGAACTTCATTGTCATTCGAGAAGGCAACCTTGGTATATTGCGATAACATTAGTGCCATCTACCTTCAGCAACCAGTTCAACACCAGCGGACCAAGCATATCGAAATGGGACATTCACTTTGTCCGGTGAAAAGGTTCTGCAGCGGTCAAGGATTCGCGTATGCCATGTCCCGTCTCGTTATCAAATTGCGGACATCTTTACAAAGGGTCTACGGCGGTTCGTTGAAGATTTTAGGGGCAGGTTCTCGACGTTGAAGACCGCCGCTTCGCTATGGCTCAAGGGGGTGTGTTAAACAGTCCATCATCACGGCCATCCGCGGCGAGATCCACCATCACGGGCAAGGAGTTCTTGGTATATTAGGAATGTATATGGTAGTATATTGTAAAGAAAAGGATACCTTAATTAGTGTTATACTATTACCATAATTGTATAGTTAGAATTATGGTAGAATAAGGATTTAGAAGTAGAATAGGAAAAGGATTTTCCTATTATGGAAATATGTAACTTGTATATATATCTATTCAATCAATGAAAATAATCAAGGGGATTATTTCTTTCATGATCAGTACATGTGGAAGTTATAAAGGTTGTCATGCCTGCAACATACAGCTATGTCTTCACATGAAACAAAGAGCATGTGTGTTCCTTTTTTTCTTGTTTATGAATTGTGAGAGAAAAGGGTTATGCTGCAGCTTCCTTTCAATCAGTTTCTTAATTTTTCTGGTCCTTGTGCTTCTATGTGGTGGGCCAAAAAGCTCAATATCATTGTTGATTTGCAGGTGAAGCAGAACAAACGAAAAAGGCACCTTTTTGCTATCTTCACATGCAATGGTAGCTTCAGGATTCTACCTTTCATGTTTACAATCAAGTTGAGCCAAAAAGAAAGTGACGGATACCTGCAATTGCAGCCAGCAGGAAAAGAACAATAGTTAAGAGTCACCAACTACATTAGTCTTGGGTACTACCAGTTAGACTTGGTTAGTTACTAGTAATTTTTTTGTTTGGATCATCACATAATCCATCGATGTTGAAAGGTAATATGCATTGATACAAAGGGAAATATTTACCACCATTTTTGTCTAATTGCCGAGAAGATAAAAATTTCAAATAGTGTCACGAGTTTAAATTTTAATGACATCCTGCTAGTATTCATCACCTCTTTGTCTAATAGCCCAGAAGATGTACCAGTATTTTCACGAGTTCAAACTCTAGTGACGTTGTGTAATATTCCTGACCTTTTTAGTCTAGCTACCAACTAAGAAGATAACAAGTCTAATAGTAATTCGAATTCAAATTCACGTGATATTGCCTCAATTTTATCACCTTTTTAGTCTAATTGCTATCAGAAAATAATAATTCTAGTAGTGTGACATGTTCGAATTCCAATGACATTTTGAGTTTTGAGTTGTGACCACTCACTTGAACATTTACTACTACACTTTTTTGGCTATGTAAAAAAGAAATAAAATAGAAAGAAGGGAAATCCTCATCTTCCTTGTAGACTTGTTCAACGAATCGTTAGATTCTAAGTCAGTTTAAGTCAAAGATCAAATCTCACAAATTTAACATATCTGCCAAAAGTATATTATATCAAATTAAACAGTGCAATAAATTCAAACTTGCTCCGTTCAAACTTTCATATCCAGTATAATATATAAAAATCGTTGGAGCCTTCCCCGGAAATTATCGAAGATTAATTCCCAAAATTAAGGACTAATATCACTGGGAGTCCACAAAAGAACACATTATCTATTGTCACATCTTTGCTACTTTTTGCCATTTTTACAAGTTATTTTCATTTATTCCCATTCTTGATTCTCCCCAATTCCCACCTTCCCACTCATTCACACGACACTCGAAATTTATATCAAATTACGTGAATTTATTATGATTAAGTGATAAATCGAAATAAAAATTATATTGGTTAGTCATAGGTGATAAAATGCATGTAGCAGAAGACGTTTCATGTATTTTTTAAATTAGTATAAATATTGAGTGCAAGTATTTCCCCGTTCCTACCTTCCGATCCTCCGAAGTGTGTTCCAAATTAAGTTGGTAGAATTCATCAAGTGGTACATTCTAACTGGTACTTTATCAATGGAAACCATATGCTAATCACATATCCTCTTCCTTTAATAATAAATCATAGAAACATATACCAGTTTAGGACTCAACATAGCTTAGAAGTATAATTTGTTAATTGATTACATAAAAAGATACAATCTAATAATTGCATAGGAGTAATTTATACAGGAACGTTAATGATCATCACTATCCTCATATTTGTTTTTCTTCACATTTTCAACAGTTTACCCATCTTACATAATAATGGAACTTTGTTAATTTATTTATGTTGATATATATATATATATATATATATATATTAAGAATATATTATGAGTAATGGTAACGAGACCCTTGCGGATATAACTAAGTCTTAATATTCCTACAAATATAGTATACAAATCACAATCTTCTATTTATTGATGAAGTGTCTAATGTGACAGTACCCAAAAATGCTACAACTCAAACAATAGTATCATATGTTTGAACTTTAATGATCTCTAGATTACTGCTTTCCAGTTGTCGTCAATAGTACTCATTCATTAAATATGCGATTTCATTAGCCAAAAAGGGCTAACGAGAATATGACGTATAACAGGATATAAGAATTCCTCACCTTTGGATTCAAATTGGGTTAAAAATTAAATATACATATCAGATATTTTTATCAAACTATATCAATTTATCATGGTTATGTAATTTAATGTGATAAATTACATTCATTAACTATATCAACACATCAAATATATGTTAATATCAAGCTATCAGAGCCAGCTGATGCCTAAAGCCACTAAAGCAGTGGCTTTAGGTCTCAAACATAATATATATATATATATATATATATTATTTATTATTAGTGATAAATAATTTTCTTAATCATTTGTTGTCAATTATTTATCAATTATTTTATACATATTTTCAAAGTTTGTGCTACTTTTTAAAAATATGATTGATGTAATTACAAATGGAAATTATAATTACTTCCCATACTTTTTAATGTGGTTTAATTCACATCAACTTAAATCAATCTAGTATATAATTTTGGCTTTGTTAGATCTTCTATAAATTTTCTTGAGTGCCTTTTTAGACATTTTTCAAACTCAAACTAAGTATATTAATAAAAAAATTAGCATAGAAAATGCATTATTCAGCACTTAAATGTCTTTTAAGGCATAATAATCACTTTACCATTGATGATTTTAATCTTTTTCTAGAGTTAAAGTGATAGGAGAAATTATATTAGTAGAAGATAATACTCTTATTGACATATTCAATAAGGTGATGAAATTTTACTTATATTTTCAAATGTTTCTATTACTTAAATAGTTTTTTGTAACAATTGCTTGAATTAAAAAAAATTAAAACTAAATTAATGAGATGATCCTAACATAACTGAGGGTCTACCAAAAACATTATATTTACATACCACCCAAGATAGGAATAAGATTTACATACATTTTACCCCTCTCTAGATTTTATTTTGTGAGATTTTATTAGGTATTTTATTGTTGTTGTTATTGATCGTAAAACAACATATAAGACTCATGATTCAGGCAATGTCTCACGAAAAATTATACGAATCGACTGTATTGTCAATTGAAAATAAAATAATATTATTAAAATATAATTAGCTATCTTTTATCTTAAAAAGTTATAAGAATAAGTATTAAATAAATATATTAAAATTTTATTAAATAAATATAAGGCCTTCTTTTAAATTTTAATTTTAGACCACCAACTCTCTTATGCCCTCGCTGCAAGCTATTGAGTTGATATAAAGACCAAGGTGACAAGTTTTTTCCACAAACAATAAAACGAGAGAAATACGGATTGCAAATTTACCTGTATAGACTAAGAATATTCTGTTTGTGTTAAAAGTAATGCATTAATTACTTTTCTTTTTGTAGCAAATACTTTACTCTAATCTAATTCACTGACGGCAGAATTCGAGGAAGTGGATTCCATTACTTTAATGTTTTGAAAGTTTAGCTGGCGCTCGCTTTTTCAAATCCTAAACCAATTAACATTTGAGAATTAAAAAGAATTTGTGCTAGTCAATTCTGAATCCTAATGTGACTATGCTCTCTTTAAAAAAATATTTTTTGGGAGAAAAATATGGACTAGATTTTATTTTATTTTCTCAATAATAGACTAGATTCAAAGACTACAAATTATAAGATGTTCAGGTGGACCCTTGTGTTTACGTGGGGCTAGGCCCAAGTCTTTATCCTAAAAGCACCTCACGCAAAAAATTAGGTGGATTTGCTTCATATGGGCTAGTCTTTAATTTTTGTTCCTCAACTCGTTGGTTTTTAATTTTGGTCCATATTTTTTATTTAATAAAAATTTATAAGTTAAAGTACATTTTATTTACGGATCTATTAAATTAGAGATTCTGGATTCGAATTCTAACAGAGACAAAAAATGAAAAAAAATTATTAGGCAAAATTTTCATAGAAATTATGTCTACTCGATCAAAGTTATATAGAGACTATGTCATTTAAGACATAGTTTCTATGTAACTAGCCGTATAAGATATAATCTTAAAATTTCTATAAAATTTTGCTTTCAGGCATAGTTGCATAGAAATTATGCCCCGTTAAGGCATAATCTCTATACAAACTTTGGTTGAATAGGCATAATTTATATGAAATCTTGCCTTGCAATTTTTTTTTGATTCTGTTGGGATTTGAACCCACAAACTTAGAGGTATTTTCGGAGGCATAATTTCATAGAAACTATATCCCTTAAGGTATAATTTCCATATAACTTTGACCGAATAGTCATATTTTCTAATAATATCTTACATTGTGATTTTTTTTCTTTTTGACTCTATCGAAATTTAAATCCACGACCTGAAAGATATTTTCAATCTATTTTTAAAGTAAATTATAAAAATTAAAGATCAATAATTTGAGAGGAAAAAAACTAAAGACCACCCTAAAATATGGGCAGTCCGCAGTCGTGCTCATTTCCCATCAACTGTCCATATCCTTTTGTTTTCTTTGAATTTTCATTTTAAATTTCAATCGTCAAACCTGAGATAACGTTTGAATGCGGTTCACCTTTATTAATAACACTTTTGAACAATAAATATAGAGAAAAAATGTTCGTTCATGTTATCAGCTTTTCATTTTTTTTTTTAAAAACTACGTCCATATCGATTTTGGTTTAGACAACTATTAGCGGAGTATATTGATAACTCCTTAAAGTTGTCAATATATTTTAATCAGACATTTAAATTAAAATTGATTGCAATTGAATATCTGAAATACATAATACAATTACTATTAGAAATTTCTAAAGTAAATATTTAAAAAGCTTATGCGTGTGTTTTCAAACTTTTATTATGTAGATTAATAGCCACTTAAAATATGTAACATCCTTTAATTATACACATTAAGGTCAAGAATATAAAATTGCAATCCTATTTCAATTGAGATTGATGTATACAATTAAATAATGTGACATATTTTATGCAGTTAACAACTTACTACCTAATGGATACTTGAAAATACACATAGAGTTTTAAAAAAATTGAATCAAACATATCGTAGTTCGAGTGTCTAAATAAAATAAAGTAGTAAATTTAAGAAGCTATGTAGTGTTATTGTAATTTGATTAAACAAAATTGGCTTTTTTCAAAACGAACTTTTTTCTGGTTTAGGATGGTGATTTGTTTTTTTTTTGAAAAACTTTCCTAAATCAATGGACTAAATGTGGTTAGTTTAAAAAACAGACGAAAATGTTTCAATGAAACTTTTCTTTTACAAAAATTAGCTTTTTTTGTCAATCAAATCTCATTAGAGAAAAACTCTTTATTTTTTCCAAAACCCGGAAAAAGAATTTAGGTGAACAAAACATTTGCAATAAAAAAAATTGCAAGAATTTAAAAAACAAAAAGTCCTTAACAACTATAGAAAATAAACGTCATCTAAAATATCCCAGTTGCTACGACAAACGCCAAAACTTCATGTCAAATTGTCAATAGGTGATAATACATGGGGGGGGAAAATATTAGCGGATAAACCTTAAATTTTGAATTTGAAGATTGCAAAAGGAATAGTCATCCTCGTTCTTTATTCTTTTCCTTTTGAATATTGATTGATGATCAAAGGGAACTGTCCACATCCTTTAAAAGGAAAAGAAAAATATTGACTTCATCCTAATCCCACCCAAATTTCCCCCTCTTATGGGTCGTTTGATTTGGTATAAATTATTTCGAGATTAGTTATTTCACGTTTTTATAGGAATAAAAATAACATTACACTTTTTGAATAACAAATTTCGAATTATACCACAATTTAATTCAGCAAAACATAAAATAAATTCATTTCAAATTTAACTAAAAAAAACAGACCTTAAATCTTGTTTTAAGAGAGCTCCCTTCAACTGATACTTCTCAAATTTACTACAGTGGGCCATTACTCCCTGGGCCACCGACGCGCAAATCTGTTTCCGTGTGGACCCTCTTAGTAGTCCTTTAAAACCAAACTCTCTAAATTCTAAAAGCCCGAACCACTATCACTCTACATGTATCGCCAAATCACACTAACAAAGTAAACAATACGATCTCTCCTCTAAACATAAAAAAGAAAATCTGAAAAAAGCCCAAAAAAACTAAACCCTCTGTCTTCTCCCTCATTCTCGCTCGAATTTTGGCGGCGGCAATGGAGAATCAAAAAGTTAAGCTAATGTGTAGCTATGGCGGAAAAATTCAACTTCGCCCTCACGACCATCAACTCTCCTACGTCGGCGGCGACACCAAAATCCTCACCGTTGATCGGAACGTCAAGTTTTCCGACATGGCTGCGAAGTTGAATTCTCTCTGTAATTGCAACGCTGAGATTTGTATAAAGTATCAGTTGCCTGGTGAGGATCTCGATGCACTTGTTTCGCTTATCGATGATGATGACGTGGAGCAAATGATGGTTGAATACGATCGCATGCAGAAAGCTTCCACCAAACCGGCTAGGTTAAGGCTCTTCCTTTTTTACCCGATCCGTTTACCCGAATCGCCATTGAATCCGGATTTTTTATTCGGATTCGATAAGGATTACAACCCGAACTCGAGTTCAACTCCCACAGAAGATCTTCTACAATTGCAATTCCCGGGAATATCTACGGCGGCCGAAAATTCAGCAAAAAATGATGGAATTAGTGGCGTCACAGTGGCAATTCCGAAAATAATTAGTGGTGACAGCTGTTGCAGCTTGGTGGTGAAGAATCATCATACACAAGGGTTACGTGAAAGCCACGTGAACGGTGGGGCCTATGGTGGGAATGCGGTGCAGTTGGTTTACGGGGTACCAGTGATGACTGGTGGGTACCATACTGGGTTTGGGCAGTTTAGTGTAGTGGCAGCTGGTGGTGGTCAATATATGGACCAACCTGTCTACAATTTTGTGCCATCAACAGCAATGACATCGGTGATGGTCCCAGCTGATCAGCAACACAAGATGATGGTGTCTACGACTGATAATACCCTTAGCCGTAAAATTAAAGGTTGATTGATCAACGTTATAGAGGTCATCATATCATCTTTATCCTTTTCATTCCCCCCCCCCCTTTTTTTGGGTTCGATATTCTAAACGGTACATAGAGTAAATAGCGACTGGTTTATTTTTTTACATTGTCATTTAATGGGATGTTTACTCTTTTATATGTGTAATGATTTTTTACTGTTTTGGTATCAGATTGGAATTATTGTCATGATTAGGTAAAATTCTTTAATATTCCCGTACAATTTGTGGGATTGCATGCTCTTGCTACGCGATGATTAAGCCAGGTATATACATCAGCATAGCAATTTTTCCCCTTAAAAAAGATTGATTTTTTTAAAAAAACTTTAGGGTGGTCATATCTGTGGGCACATTTATGACCTTAGAATATTATTAATGGAGCCACTGCAAGACCTAGAACTTTTTCTTCTTCCTGCTTTTCCACATAATTAGTAAAGCTTGTTTACTAGTGAGCTACAAGCTGGAATATTTTTCTGTTTACATATTTAAATGAGTTACAGGTCACTAGAATTTGTGCATTTATGACTGAATATTACGATTAAATTCATTGTTTTAACGACTAAACTGTTTGAGAACACATACTTGGTTATGAAATTGTGAAATTTATACGTGGAATAATTATACGATGAATCATAAATAAGTGAGAGATTTTAATGTAGTAAATAAATAATGTAGGGTGAGCAAGACTACACATTCTTCGTTACCCAAAGTTAACCAAACCAATCAATTGTAGAAAATTAAGTTATAAATAGTTACATATTATGTTTATGAATTTACCTATATGTAGAGTCATGATACAATCATCAGCCTTTAGCTACTTGTAGGTAGGAACTAGGAATGAAACGCATGACACCTACCGGCTATCGTGTTATACGAGTAATTCTATAGCTGTACTGTTTTTTAAATTCACTCATCCAAAAGTGCATATAATTAATGTTTCCAGTTAGGTAACTATTCTGCTTTCATTAGTTTAATAGCTCTCATCTCGTGTTCAGTGTTCTGAACAAAATGCAAACTATTGGTTCATGAATCGCAACTATTTTTACTTTCAAGATTCCTGCATCATACATGTAGATGGAAGTCTCTTGATCATTTTGTTGCACGGGTTGGCCTTCAAAGGCACTGTTCTTTAATTTTTACCCCTCAAATTTGGAAACTTTAATTTTTGACTCACTTAAAAATACCCCAAGATTGCGGATTCGAACTCTCGCTTAGTAAAAAAATTTAAAAAAATTCACATGGCAGGGATTGCCTTATGCGTGAAGGCAAACTATGCCTTAAGATAGAGTTTGCTTCGAACTCTGCCTTGTAAGATATAGTTTGCTTCGAACTCTGCCTTGTAAGATATAGTTTGCTATCTTAAGACAAACTCTGCCACATAAGACATAGTTTACATGCAAATTCTGCCTTGCGAATCCAAACTATGCCTTGCGATTTTTTTTTGTTTTTAAGTGAGCGGGGAATTCGGAACCCAATGATTTTTAGACGAAGGAAAAAAATTAAATTTTTTCAATTTAATGGGAAAAAATTAAAGACCACCCCAAAACCTGCGAATTGTCCTCTCTTGATAAGCCTTTTAAGGATGAAGAAATTGGTGACGGCCCAACCCTGTCGAGTTGGGCCTATGCAAAATTTTGGAGAGTTTGGACAGCCCAAAATGAAACTATTTGACATTAGCCCAGAGAAAAAGGGTGCATGATGATCCTTCTTCTCCCGTTCCACTTGAAATGTTGAAATCGGTAATGCATTTATTAAGCGGTTAACACTCAAAAGTAATTTAAGTGTTTAGCTGAATTTAGTGACAGCCGAATTTACTCCTAGCTCTCGACTACAAAAGCTTCATCGGCTACTAAGGCATCTTAGCCGAGTTGTTAGTTAGAGGTACGACTGTGACCCACTCAGATCGACACCACCTCCCCCATAGTCGGCCATTGAACTTAGTGGGTTACTTAATGGCTGACATGGGGTGGGGGGCACGTTGTACAACTTTTCCCCCTTTTTGTACTATAAATAGGATTTATTCTTTGTATATGAAAACACAATCAATCAAACAACTCAAATTTTATCTATCTTTATCTTTTCATTTATTTTATCTTTTACTTTACTGTACTCAGCTTTTCAGGATCATTCTTGGCGTATGCGCCGAAGGTCCGGTAAGAAAATGAACCCCGAGTCCAGTCCACATCCTAAACAAAATTCTTCCAGAAGGAACAACGAACCAACATCCTCCTCGGATATGCCTACATCGGTTGATACCAATCCACTTCCTCCATCAACCAAAGCTATGGAAGAATCTAGCTAATCTGAAGGTTCAACCATAATGACCACGTCTTTTATTAGACAACAGATCGACTTGGGCATCCACGACATTATGTACCAAGTTTCTAAACAGTTGGCTGACATTGTGAAACCGATGGTACATAATGAGGTTCAGCAAGCGAGGGAGATGGAAACCAATCAAATGCACCTAGGAGAATGTTCGGCTAGTTCTGTCATCCCTCTAACGAGCGGTGATGTTCAGCATGAGACTGTGACTCCCGGTGTTGTTCCTCAGCCGCATGTGCATCAGCTAGTATCTACTTAGGTGCAGCCGATAGCGCACCTAGGAACACAAGCCCAATCGCTTAGCAACCAGCACACTGTATGGTCGTCGCCGAACCTTGGGGGGCAAAATGTGTCACTTGACCAAGCGAGTCTGCAGTATGGACAGATCAACATGGCTCGGATACAGTTCAGGCTCCAGGACACTTTGGATTGCCACCCGTTATGCCATACGTTTCTGCGAATGGCCCTACGATGTAGGCGAACAATGTTGGCTAGCCGATGGCCCCCTAGCTATGACTTAGCTCGGCTATCTGGTAACGTTGTTTACAGCGGAATACCATTCCAGCAGTCATTGCTAGTACCCAATTCATACTTTCCAGAAAGCGTAAATTTTTTAAGAACGGCCGACGTCCGAGGAGAGCAGCCATGGAATACTGTTCCACCTTATCCTCAGACTCCGTTAGCCGTTCCAAGAGCCCAGGTTGCATGCTTTGGTGGCCATACTCAATAGCAGCAATGGGGCATTACCCCCACCTATTGATAATGGCCAGCAGACCACTTACAACCTTCAAAACCCTATCCAACAAAGTGCAGAATGAAGGCCGCCAGTGTAGAATGCCTACCAGCCGAATCCAGTCGAGAATCGGCAGGAAGCTTCACAACTGATAAACTCATAAATTATTGCTAATACTATGCGGAGGTACTTCGGCATCCAACTGAAACCTTTGGACATGCCTATTTATAAGAAGCCTTACCCCGATTGGGTAGATCGGATAGCACATTTGCCAATGGGCTTCAAAACACCAGAGTTTGCCATCTTTTCTGGTGACAACGACAAATCCACTATCGAGCACATCGGTAGATTTACGGTCCAATGCAGCGAGGCTGGCCAGAATGAGTACCACAAGTTGCAGTTATTCCCTCTCTATAATGGGAATGACCTTTGCATGGTACTCCTCTTTGGCTGCTGATTCCGTGCAGAGCTGGGATGACATGGCGGGATGCTTCCATCATAGGTTATATTGGCCCCAACCTAAGGTTACCTTGACTGATCT
Source organism: Anisodus acutangulus (assembly GCA_029783415.1). Lineage (NCBI taxonomy): Eukaryota > Viridiplantae > Streptophyta > Magnoliopsida > Solanales > Solanaceae > Anisodus > Anisodus acutangulus. The sequence continues at coordinate 43,067,246 of CM056501.1, read as the reverse complement.
AACAAATCTCAAGCAGCAGGGTGATGAATCGGCTGTCGATTTTATCTAGAGATTCAGAAAGAAGGTTGGGAAATGCATCGTACACTTCCCCGAGTCTGAGTATGCCCACATGATAATTAACAACATGCACCCTCAGTTAAAGGAGAAGTTGGTAGGCCAATCCTGCTCTGACCTGAGCCAGTTAGCCGAAAAGGCTAGCCAAATAGAGCAGTACGTCCAGGAAAAGGAGCGGAGAAGAGCCAGCCGAAATTGAGGCTCCCACATGGTATCCATCATTGAAGCAGATGAGTCTGACTCAGAGTCAGCCGACTGCACGGCAGACGCAATGGTAGCTGAGATTGTTAGGGGTAAGGTTTACTCTTGCCCAGCCTTGAAAGTCTTAAAAGGCAAGGAGACGAGTCCATCCAATGATATGATCGGTTACTCGTTTGACATCACGAAGGCAAATCAAATCTTTGGATCATCTGCTCAAAGATAAGCAGATTCGGTTTCTTGATGGTCATAGGATTCCGTCTGCCGAGGAACTCAAAGATAAGAAGCACTGTAAGTGACATAATTTATATAGTCACTCTACTTCTAATTGTGTGGTCTTCCGAAAGGCGATCCAAAATGACATCAAAGAGGGGAGGTTCAAGCTAGCCGATAAGAGTATGGCTGAAATGTCCATTGATACCTCTACTTCTAATTGTGTGGCCTTCCGAAAGGCGATCCAAAAGGGCATCAAAGAGGGGAGGTTCAAGCTAGCCGATAAGAGTATGGCTGAAATATTTATTGATACCGACCCCTTTCCTGCGGTACCAATATCTATGGTATCTTTTACTAGGCCCGACGAGTCAAGGGACACCAAAAAGAAACATCTGATGAAAAGGGTGTGCATCGCAAAGAAGTATACCGAAGGGGAGAATGTAGGGATGGCAACGGATCGGATCTGGATCGGATCCTACTAGATCCAGATCCGTTTTTCATACCTGGATCCAGATTCGGATCCAGATCCATCGGGTCCATGAAAATCAGATCCAAATTCGGATCCACCGGGTCCACGGATCGAATCTGGATCCACATGTAACAAAATTTACCTTGCTAAGAATGTAATCTTCCTAAGAATTTTTTTTGAACGGACAAACGGTTTTTACTTAGCTAACAGTTTACTGTGTTTCAATTTTGAAATGTTCATATGAGATATTTTGTTCGTTGTCTCGTTTTGATTGTGAGCTATTAATTGGAAATGTTGGACAATGACAATAGTTGTAGAAAATGCTGACTAGTATTTCCACAATGCAGAACTTGCATGTGCTTGGAATCTTCACAAATGAAGTGAATATAATTTTAACTACTTGTCTATGGAGATGTTAGTCATTCACTAATATAACATTGATTTTATTATCGAAGTTACCTCTTTATTTTTTGGTTTTTAAGTTAACGCGAGGATAAATTAAACTTGTTTTGAGAATTAAACTTACAAGGATGTGCTTAGTAATTTTAAGAAAATACTTATAAAATTACATTCTAGGTTATGAATATATTTAATAAAAAATGGATCCACGAGTCGGATCTGGACCGGATACGAATCTCAAATACAAGATCCAGATCCAGATTTGATCCGTCAGAAATGGATCCGGATCCGTCGGGTCCAAATTTTGAAGATCCGTATCCTATAAAACGAATTTGGATCCATTGAATTCAGACTGGGTCCAGGATCCACTGCCATCTCTAGGAGAAGGCCACAAGGACCTCTGTGTTCAACTGGTTAGGCAGTCTACATGACATCCGTGATGACAGGTAGCCAGATAGGAGCAGTTTTCATGGCTGTCCTAAATACTCAATGGACGTTGAACGAGAACTTCAGGAACAAACCATGAGGTTCAGAAGGGTCCCTATCGACACCAGGCATAGGCCTGAGAGGCAAGTATGGATACCAACCAATCGGCAGCCGATCGTGCATCGAATAGATGAAGAATCACTTCCTAAAACTAAACATAGGGTGGTCGAGTTTAACGTGAGCGATGATGTTTTGTCTTTACGTATCATGGCAAGAAATGAGGACCAGACGAGACCCCGGAGAATGATTAAACCAGCCGCTAACACAGAAGAAGGGAAATGGTCTAACAATCACGCTCCCGGAAAGAAAGATGCACCACCGAGAGTCGCATACAGGACTCATAAAAAAAGGATACAACGTGCCAAGGCTTTGCGTAAGACGCAACAGACATTGCATCTAATTTCCAACACCAAGACAGCTGAAAATTAGGAGATTCCTGAGTCCGCCGTAGCCGAGGCTATCGAGCGGGCATTTGACTCAATTGCTTCATGGACACTGTCGCCTAAAAGAGAGACATCGGGTTAACCAGATCTCGATAAACAGTCTACCAACAACCCGACGGAGGAACCCCGGCAAGAGAACGTGTCCCCGGATGGACTTTTAACTGAGGCAATCCCACAGATCGTGCAGAGGAGTCAGTCAGAGGATCTCCAGACGATCCCCATTTGTCTCCAGGAAATGGAATATATGAGCTCCTGGTCAGCCGAATTGAACGAAGGAGGGAACTCCATCCTCGACTTATTTAGTCATGACCTGGTTGATGAGATGTGGGCAGATATTGAGATGATCTGCCTAATCCTATGTGAGTTCTGGGCCAGTCGTTCCGCGCTGGATAGCCTAGAAGGTGATTTTTGCGTAGAAGACGCAGAATGGGCAACAATAGTCGATACCACGGCTAGGGACACTTTGAGCACTATGTTTGGTGCACATACGGAAGAGATGGTTGAACACCTCAAGCCCCTCTATGTGAAGGCTTACATCAACGACAAAACCATTAGTCGAGTGTTCGTCGACAATGGGGTTGTGCTGAATGTGATATTGCTGCTTACTTTAAAAAGCCTCAACAAAACCAGAAAAGATCTTATCCCAACTAACATGAAAATGTCTAGCTTTATGGAAGAGGCTTCTGAAGCATTGGGGATTTTAGAGGCAGAAATCACCGTGGGTCCCAAGACGGTCAGGTGTGCCTTCTTTGTAATAGATGGCAAACCGTCCTACACCATTCTGTTGGGCAGGGACTGGATTCACACCAAATGATGCCTTCTTTCTACCATGCATCAATAGCTCATCTTTTGTGAAGGAGACAAGATAGAAATCGTCCTAGTGGATGATAACCCGTTCCAACCAGGGGTTCAGAACGTAGAGGTTGTCCTCTACTCACCCTATGTGGCTCTCATAGCCGTCACAGAGCAGTATGAAGAAGGATCTTGGGAATCATCATTGCATACACTAGAGACGAGACGATTGAAGTGATATACGCGGATGTCAGACTGAAACGACGACTACTTTCGGATACATCAACTCAACAGTCACACTCGAGTTAATGTAGGGGAGCATTGTTAACACTCAAAAGTAATTTAAGTGTTTAGTCGAATTTAGTGACAGCCGAACTATTTCAGAGCCGAATTTACTCCTAGCCCCCGACTATAAAAACTACATCGGCTACTAAAGCATCTTAGCCGAGTTGTTAGTTAGAGGTACGACTGGGACCCACTCAGATGCAGACGCCTCAATGACCAAATCAAAAGGGTTTCTGGACCCCTAGAAGCGGTAACGACCAACAATAGCTAAAAGAAAGGGCCATTATCCGAGCAAGAGGAGTAGAGGGCAAGAAAATCGGCACCACCTCCCCCATAGTCGGCCATTGAACTTAGTGGGTTACTTGATGGCTGACATGGGGTGGAGGGCACGTTGTACAACTTTCCCCCTTTTTGTATTACAAATAGGATTTATTCTTTGTATATAAAAACACAATCAATCAAACAACTCAAATTTTATCTATCTTTATCATTTCCTTTATTTTATCCTTTACTTTACTGTATTCATGTTTCTTACCTCTTAGTTTATTCATACCACCGTCCTAACGCTTTCTGGAGTAGTTGGGGAACCTATTGCTAGAAATTAGAGTTTCGTTTCCAGCCCAAATCGCTTAAGTTAAAAGAAATCAATTTGTCATCCGATAAAACGACAAACACTTTGGACGGTAACATAAGCTAATAAGAGTAATGTAGATTTAAAACAAAGTCAAAGTTTTCTTTTAAGTAAGTTGAGATATTTTCATTGCCTAAACATTTAATGAACTATTGGAAATAGATAAACAAGGTAACTTTTTCCTTTTTTTATCTTATTTTTGTATCACAAAAATCACTTATCTTTTGCTATTTTAAAAGATCATTCAAATCGAAAAGTGAATATCTTATCATTTTTAATGATATCGTACCTGATTTTTAATATGAAAAAAAGAAAAAATGGGATAACTCTTTTAGCAAAGTTGGACTTTCTTTTTGGTTTGGGAACTCGATAACAGGCTTTGCCTCCTTCCTCTTTTGTGGCTCATAGTCATAGATAAATACTGACCTAAGAGTGTTTATTTTTCTGTTCTCTTTTGCTGTCGATCTTTTTGCTTTTATACGTCTACAACAAATTATGTCATATTTGTTTTTAGCTTTTCGGTTTTTATTGTGATAAAACAAAAAGCAGAAAGGATTTAGAACCTGACTTCTTGTCATTTTTCTCTAGTGCTTTGTCACAAACAAAATATTCGTTGTGTTATTCACACGCTGGTTAGACCATAGGTAGATAATCTTGGGAAAATGTTTCCAAAATAATGAATACAAATATGACGAATTTTGCAGGGTCACTAACTCCAATCAACCAAAGACTATTACTGCAGTAGAAATTTTCCGGCGAAATGACTACATACCTTATAAAATGTGAGTGTGGTTTAGAAGTCAAGTTTGTTTCCTAATTTTATAAGCTCAAAATTACAGAGGCAAAGCTCATCTTCTCCTCCTCATCCTTTCTGGCTAAGCCTAAAAGTAATCGATCAAGGACTCAAGTAAAGAAATTAATTTTAGATAATTTATCCATAACATCTACTACCTAATAAAGTTAGTGTTGGTTATTTTTACTCTATGGTACTTTATAAAGTAGTACGGGAAGTATATAACTATTACAAGTATTCGAAAGGATAAACAGAGATTCAATAATTCAACATGGAATCTGAAATTACAATAGTTACACACGAAAACTGGAAATTCCAGTTTTGTAGAAGATGGAAAAATTGAAATTGTTTTTGCTGAGTCGAGTGTGGCACTCTGTCCTTAAGACAATATTGCCCCGTATGTATCCTTTATACGTCCTGGACAATTTGTCTCCCAAGATAAAACAGCAATGGAACACTTGAGCAAAGGAAACTCAAGAGCTACCGTGAAGAATATTGAGTAACGAAATGATGCCTTGGAAGGTGTAGGAAGAAACTGCTTTTGGTTGTGTATTTTAGGTACCTTTGTTTTGCTGCATCTCTTTATGTATTTTCGTGCATATGTCTTAGTCCTCAACAATGGTGTAATGGGGTGTTTATATAGGAGAGGGAGGGGCTGTTTATGCTTGAACCGCCTCTCCATAATAGCCAAATAATGGCCATTATGGAGGTAGTAAAGTCACCAACATAAATGGGAGAAAGACCAACTGTTTGGCCATTATAGGAGGAGTAATTCAGCCAAAATAAATGGCTGAATTGAGTGCTTGGCATTTCTGTTTTGACCGTCGAAATTTCGATTTTCTGAAACTTCAGGGGACCAAATCAGACATCTTGAAACTTCAGGGACCAAACTGCACATCTGAAAGAATTGTGGTCCAACTCGCACATCTGAAACTTCTGGGATCAAACTGTACTTCTGGCAAAGTTTTCTGGCCAAAAAGATAATATCGAAGACCCACACCACACCATTGCGGCCAAATGAACCTGACGGACTAGGCAAGGCATGGCAGCAAGCGTGTGGTCTTTCCTAACTCAAGCACATCTAGGTCCTCCTCCTTTAAACACATGGGATACCCCTTGGGGTCCCAAACCCCAAACCAATTTCGAATCTTATATACACAACAATTCTTTCTTCCTCTACCGATGAGGAGAATTACACACAATACCACACTTTCCATGCTTCAAACACCTTACTGCGTGAACCAATATCTCTTTCATTTCTCAATGAAATTTGGCGATTCTTGGCCCTACGGTTATCTACGCATTTAGTAGATCATGCATGTGTGAAGAACCGGATTCTCCAACATACGTTACACTAGTGTTTAAGCCGTTAAAGTTGGTCGGTCGCAACTCCCGCCAAAGGCAAATTTCCAACAATCCCCTCTTGAAAGAGATTTTGGCGCACTCACATGGTGTCTTTTTCATTTCCAAAGCAATATTTCAATGGACCGATGTTGCATAAGGAGAGGTAGCCTCACTTTGAACCTTCCATAGTTGAATACCATCGGACTTACTTACTGCGGTGAACGTGATGTCTTGAACCGTCGGTGTTTAGTGTAAGCCAAGACAATGATACCAACACAACAAATTCCCTTACTCACTTCTTCGTGAATGTTTTGTCCGCTTTGGCCATGGACAACGTCTTGGATTCTTAAGTGCGTTCATTTTGAGGCGCCCGCCCTCGCACTTAAATAGGTGGTCTCCTACAAGGTATCTGCTATACCCCACTTGAAGTGTTAGGAACCATTAAAAGTTTCCCAAAACCTAACCTCAACTGCTGAGCGAGCATTACGAGTTTTGAAAACTTAACCTTTACCCACACCGCAGATAGCACTTAAAGTCTATCGCGAACGACTTTGGATTTGGTGTTTCTTTCGTAAATCACTATCCGAAGTGCTCATGCTTCCACCAAGCGATCAATCAACCTTTACAACTTAGTTTTCCCATTGAACCAAATTACTGGGATCTCCGATTCGTAAGGTTGGGTTTCCATGTATTGGTCCGTATATTTTGGGTTTTAGCCCCATTCCCTAGACAGCGAGAACACTTGATCTCGGGTAGTCCCTTAGTTAGTAAACAAGGAAGTGACACCCGTGATGATCAATCGCCATACGATCTTATGTCTCCCGACAAATCTCGACAAATATGTCCAGACGCCGCTATTCGTGTCCTTCCTAAAGCCGACCGGCTAGCCACGATGTATAACCTGCCAAGGCATGAGTTTCGCCCAAAAGATAATATCGAAGACCCACAGCCACACCCACACCACGCACCCGTGAACCAGGAACTTCGAACGGACGGGCGGGGCGGCGGCGGCAGCGGCGTGTGGTCTTTCCTCGAACCAAGCACATCTAGGTCCTCCCTCCTTTAAACACATGGGATACCCCTTGGGGTCCCAAACCCCAAACCAATTTCGAATCTTATATACACAACAATTCTTTCTTCCTCTACCGATGAGGGAGAATTACACACAATACCACACTTTCCATGCTTCAAACACCTTACTTCGTGAACCAATATCTCTTTCATTTCTCAATGAAATTTGACGATTCTTGGCCCTACGGTTATCTACGTACTTAGTAGATCATGCATGTGTGAAGAACCGGATTCTCCAACATACGTTACACTAGTGTTTAAGCCGTTAAAGTTGGTCGGTCGCAACTCCCGCCAAAGGCAAATTTCCAACAGTTAGACATGTAAATTAACGGAATGTAGACTTCCTTGAATGAGACTCAATTAGTGTGATGACAAATATAAGCGAACACACTATCACCTACCATATAGTGAGAGAAAGAGAAAAGAATGCTATCATGGAATATATAGCTGACGCCGCACATTGAACGTCACTTTAATCACTAAATATCTTTTCACTGTATATATGTGCTATTTTATGTCCCATTATCCCGTTACAAATAGAATCACTCTTTTTCTATTGGTTTGAAACATATATCTCAGTCAAGAAGAAGCCAATAATTAAGATCGATGAGCTTCCAAAGTACGCTTATCCTTACTCTGCTCAAGGTACTTTCTATTCTTGTTATTTAACAATATGTACCATGAATTAATCATATACTCGTGTCAACTAAGGTGTATGTAGATCTATTCAAAATTTTACTCAAGTTCTAGTACTCTCTTTACTGATTCATATCTTTCTGTTAGCTTTTGAAATAACATAGTATTTCTGTTGATTAGTTTCCTTGTATAAAATTGAAATACTAATAAAAGGCTATTATCAAGGTCCACCAGTGATGCCCCCGCCTCAATATTACGCGTATTACGCAGTACCTCCCCCTAGAGGGGATCCTGGCTTTCTTGAGGGTTGGTAATGTTGGAAATTAGCTTTTGGCGGGGAGATGCGTCCACCCATCTTTGATGAATTAAACACTAGTGTTCCGTATGTTGGAGACCTCGTCTCTTTACACATGCATGATCTACGAAGTGAGTAGATGACCGTAGGGCCAAGAATCGTCTAATTTCGTTAAGAAATGAAAGAGATATTGGTCCACGAAGTAAGGTGTTTGAGACATGGAAATGTGGTGTGGGACAAATCTACCACATCGGTGGGAATAGGAAGAATTGCTCTCTATATAAGTCTCTAATTGGTAAAGGGTTTGGGACCCCAAGGGGTATCCCATGTGTTTAAAGGAGGGAAGACCTAGATGTGCTTGGGTTCAAGGCTAAGCCCACACGCGCGCCGCCGCCGCCCGCCCGTCCGGTTCGGGCTCACGGGCTGTGGGGCTGTGGGGCTGCCTCCTCCTTGTAGCGCCCTATTTTGACCTGCTCGGGTCAAAGCGGAGCACAGACGTATGGGGGTGATTCCTGGGTAAAAAGGGTTGAGGAATCGCCACCTAATTATTTTTACGGTGAATTAGGACACCTAAATATTAAACTAAGTGCTGCAATGTAAACTCCAATTTTTAGGTCTGCGAAACTAGCGAGATTCTAGGTAAGGGTTCTTTATTATCCTAAAGGGAAGGGGTTAGGCATCCTTTAAGATCCGCTAACTTGCGGTTATCCGGTAAAACTCAGGTTTAATTATTGCTAGAAAAATGCATGTTTTACAAGTATAATAGATTAAAAGATGTTTTGCAAATAATTGGTAAATGATGCATTTTATACAAGTACGTATTCAGATGACATAAAAAGAAAGATACATGTAAAGTTTTGAAAAATATGCATTTGTGACAATAAATTATTTATACTATCAAAGAAGTAAAATTTTGGGAATCATTGAATTGTAAATTGACAAAAGATAAACTTATTCGGAATGATTAATAAAGCGAATAAAAGATGACAAAAGTTGTTTTTTTAAAAATCTTAAATACGCGTGACGAGCCTAAAATAAATAAACTAGCGAGGGATTTCTAAGTTTGAAACTAACCTATGAATTAATCCTAAGTTTGCCTATTCTAAGCATTTCAATAGTTACATAAGTGCGATAAATAATATTACAATACAAAGCGGGATAAAAGCTGAATTAAAGAAAGAAATAAAATAAATAAACTCTGAAGAATAATTCGTCGTTATTTACTTTAATCCCTGCAAGCTGTCAAAAACAAACGGTTAGAAACAGTTAAATACAAATAACTTCATATCCGCATTCAAAACAGTGAATGTTTTGATCACGGAGGGCTCAGACTTAAATTTTGAAAAGAACATTCCAATCACGTCGTGGCTGCAAACATATGACTAATGTGGTTATTTTGATTGCCTCGCCTACTAAACGTGTTGGTCTCTCGGGTGAAATAGAAAAGATCACTATAATCACGTCGTGGCTGCGAATATATAACTTGTTGGTTATTTCAGTCACCTCGCCTACTAAACATGTTGATCTTAAAAAAAAAGGTTTAAGCCTCATCATTGCCCAGAAGTTATATTTTATATAGAAAAATACATAGTTGGCAATTGAATAATAAAAGAAGCAATTTTTATGAAAAAATCTTTCAAGGTTGCAAATATGATAGAATGCAAACCTTATTTTTTAGGATTAAAGAAAATGAATAATAGATAGCCAAATTATTTTTGAAAGATATTAAAGCATGCATAACGAACCTAAAAAATAGAACAAAGTAACTAGAGGCTAAGTTTGGAACACACAAGACGGTCCTAAACAAATAAAGCTAGCGGTTGGTTTCCAATTTCAAACGATCCTAAGAAATAAACTAACGGCAGTTAGACTATCCTATTCATTCATCTATTCGCGGCCTAATTATTCTAAGCATTCTAACAATCACACAAGCATTAAAATAATTATTACATGTCCAAGAATAGAAATAACGAAATTAAAGAATAATAATAAAAGAGGAAACTAGGGAGGATGATGATGTCATCCCGCCCTATTTGTGTAGAAATTCCGAGGCCGGAGAATGCAAGGAATGTGAATGTGGTTCTTCATTTTGGACGAAGTCATGATGAGTCTCATAACGAGACTCTTCGTTACTCCCGATGCATTTCATGTAAATAAAAGAAAAAGAAAAGGATTAGTAGACGGAACGAAAATATCAACACATGAATATTCCTAATACATACACGAAATATACAACATTAAATGTACATAGGAATGAATATTCATGGCCTTCTATTCTACATATACTTAAGACATTATTTTTTTCAGATTTTGGCACATTAAAGTAGCCGAAGAAAGACTATATGATAACACAACCGGTTCTAAATTTAAACAAAAATAAAAGAGGCAAGGAAGACCAATGTATAAATTATGTATACATACATAATAAATTCCGTTGGACTAATCTTAATTCTTAAAGAAGCATAACATTCATAAACTTAAACTAAACGCACATACTATTATATTAAACATGGATAATATATTCCTTTTAAAATTGCACATATTAATCTAGAATATAACATGTAAATATCGTCATTTTAATCAATTAAAGTATACTCGTTTTTTGATTTATTAGGCAGCCACCAAACTACCAACTTACACAACATACAATAATTTGAATATCAACAATCCGCTAGGTGTCCTAAGAGTATTTAATCAAGCCATAGCTCTTCCAAACACATATTAATCTTACATTATCCGTATTGCATTTAACAATGAACCCAAGATACCTTACTAAAGCTAATGACAATAATTAGTTAACCAAAAATCGAGGCAATATCATCTATCACGTATCAACTCCAAATCGAAAATGTCCCAACGACATAAATACAATTATATAAGCAAAATCGTCTCATTATCATATTAATTAATCAAGACTACATTACTTAGCAAAATATCATACTAAATCAAGCATAAACAACACAATCAAATAAGCTTTAAGAAATATAGAAGAATTGGAACGAGTCTAACCTTTTTCCGTAGCTTAACCGAGGCGTGTTTTGAATCGTTTAATCCGCTTCTGAAATGTTAGAATTCGATTTTGTTGTAGATTTTATGAATTCTGATTTTTCTGGGAATAGGACTCTGTTTTCTGATTTTCGGATGTTTGATCCGACCGAATGACCCGACCGACCAGCGTTGACTTACATCAAAAAAGCAGTGAAAATAGCTAAAAATTCAGATTCTTCAACACCAAAAACCAATAATTTTCGACCTATATTTTGAATCTTTAAGTTGAAGAACACATGCAAGAACAAAGAGGTGTTCTTAAGAAGATTTCGGATTTTTTTTTTAGTGAAGAACAATACAAACAAATACAATACAACCAAAACTTAAACCTAAATTTCAAATTAAAATTGACCTTAAGCAAGAAAAAAAAAAGAAACCTTTTTCAATCCGAAAAAAAATCCTCTCGAAACAGTGCAAAAGGGGGGGGGGGGTCTTATAGGTCTCAAACTCGACCTCCAACCCCCTCATACCCCCCCTTAAAATGAATTCAAATTTCAAAATAAAGGGGGAACAAAATCTGATTTTTGGGGCGTGTTCTTGGGGCATGCGTTCGGCGGTGTCAGGGTAGGGTGGTGGCAGTGGCGAAGTAGCGGGGTAGAGTGCGACGATGTGGGGGTAGGGGCATAGGGTGCTGTGATGAGTCGAGGGGGTTAGGTTTTAGGTTTTCTCGATTTTGGGATTTTGTTTTTGGGTTTTGGGGTTGGGTTTTGGGTTTTAAGAAAAGGGGCGTGGAGTGGGTCGTGGGATGGGCTGGTCTTGGGTCGACGGGTTGGGAATTGGGTTGGTCTGGTTGGGCCGACGGGTTGGGGAATTTATTTTGGGATTGTGCTTGTGGGAATTTAACTTGGGGATTGGGCTTGGACGAAAAATGGGTTTTAGTTTGGGTTGGGTAGGAATTGTTTTGGGTTAGGAAATAAGAATGGGTTATGGAAAAAATATAAAAGAGGGGTTTAATATTAAAATATATTATATATATATATATATTTTGTAAAAGATGTGAATTATTTAAAATAACATAACGACGTGATAATGATAAAATATAATATTCGCGAAATGCTTAATGCTTAATAAAAGGGAAATGCGATGCAATTTTGCGAGAAATAAAATATCATAGAATATTATGGATAACTTATGATTATTATAAAATGCAAATGATATAAAATATGCGAATAATAATAATAACGAAGATACACACATATATGCCTATATTTAAAAATTATTTTAAAAGTGAAAAAATATTAAAAATTACAAATAAAATCATAAAAGATAGGACAAAATTGGGTGTCAACACTCCTTGCTATATATTGAGCCTTCTTTTGGCTCAAAACAGTAGCAGAAAGGAGACGAAAAACTGGCAGCACAATAGGCAGAAAAACACACGAAAACAGGCAGCAAACACCACTGAAAACTGTCACGAAAATAGCTCAAAACAGTGAGCAAACCCACACATATACACTACAAAGACACACTATATACACAGGGACAAAAGAGAAGAGTATTGAGAAACTCTTCCTTCCTATTCCATATCTTCAGCAAGACGAGTCATATTTGTTTTCTTCGCCATGCTCAACCTATTGGCTTTGTAGTGTTGAGATTAAAGTGTTGTTTTATCTTGGGAGACTATTGCCCGCTAACGTAAAAGCATATATACGGGGCAATCTTGTCTTAAGGATAGAGGGCTATCCTCGACTCAACACACAACGTTGTAACCATCCAGATTTAGTTGTTTCTTGATTTCAGGTTATCAAGATTCAAGGCACAACAAACCTGCGGCAGTTCTCTACATTGGCTTTGCAAGGTGATCAAGATTCAAGACACAACACACATGCGGCAGTTTTGAAGATTGACCATTTATTTATCCTTTCGAACATTTGTAATAGTTATTACTTCCCGTACTGCTTTATAAAGTACCATAGAAATTCCAACAACTTAAGACAAGATTGTATTATAATACTATTAGTGTTCGAAAGATGTCGGTCAAAAGTTGTGTGACCAAATCTGGATATGGAAATGGTTTTCTGGTAGAAGAGAGTGATGATGATGAACGTATTCATACTGTCACCGCTACCAAGACTGGTGGGAACAAGCGCTCTCGAGAGCCTGAGGATGTCAACTGGGATAAGAGGAGAAGACTGAAGATGTACTTCTATCTTGCAGCAGAAGGCCTCAGATTCCGCCCTGGACAAAAGATCCAAATAATGGTAAGAAGGAACTGGACACTCGGTTTGATGAAGTGATCAAGTGAGCCGTAATCCAAGTTGGGATAAGTAGTTTTTCTTACTTGTCAAGAATAAAGATCAAATGAGGTCTGATTAAAAATTGATTAAAGTAAGGAGGAATATGAAAATAATTTATATTCCTTACGCTGATTAAAAATTGATTAAAGTAAGGAGGAATATGAAAATAATTTATATTCCTTACGCTTTAAAATCAGAAGTTTAATCTCATCTTCTTTTCCGTTTAAAGATTGGATTGTAAAGCAACTTAAAAAGATCCGTTCTTTTAAGTGTAATTATTAAAAGTGAGTAAAGTATGTTCGCACATACGAGGGAGTAAGATCCACTCGATCGGTAAGGAAAACTGTTACAACTCTTAAGTAAGCGCCAAGAATTATCTGGGCACCAATCATAACGGAAGTAGTCTAAAAGTTAAAGACGTTGACCCTATCATACTATTTGGCAGAAGATCCTTCATAGGATGATATTGGACACTTAGTCATATAAAGCCTCCGGGCGACTGGAGTGGGCCAAAATTCCTGTGATATGATGATACTGGACACTCGGTCATATAAAGCCTCCGGGCGACTGGAGTGGGGCCAGAATTCATTTCATAGGAAAAGTAATGGACACCTAGCAAGGTGGGCCAGAGTTTCAGTGTCTCAATGATCTCAAGGCCTAAAGAAAGGCAGTAAAGAAATTGGACACTCGGTCTGCTAAAGCAACTAGAGTGGGCCAGAGTATCGAGATCATATATGATCCGGTTGCGCTCTAACCACGGGCAAGAGGTTGTTCAGGTGAAGCAACGCCACCTCTAAAATCAAAGGGTTGGAGAGGTTGTCCTCAATAGGACTTGAGGGAATGAGATCACTCTAAAAGAGGTGATACATGTTCCTAACTTGGTTTAAGGGACGTTGTTGGTCAAGTTGGTTTGAGACTAGTCCAACAGTGCGTAATAACTAAGAATGGTACAAAGACGTCTATAGCCAAATGAATGATATATTTGTAATCCGTGCATCTATGCCATCATAGATTAAGACACGTTAAATAGCAAGTCATTCAAAAGCTAACGATGTTGAGATTGTTGCCTTCTGTCGACATAAACCCTCAAAATGAATGTGAGGTAGACGAATAGGCAAAATCACCTTTCCAAATTCCGTCAAAGGGAATAGCGAAAGAAGCACCGCTCCTCTAGAACTTAGTCACACCTACTTGGGTGATTTAAAGTTTATACAAAATAGAGGGGGGGGGAGAAAAGTACGTTGTGACCTTCATTGATGATGGTACAACGTATGGAATCCTTTGTTTGTTAAAAAGCAAAGATGAAGTTGTTGAAGCGGATAAGCGCTACAGAGCAGAAGTTGAAAATCAACTAAGCCTACGGATTGAGAAATTCGTAGTGATAGAGGGGGAGAAAGTGAAGCATCGTTCATTAAACGACTGTTCATTTCTCACCTCAGTCCAACGGTGTTAGCCAAGCACAAAGCTCGTACGCCCAAATTACGTGGGGTGGCTTGGTAAAAGTTGGAATCTTGAAAACAGTCAAGTTGTACCTAAGGCTGTAGATTGCACATCCGCCAGGATCTGCAAATAACTTGATGAGTGTTGATCGCCTCTTGGCGTCAAAGAATGTTGAATTCTTTGAAGATAGCTTTCCTTGAAAAATGAAAAAGGAGTAATTGCTCAAGGTTAACAAGAACCCGCGAGGTTCGATCGTCAGGAACTAGACGCCCGTATCTACAGATCATATAGAACCATACTTGCGTAATGGTTGATCTTTCTCAGGAAAAGAACCTTTGGGTTGTAAGATGTGCTCCTGTGAGTAGCTTCACATCCAGGGCCATTGCAGTCTTGCGTGGCATGAATGTTGAATTAGCCTTCCCAATCGAAGAGTTGGAAGAAGAGAATCGAGTTGGTTTTACGGATTTGTTGGGCTTCTTCGAACTTTCATCTTGGTCCTGAAATGTTTACATTTTGGTCCCGAAAGTTTCAGATAAAGCGAAACAATGAATCGACCACGAAACATTGACTCTGAAATTAGAAAGCCAACAGTTGGAGAATCAACAGTCTGAAAGTAAAAGTCATATTGAAACAAAGTCTCGATATGAAAGATATGGGTATCACAGATGGCATCTTAGGAATTGGATTTCTAAGACATCTAACGGACTGGTCGAGAGTTGACAGTCTCGTTGAAGCTACCAATGGATATGAATCATAGAACTGATTGGAATCATGGTGCACCCATAGACAAGGAGCGATATGCACAGGTCATGTGTAGTTCAATGTATTGTACACACTACAATCGACCTGGTATCGTCCTACGAACAGATCAGTTGAACTAAGGTTCACTGATGATTTTAATACATGATCGGTAGAAGGCGTTAAATCTGATATGACGATATCTGAATTAATGCATATCTACAGATTATAGTATTCTGGATGTCGGCGGCTGGGAGAACACAGTGATGCAAACTGGACATCAGATCTGAAGAACACCAAAGCCACAAGTAAATGTGTATGGTGGGTCTTGGAAAATCCTCTAAGCAAACTTGCATCGGCCGATTCATGATGGAATCGGAGTTTATCGCTTTATACAAAGCATGAAAGAAGTTGAGTAACTTCACGGCTCCTTAGAGTACGTCCCTTATTGGGAGATACTTGTGTCTTCAGAAGTTATACACTGTGGCTAGCCGGTCGGCTTCAGGAAGGACACGGATGACGGCGTCTGGACATATCTTTTAGGATCTGTCGGAGACATAAGACCGTATGGCAGTTGATCATCACGGGTGTCACATCCTTGTTTACTAACTAAGGGACTACCCGGAGATCAAGTGTTCTCACTGTCTAGGGAATTGGCTTAAACCCAAACAATACGAACCTTTGCGGTGGAAACCCAACCATACCGATTGGAGATCCCAAGAATGTGGTTCAATGGGAAAACTAAGCGGCAAAGGTTCAGTTGAGCGCCGGTGGAAGCAAGAAGCACCGGATGATGATTTGCATGCGGAAACATGAATCCAAAGCTGTTCGCGATAGACATTAAAGTCTTTGCTGCGTGGTGGGTAAAGGTTAAGCTTCCAAACCTTTTAAAAGATCCTCAAACGGTTGAGGTTAAGGTTGTGGAACTTTTAATGATTCCTAACACTTGTGAAGTGGGGTATAGCAGGATACCTTGTAGGAGATCACCTATTTAAGTGCGAGGATGGCGCCTCAAATGAACGCACTTAAGAATCCAAGTGTGTCCAGGGCCACAACGGACATAAACGTAAGAAGGAAAATGAATAAGAAGAGTTATTGTGTTGATATCGTTGTCTTGGCTTACACTAAACACTGACGGTTCAAGACATCACGTTCACCGCGCAGTAAGTAAGTCCGATGGTATTCAACTAGGGAAGGTTCAAAGCGTAAGCTACCTCTCCTGATGCAATATCTTTTCGCTGAAAGATTGCTGAAATGTAGGCACCTTGTGTGTGCGCCACAATCTCTCTTTCATAGAGGGGATTGTTGGAAATTAGCCTTTGGCGGGGAGATGCGTCCACCCATCTTTGATGAATTAAACACTAGTGTTTCGTATGTTGGAGACCTCGTCTCTTTACACATGCATGATCTACGAAGTGAGTAGATGACCGTAGGGCCAAGAATCGTCTAATTTCGTTAAGAAATGAAAGAGATATTGGTCCACGAAGTAAGGTGTTTGAGACATGGAAATGTGGTGTGGGACAAATCTACCACATCGGTGGGAATAGGAAGAATTGCTCTCTATATAAGTCTCTAATTGGTAAAGGGTTTGGGACCCCAAGGGGTATCCCATGTGTTTAAAGGAGGGAAGACCTAGATGTGCTTGGGTTCAAGGCTAAGCCCACACGCGCGCCGCCGCCGCCCGCCAGTCCCGTCCGGTTCCGGTTCCGGGTTTCGGGTTTCGGGTTTCGGGTTTCGGGTTCTCGGGTTCTCGGGTTCACGGGTTCACGGGTTCACGGGTCGTGGGGCTGTGGGGCTGTCTAATATTATCTTTTTTGAAGTTTCACATGTACAGTTTGGACCAGAATTCTTTCATATGTACAGTTTGGTCCCCAAAGTTTCAATATTTACAGTTTGGTCCCCAAAGTTTTGGGAAGGTGACGGAAGGCAGAAGCCTACCGTTGGAACTGTTTTTTGAGGCATTAATCAGCCATTACTTGGCTGATTAACTCCTCCATTAACAGCCCCATGAACAGCCATAAATCTGCCTCCTAAATGGCCATTATACCCTCACTAATGGCTATTAACACCTTGTTTGTGGCTGTTGGGCAGCCTCCTCCTTGCTATATATTGAGCCTTCTTTTGGCTCAAAAAGATGTGAAAGGAGACGAAAAACTGGCAGCACAATAGGCAGAAAAACACACGAAACAGCAAAGAAATGCACTGCAAACACCACTAAAAATCGTCACGAAAATAGCTCAAAACGGTGAGCAAATTGTCACGAAAATCGGTGAGCAAACCCACACATATACACAACATATACACTACAGACACACTATATACACAGGGGACAAAAGAGAAGAGTATTGAGAAACTCTTCCTTCCTATTCCATATCTTCAAAGAAGACGAGTCATATTTGTTTTCTTCGCCAGGCTCAACCTATTGGCTTTGTAGTGTTGAGATTAAAGTGTTGTTTTATCTTGGGAGACTATTGCCCGCTAACGTAAAAGCATATATACGGGGCAATCTTGTCTTAAGGATAGAGGGCTATCCTCGACTCAACACACAACGTTGTAACCATCCAGATTTAGTTGTTTCTTGATTTCAGGTTATCAAGATTCAAGGCACAACAAACCTGCGGCAGTTCTCTACATTGGCTTTGCAAGGTGATCAAGATTCAAGACACAACACACATGCGGCAGTTTTGAAGATTGACCATTTATTTATCCTTTCGAACATTTGTAATAGTTATTACTTCCCGTACTGCTTTATAAAGTACCATAGAAATTCCAACACGTAAGTCATCCAGTCTCTCTCTCCCTCGCTCTTATGCTTGTTTGTGCTCCAATTCAGCTGATCTCACTACTTTCTGTTTGAATAAAATAAATATATTTAAAAAATCATGTTCAATCTGAACCCATTCAAATGGCGGATCGGCCTTGGAGCTTAGATTGTTTATCCGTTTTTGAAATATGATTCTTTTTAATGCAGTCTGGCAGCTCTGTGTTGCTGTTGCCTTATTGATGAGTGTTGATGTGACCCTTCCATCATCTTCATCTGCTGATCCATCTCTATTCAAACTCTACCTCCTGTACTGCTTTTCTTCAAAAGGTACAACCTGTGCACTTCTCTTGGGGATCTATATATAGTTATGTAATCTTCATGTGAGGCCAAGCATCAAATATAAGTTTGTTCCTTGCTTGCATGATTTAGTATGAGAAAACGTACGCCACACACAACAGATCCTTCAGTTATAATTTGTTGTTCTCTTTCAACTAATATTTGTAATCTGTATTTATCTTTTCCTCCACACCCACCTCGTCTTTTTTCTTTTTCTACAAAGATGTCAATCAAAAGTGTTTCTACAACCACCCAAAAACAAAAATGGGGTTTTACAACTTAATTGAAAAGGTTAAAAGTTACAGTTTAGTAGTTGCAGCTTCGTCTTGTATTGTTTAAATGTAAAGTTTGAATGCCACTCTTCTTTATCTCTTCACCAACTACTAAAAGAACTACCCTCAATTCTCAAAGTAAATAAAAAAGAACAAAAGAAAAATAGGGGGTTTAACTTGGTTTTGTTTAACATTTCAGGAGGGAAGAAACTTCTTTTTTTTTTAGAAAAACAGATAAGGGGCAATGTACTGGCGAAACACTTCGCATAATTGTGGTAACATAACGGCCCCTTTCTGTGTCTCCATCGTGTATGAATGTCGAATAGGATGCCCCGCACGAAGTAGACTTTCTTGCTAATTTTATTGAAGTCTTTAATTTGCATCATAAACTTGGATTGGTAATAATATGATAATTCTAAATCATAATAATTGGTGTCTCTATCAATTGATAGGAGATGTTGGCAGAGGGGTGGAAAAATTAAAAATATATTACCAGCACTATGGAGGCAAACACAACTCATTTTTCAATTTGGGCCTCTTTCCGCTTCATCCTTTTCACTTTCCCCTGGAAAAGGTCATAGGGAGAAGCCTAACTCGATTCATGCAGATGCATCCATGATCCAAGTCCAACAATACAATTTACATGATTAAGTGATAAACTAAAGTACGAATAGATATCATGTAAGTTATTGCACGGTTAAGTGACAAACTTAATTATATGAAGGACACATGTCATTGCTCCTTGCTTTAATGCTTAACCTACATCGCTTGCTCCTTAACCTCTCAAAATCATGTATTAAGGAAAGTTTAGCTTTTTCTCTTTCTGTTTCAGTGTTTCTAATATATAGCATATTTAGTCCACCATGCCCAAATAGGAATGGATAAATTGGTAATAAGATATGGAGGTGACCATTTAGAAAGGTTGCGTACCACATGATGATTAACATTTAAAAAGTTGGATTTATACCACCTGATCATTTTCAAGATTCACATTTAAAAAGTTGGATTTATTTCACCTGATTTTCAAGATTCAATAAGTAATCGTATATTAGCCGCCATCAACCATAATAAAATGAATGTAACAGCTACTGATGTAGTCGGGTAAGAATATTTTGTTGTTCATTTAGCTACCATTCTATTTAGTCTCTCCTTGCTTCAAAAGTTCAATCATGTTTGGACTTCTTTTAGCAAACTTACTGGGCCTCCTCAAAAGACTTCATCTTTTAGACATGGATTAATTACGACATACACTTCGCCCATTTGGACATCTAGTTTGCCAATTTTGGCCCAATTAGACACTTCTTGCCCTAATTAACCCTCTCGGTACTTTAGTTTGCAAATATTCATCTATCTCACACATGGGTTCTCCATCTCCTTCTACACTTTCCCTAAGATCCCCACTTCTTCTTTTGTTGATCCGGAAGTGAGGTTCTGTAATCGGCAGCTTTCTCGGCTATTTGGTTAACTTGTTCTTCCAGTTCTCCTACTTCTTCATCTTCTTCTAGCTCCATTTCCAATCAATATGGTACTAGAGCAGTACATGAAGTAACTGAAGTGTCCATTGACTTTTATGTGTTCAGAGATTGCATTGTGAAATTCCAAATGCGACTCTACGCTAAATACCAAATGGTAGCCACATCACTCATGTGGAGAAGCCAGATGTCGTCTCTAGATTGATTGTGGAATTTGTTCAGTCTGATCAACCACGAAGGACGAAACTTGGCTCTGTCTCCACCATCTCTGTTCCTGTGATTACTGCTACTTTTACAAGCAGATATTTAGCATATCCCATATGTGGAAAATTACGGGAAAAATAAAATGATAGAGAATGGGAATTGGAGATTTCAAATAGTTAATATTACAGGAATAACTTATGAATTTGATAATTATAAATGAGATCAGATCAAAAGATGTATAATTAATGAAAAGATATATAATGTATAATAATGAATATGAAAACTTACACAAAAAGTTGAGCAATTTATATATAGTTATACATCGTTACCGTGAGCTATATGTTGGGTTGTATAGTTATTTCCCCTTTAGACATACTACAGAATAAAGGCCTCCCTTATCTCACACCCTCGTCTTATGTTATGGCCCATACAAGCGGATTCTTCTTATTACTTCATAAGTAGGATGTAGAAAGATGGTTGAATATTGCTTGGCTGATGAAAGTCTTCACTTCATCACTATTGAGTGAGCAATCAATAAATATCATTCAGAAATCAAAATATCAAGGGCTGTACACTCTTGAAAAATGTTGCTTAGCCCATTTGCACTACCTTTTGGTTGGAGTGACAGAAGCAAGTTCGATTAAATTTGCTGGCTGCAACTATCTTTCAAAATACTTTATGACAGTTTTAATGATAAGTCTAGGCTGCGCACCTCATGAAGAATATTCAGTAGGACCAACGATTCTAACTAAGCACACATTTGGTCCCAATTAGTTGGCCATACTTTTCTCGCTTGACCTCGCTTTCAAGAATCATCACTGTAATGAGCAGAGGTGCCACAAGGGAAGACACAAGAAAAAAGTGAAAAACCATGTGAAACAGAAGGTTAATTAGATATGCCGATTTGTTTTGCTTTGTTTTATTGTATTACTATTTACCTTTGCTTTCCTTTGACGGAATTCTCCCACCATAATGTTGCAAATTTTGGAAAAGTAAAGGAAACTTGTTGGAGAATATTGAGTTGACAGTTTACTATTTTTAATTAATGGCATCAAAATAAATAAAAATCTCTAGGGATACCTCCATGACATTGAAATCGCTGGATTGAGATTAATTAGAGTCCTAGTATGATCACAATTTAACTCCACACTGCCACAATATAGTTCTAAGCTAGCTTTGACCATATATTTGTTGGAAATTTGTCTTTGGTGGGGAGGTGCGTCCACCCATATTTAATGAATTAAACACTAGGATTCCGCATGTTGAAGATTTTGTCTCTTCTCACGTGCATAATCTACTAAGTGAGTAGATGACCGTAGGACTAAGAATCGTCAAATTTCGTTGAGAAATGAAAGAGATATTGGTCTACGAAGTAAGGTGTTTGAGGCATGGAAATATGATGTGGGACAAATCTACCACATCGGTGGGAAATGGGAAAATGAAGAACTGCTCTCTTTATAAGTCTCTAAGTCTCTAAATTGGCTAAGAGTTTGGGACCCCAAGGGGTATCCCATGTGCTTAAAGGAGGGAGGACCTAGATGTGCTTGGGTTCAAGGCTAAGCTCACACGTGCGCTGCCGCCCGTCCCGTCCGGTCCGGACTCGGGTCGTGCGCTGTGGGCTTCTTATGATATTATCTCTTGGACCTCAAATTATTTAATATTTACAGTTTGGTCCCTGGAGTTTCTGGAAAGATGAATCAACCTATCGTTTGGGTTGATTTTTAGAGCATTAACCAGCCATTACTTGGCTGTTAACTCCTCCATAAACAACCCTCATTCAATGGCCATAAACAACCTCACTAATGCCCATTAACATCCATGTTTTGGCAGTTGAGGAGTCCCTCTCTCATGCTATATATTGATATCTTTTGGCTCAATTGTGAGACAGAAATATAGACGAAAAACAGACACACAAACGAAACACACAGATACAGTAAAGAGAGACAAACAGAAGAGTAAAACACAGTCCAAAACGTGAGCAATAATGTTGGGATGAAAAACAGAAACTCTTCCTTCCTTTTCCATTTCTTCAGCAAGTCGATTCGTATTTGTTTTCTTAGACATGGTCAACCTATTTGCTTTGTAGTGTTGATTCAAATGTTGTTTTATCTTGGGAGACTATTGTCCGTTAATGTAAAAGCATATATACGAGACAATCTTGTCTTAAAGACAGAGTGTCATCACTCGACTCAGCACACAGTTGTAACAATTCAGATTTAATATTTCTTGATTTCAGGTTATCAAGATTCAAGACTCAACAACTTTGCGGCAGTTCAGAATATTGGCAATTCGTTTATCCTTCGAACACTTGTAATATTTATTTACTTCACGTACTGCTTTACAATATCCAACAATATTTTTGGATCATGTTTTGAAAAATTATCTTCAAATATCTATTTGTCCATAGATTTTAAATTAGATTTTGTCAAACCAAAATACATGTCCAAACACAACTTCAAATTCCAAAAATTACAACTTCAAAAACTCAAATTTTCAAGTTTTAAATTTCAACATAAAAATCTTTGACCAAACAAAAGCTAAATATCATTAAGGACTCTCTTATTCAAATACTACATATGCAAGAATAAAAGTGTTTTAATAGTGTAAGAACACATGGTGGAATAATAGACTGTTAGTAGGCGTTTGGACATGAGATTTCTTCTCATGATTTCATATCATGAATCCCAAATCATCCAAAAAGGCATAATTTAGGATTAAAAATCATTATTCAAAATTTTTAAATATAAAAATTAATACATAAGTTTATATTTTGTACAAATAAATTCATAAGTTGGTAGATATATTTATCAATCATGTTTAACAACCATCTATATCTAATATTAAAAGATCTACAAGTTGATAGTATATTTATAACAAATTTACTCTTACAAATCATGTGGAATAATTATATTAAAGAGTAGTTATATTATAACTAATGTTCGATTTTTTATTTTATTAAACTAAAATTTGATCAATTGATGATGTATTTTTTAAAAAGACATTCTAATACTATATTAATTTTGTTATGAACTATGACTTGCTCATTTGATAAGTTTTGATGATTTTCACTACTTGTGAGGAAAAAATAAAACTTTAAAAATCCAAATTGTATGTCCAAACAAAATTTTAATTTTAAATCATCATAATTTCATCTTATGTCCAAACGGCTTCTTAATGAATGAATTGTTATACGATAGGTGATAATACAAATAATATTAAGCTAAAATTATCTACCTTAAGGGCATTTAGTTATTCGAAAATTATTTTTTACCATATGACAACCAAAACATTGTATCTCAAATAGTCTAGCAACTCCCCCTCATACTTTCCAGATTCTGGAGAGTATGATTTTACACATTATTCTCTATGCTACTATAAGTCTTGCGAATATAGTCATACGAGTCTTCCCCTTTCCACTCGTAGATGATCATCCCTTCATCTAGAAGAAAAAAACAAAAGGAAATGTGAACGGGATTCCGATTAAATTTTGATCACCAATAACGGTGCTGACCTGGCAACAAAAAGAACAAAAAAGATAATGCCTAATTTTAGGCGGGTAGAAAATTCCGCTACATCACCGCAACATCCCAAATACTGCCGCGCGATAAAAATGATATTTTCGACGGTCCAATGAACCCAACATAATAATACGTCATCGACAAGGTACCCTACCTCCGATTTGTAAGGCTCATTTTTTCGCCATCTCCGAAAACTTGAAACCACAATTTATTTTTTTCCCACCCAAAAGGCACACACAGTACCATTAACAGCCTTTATCTATCCCCACGTGTATGTAACGTAAATCTAGGCCGTCTATGACAGGTGGCAAGGTTAGTACACCGGGGCAGCATTGGAAAAGCATCTCAACCCTAGGATTTCCAATCGAGGGCTCATAAACTGCCCGAAACAGAAAGGGGGCAGATCTTTTTGCCTTTAAGAGGAGATCGTGGCCTCCTCAATTTTCATCGTTCAGGTTAAAGAGGGTCATCGAAATCCTCGCCTTTTCTTTCCTTCTTCTCCGCTTCATTCTGGTGAAGAAAATCTCCTATACTTTCTCGCTTATCATTTTCCCCTGGCGGCAATTGAATTTCTCGGCGATACAGTTATGGGCTCCCGCCATTTTCTCGCCGGGGATTAATTGCAGGAGTTCTTAAAGCTCTTTCTAAATCCGTAACCTTCTCTGGCATCAGCTGTTTTACCAAGTATAAATGAACCGCACTGGGATGAACGCAATGCTTATATGAGGAAATATACAACTAATTCCACTCCTCATTCTCAGCTCCACAGTCGATTCAACCCTAACACTAACCCTAACCCCAATTTTAACCTTACCAGACAAGTCCAAAATGTTTCAGCCTTATCTCATCTCCGGCAAGTCAATGAGCCACCACTGCCAAGGGCTGCTCCGTCGCCGTCGTCAGCACCAACGGCTAACAATAATGTGCCGTTCAATTGGAAATCAAATTCTGTTGATGATCGCAACGACTCATTTCACAGAGAGTATGTGACTTTCAATTTGGCTTCTTATTCGAGAAATGAGTTGAAGGACCTTAAGAAGCGGCTAATCTCTGATCTAGATCGGGTCCGGGCCCTTCTAAACAGTGTGGAAGCCCAAGATTTCGTCTCCAGGACATCTTTTCATACCAGAGAAGTCATACAGCCACCAACAGCGCCACAGCGTCAACTGAACCAACCGGCATTGCCCCCTAATGTCAGCCGGAAGCATCATCAGAAACCTGAATTAGTTGGTGGAAAGAGCAAGAAGCTCTCTGGTCAAAAGAGATCAAGAGCAATAGCCTCGGGGAAAGATCCTAAGCGGAGGCCAGTGGAAGGGGATAAGTTTTTTGCAAGTATGATGAGGAGATGCGGGCAGATATTGTTAAAATTAATGAATCATAGGTATGGCTATGTGTTTAACACACCAGTGGATGTTAAGGGTCTGAAACTTTATGATTATTATGATATCGTCATTCACCCTATGGATCTTGGAACTGTGAAATTAAGGCTGGACGGGAATGAGTACAGAACGCCACAAGATTTTGCAGCTGATGTGAGACTTACATTCAACAATGCCATGACTTATAACCCAAAAGGCCAGGATGTGCATGCTATGGCTCAAGTGTTACTTGGTGACTTTGAAAAGAAGTTCAAACCAGCTTACAAGAAGTATGAAGCTGAGCACAGTAAAGTTGCCACTATAATGCAGGTGAATCACCAGAAGAATCTGTCTCAACCTGCACCTATTCCGCCGCCAAAGGCCTTACATGAACCGTTGCAGGTTGCAAGAAAATCAGACTCTGTGCTGTCGCATTCCACTTTGTTGAATGCACCTGCTGCACCTTTTTTTGCACCCCCTGCTGTAAAATCTCCTCCACAGCCTGTCAGTACGCCTAGTTCAGCTAAAATGCCCAAGCCGAAGGCTAACGATCTAAACAAAAGGCATATGACCCATGAGGAGAAGGTGGAGTTAGGGGCTAACTTGCAGAATCTTCCCCCAGAGAAGATGGATCATATTGTGCAAATTGTGAAGAGGAGAACCCCTAATCTGACACAGGAAGGGGATGAGATTGAGCTTGACTTTGAGATCCTTGACAATGAAACGCTGTGGGAACTGGATAAATTTGTAAGCTACCATAAGAAGGCCATGAGCAAGATGAAGAGACGAGGAGTCACTGAAGATGCTGCTGCAGGACAGCTCAACAAGGTAAAGAAAGCATTTGGGGTTTTCATACGTTTGTTAACTAATGTCTATTTATTGTGCTATGTTTTCTGATCAACTTGTTGTTTCCTTTTGTAAATAAGTCGCCTGAGAAGGCACCAACGCCAGAATATGCAATGGCTAAAAACAAGAAAGTGGACATCCGCGAAGAGGATGTTGATATCGTTGAGGAAATATCAAAACCAGAGTATGCAATGCCTAAAAACAAGAAAGTGGACATTGGCGAAGAGGATGTAGATATCATTGAGGAAATATCAAAACCAAAGCATGCAATGCCTAAAAACAAGGTGGAGGTTGGGGAAGAGGATGTAATGCCTAAAAACAAGAAGGTGGAGGTTGGGGAAGAGGATGTTGATATTGGCGAGGAAATACCAGGTGAAAACTTTCCTCCTGTGCAGATTGAGAAGGATGCCCCATGTGTGAGTAGTGGGTCAAGCAGCTCAAGTTCTGGCAGTGATTCTTCTTCCAGTGGTATTAACCTTTTTTCCATGTCAGTTAATTTGGTAAACAAGTTTGATGGTATATTTACTTTTGGCATGGTAATTTTTTGCAGATTCAGGAAGTTCTGGGAGTGATTCTGATGAGGATAGTGTACAGTCACCTTATGTTGAAGCAAAAGGAGCTCCTACAACCTAAGACATTTATGAGTTTGAGAATCAGATGTTGGTGTCTCAGGATTTTAGATCAATTGAATAGTGCTATGGTGCTTCTGTTAGTATTTTCTCTGGCTGGTTTTTGTGCATGTGTTTTAGCAGCAGCTCAGAAGATATCACAGTTTGGCTGGGTTTTGGCTTTTTGATAGGTTTTAGTTAAGTACATTGCAGAGTAGTGGTAGGTAGGATGTTACAAATGGGAACTGACAACAAACATTTGGGTTTAATTTTTTGCTTGTATACAGAAAACCACCTGCTGATTCAGTGTTTAGGAAGGAAGGATATAGAAGTAACTTGTACAGTGCAGAATGACTGAGTTTGGGAAACAAAGTTGTAGTCTCTTTTAACCCCAAGAAGAAATCTTACCTGGCTCTTCTATTTGAGCTTCTTATTTCTCTACTGCTTTTATTTTGAGATTCTTCCATAGCTCTTTGCTGAAGTGAACACTACTTCTACCTTAAATTGAGCCAATATGAAAAAACAATTAGCACAAATTTGAAACAGCTAATCAATCAAAAGATTGATAAAACTAATAAATCAAGAATCCCTGGAACTCAACCAAGCTCAAATTAATCGAATCACCTGCAAAGAGGATTCAACAATTTTTTTATTTTTGCGAGGGAAAAAGATATTATATACCTGAATCCCTCAGTGAATGGGAAAGAAATTTGCTCTTCCCACTCAAAAGGTTGTTATGATATTTCTTGTCTCAGAAATATGCTCTTCTTGACGCCAAAGGCTTTGTGATAGTACTTGCTCCATATTCCATAATTCACTTTACCTGGAGTTGTTACACTTGTGCGGACAAGAGGACAAGTGCTAATGCAATTTTGAAAGGGTAAAAACCTGGACCAAAGTTTTGTTTGGGTGACTGGCTGCTCAATGACATGCACCCTTCTGTTGAGCACGCCTTTTCCTATCCTGTCCTTGTGAACGCTATTCATAATGTTGACTTAACCTGTCTACTCTTGTTGTTCACACAGAGAATCCATACCTTTCATTTTTTTAGGGAAAACCTCCTAGTTGGACCCAACGTCATGGTAACAAAGGGACTTCAGTTTCCATAGGAGTTAACATAAGTGATTAAGTAGAAACATGTTGGATGACAGGCGATGACTTAGCTTCAAAAGCTCCAAATTATGACCTACAGGAAATGATGCAAGTAATAGATGGAAATTTTTAGCAGGCTAATCTTAATTGCTTTCATTTTTAATTGGAGAGAGCAATAGGCTAAATGAGTTCTCTGATGCACCAAAAGGAAATCAGAGAAATGGTAACCGTAAGTTTGCTAAGATCAGACACCCTAGATCACAACAATGTTTACTAGCTACGGCTTGCAGCAACAATAAACAATGAAAGAATTTGCACTAAACAGTGCGGTCATGCAGATCTTTAGCTCTAGGAACTGCTCCCCTTCCCAAATGTGCAAATGACAACAGGTGCTCTGATTACAACTTACATTTCATATTGATCTGACAAATCACATCTAGTTTGACGTTAATCAAAGCCCAGAATTCCCCTATGTTTTCATGCTTGTTTGAGTAATAGCAACAAGATTTTCTTATACAGTGCTAAAAATAGCTAGGATTTCCAGGAAATGAAAGCCATTCCTTAATCAGAAACAAAGAGACATATTGAAATTTTGAGTGGTTGAAGCTGAGTTAGACAGGAGAGAATATGGCCAACTGTCAAACATGTCCAATACCAAACAATCAGGAGATATAACGCTTACATAGAAGAAAGCTGTGAAAGGGCATAGATACTTTTGACCACCCTGGTGATATTTTTCATGGGCATTGTGGGAAAACCCTTCATGTACATGAAAGTAAATGATTCTAATGGGAAAAATAATCAGAGTCTATGAGTAAGATGCAGACTGACTGCAGTTATCAGTAAACATGGCAAAATGCTAGACCTGCTCAAAGATTAGAATGGTGCAAGGATTTATTCAAGATGTCTAGCGCTAGAATAGACCCCCGACTATCTTGCTATATAATGTCAGCACAAGACTCATAATTGAATTTGTCAATCAATACTGTCTTCTCTTGAGAACACATCATCCAAAAAAAAAAAGGTCTTCCCTTAGGAACAGAGTCAGAAAATAGCTTAGTGAAATTTTATGATTCCATATCTTCTAAGATGGACAAAAACATCAGGAAGGGCGTTTCTTCTATAAGAACTAAAACCAATATTAGGCGGATTAGCCTTCGAAACTTTTTTAAACAGACTCCAATCATCTTTCCATTTTTTAACCTTCTACTCCAACATCTGAGACAAAGACCACAATGACGACCCATATAATCACATAGGTATCTGGACTAACAAGGAAGGAACCCACCTGAACAAACTTCAATTTCTCAGAACACTGGAATGACTGGGCCTTTTTTAAGGTCTACAATACTGATAAATATTCGTATTCTGAAGGAGAATTTGTTGATTGGTTTCAAAAAGATGTTATTGAGCCACTTTGACATTTTTCATTTTACCCTTTAGTTCTTTCTCTGTGTTGCAACAAACTTAAATAAGACATAAATTTTACTCATACAAGCTTCATCTAGATTAAGAAACAGTTCCCTCTTAGCTTTCAGAATGACACTGCTAAAGGTATATTGTTCACAAAAGTCCCACATGTTGTCTTCCTCATTGAGTGCTAACAAGAAACAAAAAACTATGGAATTATTCACTCCCAGAAAACCACTGGCTTATAGAAATAACTAGAAAAAGATAGATTCTGGATCAGAAATAAAAAACGGTTGCTATTCCCTCAAGTAAACCATAGCATTCAGATTTATTTGAACAAGGAGAGACAAATCACAGAACATGTACGATGTAAAAACATCATCAGAAATCATTGACATGACCAAACTACAGAGTGGTGGTGACATTTGTTGGATGGTAACAAGATGCTTCAGCAGCATCACAAGTACCTCTTTTGCAAACCATGTACCATGAAGGGAGTGAGATCCTTCTCAATCCATCAGATCGTCCACTTATTTTCACGACCGTTGAACATAAACAACCTAAGAGCTAGTTATTTCCTTCTAATGAAACCTGTGACATGTCAACAACAAAAACTACTACGCCTCAGTCCCAAACCTGTGACATGTCACTCTTCCAAAATCCAGAATGGGTTGATGATTCCTGAACATGTTCAGATACTATCTACTGTCATTGCTAAAATCAGATGGAAACAATACTTTGGGGAATCAACCACTTCATTTTTCTTTTATAACAATCTCTAATACAATTTTAACTATAAGAATTGTAACTCATAGTGCTTCTTATTTAAATCCTCGTTATGCAAATTTTATTTAAAAACAACAGAATTTGACGCTCTAATTCATGGCAGTTAGCCCTTCTCTGAACAAAACACCTCAATATGTTTGGGAAGAAGGGATCAAGTAGTAATATTATTAGGTAAGATAATAGAAACTTATGGATTGGACCCTAAGCTATGTAAAAGTATAGGAGTCATGGGAAACTCATTAGTTGGGTGGATCACAGATAATTGATGAACATTTATCACAGTACCTCCACATGACACCCAACTGATGTTTGCATATAGACAATAAATAGATCACCTCACAATAGATCCGTGACAAAAGAATTCTAAAGGTTACATAACTCATAGCTTTAACACAAATGGAGAAATTAGCAGATCGTATAAATCCTCAAAAAGAGCAGATGCAGGAAAACATACCTTAAATTTGACGTTGCAACTTTCTCGAGGGAAAATGCAACCCGAATCTCCAAATCAACCTTCATAAGAGCTCAGAATTTGATCAACTGTAAATATCTGAAATCAAATGATGAAAATAACTCTAATTGTTTAATAAAGCTATATCCAGCTCACGCACAAGGTGGATAACTTAATTTAATTTATTTTTCAACCAATTATGTATGATTCTCATTTTCGTAAGCAGATTCACGTAAACCGAGAATATGAAGATACAGGCTTCTTAAATCTGTGGGTCAAAAGACATAAAAACAGAGCCGTCACTATACAAACTTTTAGGTAAGGACCAATTTTAGATAAATTTTTCTTGTGTGGTGGAATTAAACTGAGTGAATTTTTTTTTTCTCTTGCCTCTTGTTCTTCTGCTGACGGCAAAAATAAGGAGAAGCGTTGTGGTAAGAATTTAGAGAAGCATATAAGAAATGGCATAAAATTGAGATGACAGAATACTTTGGAAATTGGGAAATGATACCTTAACACTCTCATGATAGCATGAGCTGTGAATCAGTTATCTTTCACTTGGAATGGTCAAATGCAATTGTCTACACGCAGTATATCTTTAGATGCCTTATGCTTTATCATTTGTCGGCCTCTTTTACTTTCCAACTTTCATATAGATATGTACGATTTGGGATTTAAGTCAATCGTTCGAACTTCGAACCTACTGTACATACTATATTTTAGTTTTACTTTACTTTGTATATGTAATTCAAGTTAAAATTGGCTAGTACAATACTGTTATTTTAGTTTTACAATATTCCTTTTGGAATTCTCCAACTAAATTTCCTTGGAGGCATTGGAAAAGAGAAAATTGATTTGCAAGTGGCAAAGTTAGCTAATGCATTGCTAACTACACATCCAGTTCCCACTTTGTTAAGTGTAGGGAGAGACTGTGCCGCGTTATGTATCTCTCTGGGTTACGCTTTTTCAAGTCCATCTTCTCAAAGTAAATGGTACTCCCTTCCATCTCAAAATATTTTCATGTTTTTTTCTTTTTAAAGTTAATTTGATTAAATTTTAAAGCTATATTAGATTAGATTAATTCAATATTTTAAAATTAAAATTTAGATATTTAAAAACTATACGAAAATTACTATAAGTTGCAATTATTCTCATATTAATATGCAGTTCATATAATTTGACTCTTGAAAAGCGTAATGCGACAAGTATTTTGAGACAGAGATGGTAAAAAAGTTGAGTCAAAACAATTAAAAGATATTGTACCATTAACTCGACATGTGTGGTCAAAAGATCTCGGTATGCTTACCATCTATGTTGCCGGGCTCTTCAAAAACTTTGACAGATGTGTCGGATACTGAAAATTAGTGTATTATTGGAGGATTTGACACAAGTGCACTAGCAATTTTAAAGAGTCCGAGCATCATAGCTTACCATAAGAAATTAAGAATCCGTCAATTTAGTTAGTCTCCCTCAAGATGACTCTTGTTACTACCCAGTTATCATAAATTTTGACTGAAACAGTCACTACAGCAAGTAAAAAATTGAGAACCCATAAACTTAAATCAGTTTCTATATATTATATACATCATACACACCTGCACAAACAGACACACGAGCATATTAACAAGTATAAATATAAACACATATTTCCTAACAGCCAGATTCCTGAATAAGACACTAGCAATCATGAACCAGTCAACCAGAAGAGCTCAGCATTTACACACTGGGAGAGGTTCCACAAACATACAAGCATCAACCCATCAGGACCAGATTAGCTTAAATAGTAGCTTCCTCTGGACCATCATCCCTTTCTCCAAACACCAAATCATCAGTCAGCCACTGCCACATACCTGCTTCCTCATCCGTTACAACTTACAACCACTACTTTTTAACCTGCTCCATGGAAATGATTTCTGTCATACCAAATGCAAAAACTGCAGCCACTGCCACAGCCTCAACTGTTTGCTCCTCCTTTTGCCAGAATTTCCTCGTTTCCTTTATCGATCTCTACATCCACATGCATTGCCTCCTCAGCATCAGAATTTCAGACTACTTCTGTTGCCCTATTCATTGCATCATTAGTTTCTTCAGTTGAAGTATTCTTATCCTTCAAATTGTTGCCAATGCTCAGCACACTACTATATCCTTTCTTTCTCAATATATCACCTAGTATAAAAGCTGTTATTATCCCAGGCAAAAGTAGCCACTCTTCTTTGACCTGATTTTTCAAAGAAACATGTGCAGTCAGGCAGATGTAACCCCATGTTTTGAAATTGAAACAAGTTATGTATTGTAAATAGGGGTGGCAAAATTAGCCCAAACTCAAATGACCCGCCCAAGGTTTCATGGGTTTGGCCAAGAGTCATTTTGATGATGGGTTGGTTTGGGCTAGCCCAAGTTGACCCATTATAGATCAGCAGCCCAAATGAACTCATGATGATGCACAAACTTGACCCACGAAAATGTTCAATCTTAACGATTAGAGCTTCACTCTAGATTAAAATTTTTGTTTATAAATATTATTTAAAAAAATCTTTTATTATTTCGGAACAATAAAAATACACCAACGCACCCCAACCACACACCACACTATCCATCCACCCTACCCCCTCCCCTACACCAACCCCACCCAAGCACTGAACCGCCCTCACATCTCTGCCCCTACCTTGCCTACTCCACCCCACCTCTACCACATCTACACCCACCTCCCCCTACCCCCACCTCCACTTGCCCTACCCCATTCTCAAATTTCTATTTCATTTTTTTTTTACTTTTATAAGCAATTTATAAAAAATATGAATTTTTTTTTACCTTCCCCCTTCCCCCTCCCCCCGCCCTACCCACACCTACCCCCCTCCACCCCATTGCCCTACCCCATCCTCAAATTTCTATTTCATATAAATATGGAAAAATCAAATATCATACAAAATAAAATATCATAGAATGTAAATTTGTAAAAGTAATGGGTCAAGTTGGGCAAGTTGGGTTATGACCCATCATTTAGCCCATGTTGACCCGCCCATCTTAGCCCATGTAAGCTTTGGGCGGGTTGAGCATTGACCCTCTATTGATCAGCCCATCTTGACTCGCCCAACTTCCGCCCAAACGGCTAATCTGCCACCCGTAATTGTAAATCAATATAATGACTTTACATTGATAACACCACATTCTAAGTCGAGCAACGCCAGTGCCCTTCCATATGGGTGCTCTGCAGAGAATTCAATTGCTGTCATAAAATCATCTTGATTTATTCGCTTTGCACAGTGCTTGTGATCATAATCCAATTTCTGACCAGGGAAGAACTTTACCTGTGAAATGAGTATGGAGACATAACGTTATGGAGAGCAAAGACCACGTGGGAAAAAAAGGATGCTCGGTGCATAAAGCATCCCGCGTTTAGTAGGGTCAGGGAAGGGCCGCACCCTAAAGGGTGTGATGTAGACAGATTAACCTAATGCAAGCATTAGTCGGCAAAGACCACGTGAACTTGTGAAATCCTTTAAAATTACGATCAATAGCCCAGCAGATATAGTAATTTTGATATATTCAAAATAAACAAATGAGAAGCTAGGCATTATCACGTTGTGGATTTTACTGGGTATGTTGTTGTTGTTGTTGAGAAGCTGGGCATTATTCATCTTCCTTCCCTATCTTTTCATTAGCCCTATAGCAGAAAACCCTTAAACACCCACCGCCCCTCCTGGCCATCTTCCACCTGCCTACTGAATTCACTTCTCTCTCCAAACCTTAATTGGGTCTCTTCTCTTTCTACTCCCTCCGTCCCAATTTATGTGGCACCATTTGACTTAGCATGGAGTTAAAAAAAAAAACTTTTAAAATGTGTGATTCAAAACATGTCTTATATAAATATGTAGTTGTAAATATCTCATAAAGTTAAATTGTTACTAAATATAGAAATGTGACATTCTTTTTGGGACAGACCAAAAAAAATGGTGCCACATAAACTGAGACAGAGGGAATATAATTTAAGAACCACTGACCCACCTCTATCTCCTGTCAAAGAAGCAATTAATTATCATGCTTTGACAGAGTGGGTGAGAACAGATACAATCCAAAACCAAGATAATCTTCTACTTTGCTTCTTTCTAGTTCTTTAAATTGCTCAGTACTGAACATTCATGGTGCATGCTGATGCGTCTTTCTTTCTCATTTTTCTTCCAACAAATTTTCATAAAGCAAGGTGGAAAAAGAAGAAAAGAGAAAAAGAAAAACAAGGAACTATTCTTATGGAATTCTCAACATCAAGGATAATAGGAAACTTCCCAAATACTAAACACCACCCCCGACCGTTCATCAAACTCAGTCTTAATTCTTCAGAAGGCGACAACAGTCACACAAGGTATAACTTTCAGGTCCTTCATTGGTTTTTAGTGACTGGAGGTGTTGTGCTTTCCTAGTACTATGGCCTTTGACACAACCTTATCTGACAAAGGCTGCCAATTGAACTTACAATAGTACAGCTGGAAGAAAAATAGTATAATAATGACTGGAGTAAGTCTAAGCATAAGAATTTAGATGCAGCATAACTATATTCCCCCAAAAATCAATAATAAACATCAATGTTAAGAATAAAGGTATAAGGAACGACACATGGTGCCTATATATCCTCAAGACGTATTCCCAAGATATCCGATGGAATAACATCATTCATTCCATCGATGAGTAAAATTAAAGAATGAATAGTGGCAATCTTAGGCATTTAACGAGCATGTTTATGAATCTACCATGTTTTAAGAAAAAAATTTAAAGGAGTAGTGGATGAACACTCACAATCCTAGAACCACCAACCAACTCCAAAAGGTAACCGTCATCGCCACTGCAAGTTTGAAATTGGAGGGACCAGCGGGAATCCAACAACAACCATTCTTTTCCAACTAACTCAGCAAGAGTATGCGTCTCACCAGCCTTGTTAATGCCGATCAACTCCTTTTGCAATGTAGAGTCACTCATTCTCTTTGATTTCTTGGAGTTCCTGCAGTCAAAGCATGAATTTCAGGAGAATAAATAAAGTTCAATAAAGCTGACAATTTCAAACAGCAAGAAGTAAAGGTGACAACAGTTTTTAACTTTTCTTAATTTAACGAGTTCAGTAGAATTGTAGAAGTGCTTAGAACTCTCACTTAAGTCAAAACAAGTACAAAATTCTACGCACTTTCAAATATCAGATGGTCCCCTTCCACCAAATCAAACAGTTAGGCTTAATTAAAAACATAAAAAGGATTTACTCCAAGTTCATTTTAAAGGAACAATAACTTTATATTTTTTATGGTGATGTTAAAGGTTACCGATGTGTTAACTATGTTACAATCGATTGA
Source organism: Anisodus acutangulus (assembly GCA_029783415.1). Classification (NCBI taxonomy): domain Eukaryota; kingdom Viridiplantae; phylum Streptophyta; class Magnoliopsida; order Solanales; family Solanaceae; genus Anisodus; species Anisodus acutangulus. The sequence goes on along the minus strand of CM056501.1, from coordinate 43,031,221 downwards.
AACGCTAATGTTGCATTAGAAGTAAAATATGTAAAGCAGAAATATACACAAACACCGTACAGATCAATGAGAAAGTCAAGAACTAAAACAACACTAACAGGAAAGTATACCAGAAACTACATACCGCATTTGTAGGCTAATGATCTCATCACCAGCATCATCAATGACACGAGTCCAATTCTTTGCATACCGAATCCTTCCACGAAATGTGAAAAAACACGAAACTTTTGAGAGTGCTGGGGAGCAAACCATGTGAAACACATATGGTGCAGCACTAGGTGTTGTAACTGATACAGCTACTCGTATACAGATTGGTTCCAATGATTCTATTTTAGTGCTTGTCACAACTTCCAACCATTTTTCCATTGTGAGTTTTGAAGCTGGGCAAGTCAAATCTTCTAAAGAGAGGGCAGTAGAACCTATAACTTCAGCAGATTTTGAAATCAGCAAACCATGAGATGACTGCGACATGAGTTCTAATAGAATATGGCCACATGGTTCACATTGGAAGTAAGCAACCTGTTTTTTCCCACTCTCAGAGAAAATAGTAAGTTTCTTTTTTGCATTGAAGATTCTATCAGGCTGTGACTTGCTAAAGGAAACAAAGAAGCCCCCCTTGTGACCTTCGGGCAAGTTTCTTATGCCTATGATCTCCAACATGACCTGCGAAATTAGTTGCTACAAGTTACAAACTTTGAACATCATATAGTTCAAAGCTAAAATCAGTTTAACAGATGATAACTGTGTAAGATATGGATGATGAAGAACCTAAGAAATGACAATAGTTCTACCGAAGGTGTTAAAGATGAGACAGAAGAAAAGCTGGATTGTGTTCTGTTGCTGGCGATCAAGCAATCTAGATTACAAGAAAATGCATTCACCCAATTCCAACCTAACAAAATAAGATAGAGAACAACAACAACATACCCAGTGTAATCCCACAAGTGGGGTCTGGGGAGGGTAGAGTGTATGCAGACCTTACCTCTACCTTTGGAAGGTAGAGAGAAAGATAGAGAACACTATGCTGAAATTTCCTAATAAAGGCTAAAGTTTTAATCAAATAATTGATGCCCCATTAAAGTGGAATTGAATGAATTCGTTCCTCTATAATCTCCATCTCTCCCTGCACACTGATGGATGGCAACAAGTCAATTTTATAAGGTCATCACATACTCCAGATCCCCTCTTTATACTATTTTTAAGATATAGACGTAATGAATTTCATTGAACGTAAATTATATCAACAATCCCAACAAAACAAAAACAGAAGCAAAACAGGCTTTAGAAACTACTAGAAAAGATTCAGAAAGTTACTTCCAATACTTTCATCTCTGGAAGACGAATTATCTTCTGATCCACATGGAATGTATCTGCCTTCTTGCTCACGGGATCAGAGGGGTAAGGACAGATTCTAAGAGGAGATGGTGCATTTCCTCTATACATTGCACCTGCCCTCCAATATCTTAAACCATACATCTCCTCCCAGAACTTTGTAGTTCCAGAAAACCCAGTATCCAGCTTCTTCCCTTTTGTTCTGTCTGAATCAGTATCGTCATGATCTAGCACCTTACCCATAATATCAACAAGGTCTTTACAATAAGAAATAGGATGTAACTGGTGAGTGTGCCAGATAAGGTCAATGTCATAAGTTGGAACAGAGAAGCTCTGGATTGATCTTTCTCTGTTTCTTCGGATTAAGTGTAAGAAACCCTTGTATCGAGCCACAGCTCCTTCAAGATAGACCTCGTTGATCATGTGGGGTCTAGACACCTGGAAGAAATACATGATATAAGACCGCAAATGATGTGTACTATACAAGCATGTCTGAACAATCTGGTATTAGCAAAAAATCATTCAAAAACATGCTAACTTATACACCAGTCCCGATAATGCAAAAGAGAAAAACGAAATCAGCCACATCACCATCCACGATAATCAACAAGAGATAGTTGAAGTTTGCTACTTCGCTTCTCTATCTGCTCCACATATGACAAGGATGAACAGGCAGGCAGGAGAAATGACCCCTCTACCTCCCAGTTCTGGTTTTTCCAAATTTATGCCTTTCAGATTGTCCTACATCATTCTGTTTATAAAGTTTGTCTCGGACCATTGATTGTCAAGCACTTAATCTTTACATTCAAATAAAACTAAAAGTTTGTGAGTTTTAACAAACTGACTATCTTAATTGTTCGGCCTGTGCTTTACTTAAATGAAGTGTTTGCATCCTCTTGCTCACCTGGTAGAAGAAGGGGCTTTGCCTTTTAACAGCAGAGACTAGATCATAGTTACTGCACTTTTCAGATTCTAGAATTTGTGCAGGGTTATTATCTGAAAGAGCCCTTGCTGAATCCAAATCATAGGGTTCATCTGGATACAAATGTTTCCATGTCTCTTCTGTTTCCATTTTTGATATTCCTTTCACAGAAGATACGACGTTATGGTTGTCAAGAATCCTCCCATATAATTGCTCGCAGTCAGTCTTGTATCTAACCTGGAAAGGCAGAATAACCGTTCCACACGTCATAAAAAGCACTCAGTCACAAGGTAAAACTGAAAAACAAATGTTTCAATAGTTCAGAAGCTTACAGGATTGAGCCTGTGACAATGCCAAACCCATTCACAATCAAGGGGCACAACCAAAGGTCCTTCAAAGAAGGGGGACTCAGAGTGTTTTGCCAACAACGGTAGCCAACACGAATAGTACCTGAAATGGGAATTTCCATTTGCAAGTTTTTGAAAATAAAGAAATCTCAAATACATGAATCAACGGTCAAATTCCCTAGATAACAGAAACAATCTCAAGTCCTTTTCAAGGATCAAAGAACATAATACTCTCTCCGTCTTAGATTAGTTGTCATGTTTCACTTTATCGAAAGTCAATTTGACTAATATTCGGAGCTAAGATCAACTCAATATTTTACAACTAAAATTTAAATATTCAAAAACTATACGAGAAATACTACAAGTTGCAATTTTGCTCATGTCAATTTGATGAAAGAACCATATTTTAAAATGTTGGTCAAATTTCATATAGTTTGTCTCTTGAGAAGCTAAGCATGACAACTAATTTGGAACGGAGGGAGAGTACAGCACGAGGGAGAAGCCAAAGAACTTCAAATCTAAATCAGTATCTAGCATTGACTATTATACTTAAACAAATGCAATATTAACTGCTAGTATTACCCCAGACCAGAAGACAAAAAATGTCTAATAAAGAACGCACTATGAACAAGTAGTAACATCACAGCTAAGGGAATAATAATGATAATTTCAAATTTGGGGATTATTACCTATAAATTGCCATATCCAGACCAGGACCTTCATTGAACCAACGGTTCCTATCAATGGTAGCAAGGAACTCAAGGTGTTGTTTGGCTGCAGCAACAAGGTCAACATCTATCACAATCTTCTGTGATTCATTCCACTCCAACTGCTGCTCCATCTCCATTTCCATGGTTTCTTCGACAGCAAGCTACTATTGGGTTGACAACACAATTGGTAAATACTGCAGAATGATTTGTTTTAGTTATTTAAAAAAGATTTGTGTATAGAAAAGTAAAGGCAAATGACGACTTTGGAGAAAACTCTATGGAGACAGCGATTCTTTTTTATATTGTGTAAGAGTTTGATGTTTTCAATGTCTTTGTGAAGTTGATTTTGCTGAGTAATTTCAAGGAAAGCTTCGAGTTTGAACATCAATATTTATAGATTAGCATGACGATGAAGCCACGAATAAGAGTGCTACAGTTTGAGACTTGACAAAGTCCAGCGTGCTTTTCTTATGACATAACTACCTTTGACAGCATGTTTTTCTTTGGGACTATCTCAAATTGAGAGCATTAATACGTACTTTCGATCTAATCTAGATCCTGTCATTAGAAAAAAGTCTTGCTTTTATCTTTTGTCCCTAATCAAAGCTCCGATCTGGGTGCAATTTTAAATTATATTCTCGTCTAGTTAGGATGATTTTTGACTACTTTATTCTTATTTATATTTTAAAATATAATTTTTCTTCGTTAAATATTTACTTGTGTTATCTTGAGGTGTTTGTACTCTTCAAAAACAATTACTACTAAACGTAAAATAAGAAAAATATTAATTTTGTTTTGAACTTATAAAATGACACATAATTTGAAATAATTATTTTTAGAAATCAACAATAATTTGAGAAAAAAGATTTTAACATATTTATTTATTTTATTCTTATGAGAATACCATTTCTTTTAAATAGTTATATGTGTTTTTTGGGGAAATTGATGATCAACTTTGTTTAAAGGTAAATTCAAAATCTAGAACAAGTCCAAAGTGGAAGGCAAAAACTTACTTCCACCCTGTGTTGTATTTAATGTAACTTTATGAGTCAATATCAAGCAATTAAAAAAAGTAAATTATGGTGCTGAGCAATTTTTTCATAGATAGTATTTGGAATAGACCCTTGTGGTCCGATTCTTCTCCAGATCCCGCGTATAGCGGGTTCTTAATGCACCGGACTGGCCTTTTTTAGTATTTAGAATATTTGAAAAAGAAATTTAAATAAGTGTTTGTGCTACAACAAATTGTGTACTTGATTCATGAAAAAACAGTTTTAGTTGTCCTTGAGGCCTTGCTAGCTTCTCAAAACACCACATGAACCCTGTGGATTGTTGAGACCAATACGCATAACTTGGGGCAAGTTAAATATATAAGAAGCTCTATAAAAAGAGAAAATTACAACAAGGATCACTTACATAAAAAGGCAAACAACTTTTTGCTATTTCTATAAAACCAACTATACATAATGCCTTCACTATTGCAGCCATGCATTGTAAACCTGCATGCTGAAGGAGCTACATATAACTAGACCTGTCCAAAGCTCGGGTCGAGCCGGATCAGGGCCGGTGACTTTTTTTTCCTACTTGCCCGACCCTGATCCGTCAGAATGGGGACGGAATTTGGCGGGCCGGGCCAGGTCGAGTCATTTTAAAAAAAAAAAAAATGAATTTCCAAAATTAAAATTGACATTCACACCTACACTACCATCGACGTTGAAATCTATTATGTATCGTGAGATGTTTACTAAAGAAAAAGAAAAAATAGAAATCGAATTGAAGGAAAACACAAATTGAAACCGGTCGTTTTCGGAAAAATTGGCAATGCCAAACCGCCTTGCGACAGTTTGGTCGGCCGCGTCTCGAAAAAATAGGCAAAATAAAATAAAAAATCGGGTAAAGCAGACATCCGAGTAAGAGTTACGACCATTTAAAATTTCACCAATTTACAACTACTTTCTCTCCCTACATTATGCTTCCGTGATATTAACAGAACGACTAATAATATAAACATATAATTAATAATCAGCTACCGTTTTTATCTTATTTTATGTCGAGCTCAATGTAGATTAGAGCAATACATATATTATAAAAACATGCATTATATCACTTAAATATTAATGGCAAAAATATATACAAGTACAAAATAAATATTAATGAAGGAAAAATAATATAAATTATATTAAAAAATACGCGGGTCGGGTCGGTGGTCCGGCCTGGTCGGGCAGGGTCAGACGAGTAAAATATTCTGACCCTGGCCCGACCCTACATAAGATCGGGTCCCCGCTTTTTCAGGTCGGGTGGCTCGCGGGTCATCTATAAGCCAACCCTGGCCCTGGTTCCAAGGGAATTGCCTACTATAACAAAATTTGAAGAACAAAACTGACTGTAAGCAATAACATAAATTGTGTTAAACAACAGATATGTTGGTGGACTAGGTAGTCCATAGTCATATGATCATATCTCCACTTCTGGTTTTGAATCTTTTTCTGTATTAGCTTCTTTTTCCAAATATTCTGCTTCAATTGTTTCCTTCAGAATGAAAAGTCTCTGAATAACAACAGGTTGATTCAACTGCTTGGCTTCTCTAATTTCAGTCTCTTCTTTATTCAGGTTGTATGCATCAAGCATGATTTTGATCCACTTGTGCAGCTCTTTCGGAGTTCTGCTCCACACAAGAAAGCAAATACGATTTGTGATGTGTTATAATCCATGCAAATGCCAACTAATTCCTAGATTATCTAAATGGAATATCATGAATTCTTGGGACAGGAAAGCACTAAGCTCTTACGTGTAAATAGCATTAGGATCCTTGGCATCGTGTTCATGACCAGGGCTGAAAGCTGTTGCCAATGATGAGAATCGCTCTTCAGGATCTGTGATGTTCAGCAAGTACTTAAGCAGCTTTATTTCTTTTGGTGCCATACTTCTTAGACTACTCTGTGTAGCCTTGTATAGGCGGTGCATTATCTCCTTTACCTACACCCATAAGTCAGTATCAACTCTGACAAATTACTCTAATAAATTATCTGGCACTTCAACTGAATAAACGATTGCCATCAGAGTGAGAAATTCGAGTATAAGATAGAACGTAATTAACATTTGGGACAGATATGGTTCAAATTACAGAAGTCTAATTGGCCTATATAGTTAAAGAAAAGGAGGAAAACAGAAGAACATTTAGAATAAAAGCTACTGCTTAAACCTTACCTTATCCAAAAACATTTCCAGGATAAATTGAGTAGAGGACTCTGCAAACTACTTGTCCAAACACGACCAACATATGTTAGTTATAACATATTTTCATCTGAATGACTTTGTTTCATTACAAGCAAGAAAGTTCCAGTTTTACAACTACATTCAAGTCCTCCCTTTCACTGCCTTCAAATAAAATAATATGAAGAAAAGACTAGGACACAGAATTTAATTTAAGAAAATTGAAAAAGAGTTTATCTTACTTAATTGAACCAATGGGATATAATGGCCCTGAATTATGAGTAGCTTCAGGGATGAAGTTCTAAACTTTTTAAACAGTGCAGTAATATTATTCTTCTTCGTCGTCGTCATACTACTATTGGTTTTTCTTGTGTATGAGCTGCAAGTTATCATACACTTTTCCCAACATAGCATATTACGTGATGATTTCACTGGCACAGAATTTTGACATGTACATCATATTGGTGTCAAATGTTTTGAAATATAGCACATGGAGAGTGTCATAAGTCAGAATAGGAGTATTAATATTCAATATGTAAGAATATCTGCAACTGTACATCCATTCCATCAGTCTTCAAGTCCCCAAAAAGAAAAGCAGTCCTAATATTATTATTTTTAAGAAAAAAAAAGAGAAAAGGAAAAGGATAACTGCTAAATGGATGATCCAAATAGGGGGGTCAAATAGTTGGATTGGCTTAAATTGGGGAGCAAGAAAAAGGGTAGAGTTCATAAACGGGCCATGACCCAACAAACCCAATGTCTGCTTGGATCAGAATGGGTTTAGAACCTAGTCATAATCCAGCTTGTCCAACTCAAATTTGGAATCATCACAATTTCATGAGCCAAACATGAGTTGGATTTTGTCAGGTTTTGATGACTTAAAAAATAAATGTAACATGACCCAACCGATCCAATTTTTTTAAGTCAAAAATAGGCTGGAAAAAAAAACCCCAAACTTAAGTTTGAATATGCTATGCTTTTATAGACCAAAATTAACACCCCTAGTAAGAAGGTAGGCTCCACCAATCCATAGATTCCAACATAAAAACAATGATTTAAAGCTACTTATTTAACATCACAATAACGAAAAATATTTCAAGGATCTCAAAGTGCTTAAAACGTATTAATCATTACTGTAATATGGTTACAGTTAAATCAGTTACAACCTAACAGTGCACAGCTCGAGTTTGACAAGTCCGAGTTGTCTCCATTTCACTAGGGTACAACTTGAATGCACAAAGTATAAACTTTCCAGCACATCAATGGATGTGTGAGAAAACTGAAGTATGAAAAAACATTTTATATGAATATTTTTGTGTTTGTGAACCAATGGAGTAGACTACAAAAGTACATACCTCATTTCTCATGGTAGATGATTCTTTTGCTGACGCCCAAGCACCATTTATGAGCAGCACCAAAGAAGAGTCGAGTTCTTTACTCTTGGCAAGGCTTTTAATCTTGTCACATGCTGCATCCACTGATGTAGAGTTCAAGATGTCATCAAATTTGGCCTGGGCAGTATCTAATGTTCCCACAATCTCCAGTGTGTTGTCATAAGCACTGACCGCAGACAAGCATCTAGTTCCAAGTCTGGCATATGCTGCTCAATCAAAAATTCACAATATGAGAATGTATCAAGATCACTTAAAATGTCATGTAAATGTGCTTCATGGTTGAACCCAATAGTTGGATTATTTGTACAAGGAAAGCACACAAATCGCATATCATTATTGAAAGATGAAAAGAAAGATTCCTGCATTTATGTTACATAAATTCTTTAAAGGGAGCCGTGGAACAACTATCTAAAAGATTCTGGTTGGATTTAGTTTCCAGGGTTCAGCTTTAAGATCATGGCTTATTCGCTTTTGTTATCAGCATTTTCATACTGCGTTAAATTTCTTATCCGGGTCTGACCGTTTCTATTGCTTTGCTTGTGCTTATGCTTTGTCTTGAGCCGAGGGTCTTTCGGAAACAACCACTCTACCTACCAAGGTAGAGGTAAGGTCTGCATACATTCTACCCTCCCCAGACCCCACGTTGTAGGATTTCACTGGGTATGTTATTGGTTCAGCTTTAAGATATCTAATCTTGATTATGAATAAGAAAACATTTAAAGGATATTGGTGAGATTAAAACCATCTCAGACAATAATCTTTTGTAGAAACAACTACAGTCAGGTACTAGTTACTGTACTATTTTTGTGACACATTACCATTGATATAACTCTAGCAACAAAAGGCCCTATAATATCACGATTTCTCAAATCAAAGAGATTGATGGTTCTCGTATCAAAACTTTCATCAGTGATCATATCAAATAAATGACATGCTTTTTTTCCAAATAAAATAAATAAACACGCTCATTAGATGCTTACTAGAACCAACAAGACCTCAACACAAAAGTAGAGAAGAAAGGACTTGTGACAGGTTGATTAGTGCTGTCAAAGGCGAAACCCCACAGAAAATAATAGTGTGGTTTTTTTTTTGATAGGGTAAAATTTTATTAAGAAACAGTATCAAGATGATACTGTGAAAGTACAAAGAAAATGCAGGCTAGATTACATTAGAAGCCTAGCATGTCATCTAAATTCATAACAACATTTCCATTCTTCCAATAGTATACATTGTGCAAACAGTTATATTTCAGAGACTGCAACTGCTCCTTTTTGCCTTCAAAACCCTCTTATTTCTTTCTCTCCATATAGTCCAAGTAATGCTAAGAGGAATGGCACTCCAAATCTTCTTCAGGGATTCATTTGGACACACAGCTTCCCAACACTCTAACACACTTCTGAATGTCATAGGACTTGTCCAATAAATGCCAAAATTAGCTATGAACATGGCCCACATCTGTCAAGTAAATTCACAATGCACAAATATGTGGTTCACAGATTCACAGGTTTTCTCACAAAAGTAGCATCTGCTGCACATATTCCAACCCCTTCTCTTCAGATTTTCTAACATTAGACATGCTTCATGAGTCACTAGCCAACCAAAGAAGGCAACTTTTGTTGGGACTATGATCTTACAGATCATCCTCCAAGGCCACTTTTGTGCTTGCATTGGCTGAATAGAATTTAGAATTTTATAATAAGAAAAACTTTTTTCCTCGCTTCCCAAGTTATGCTATCTTCTCTATTTGGAACTAACACCACTGATTGCATCTTCTGGATAAATAAGTCAACTTCTTGCATTTCTCTATCAAAAGATTCCTTCTGAACTGGAAGTTCCATCCTGAATCCGTAAATATATCTGCTAAGAGGGCTTCCAGATTATAGGTCAATCTATACAAATTGGGAAATTGATTTTTCAGCAAACCATAATCATCCCAATTATCTTCCCAAAGTCTAATCTTTCTCCCATTGTCTATCCTTAAAACAACATACTTGTTAAATTCCTCACAGAGATTGCAAATCTGTCCCTAAACAGCTACTCCATATGGAGTCTTTACTGCTTTAGAAGCCCAAAAGCCTTCTCTTCCATAAATCACCTCTACCACTTCTTTCCGGGGGCTTTTATCCCATCATTTAACCTCCATAGCCATTTACACAACAAACTTTGATTATGAGCTCTAAGATTTCTAATTTCCAAACCCCCTTCCTTCTTATGTTTTGTCACAATGTTCCACTTAACTAAGTGAATTTTCCTCCTTTCTGCATTGCCTTGCCATAAAAATTGCCTTCTGATTTTATCAATTTTCTTCTCGACATTGGCTGAAATAGGAATCAAGGACATTAGATATGTTGGAATGCCATCAAGGACAATACTTATCAATGTCAATCTGCCCCCAAAAGATAAATATTATTGCTTCCAGGGAGCCAACATCTTTTCACACTTCTCTAACACTCCATTCCATACAGATACATACTTGAATTTTGCACCTAAAGGTAAACCCAAGTAGCTTGTAGGAAACTTTTCAACTTTGCAGTCCATGATATTGGCCAACTCATTCACTTCATTTTCAACATTCAAAGAAAACATAGAACTCTTAGTCATATTTATTTTCAATCCAGTTACTGCTTCAAATGACATCAACACCACCCTCAAGTGTAGCACTTGTTCTTTTTCAGCCCCACACATCACCAATGTATCATCAGCATAAAGGCTATGAGTAATTTCTATACAGTTTCCTGAGTGACCCTCCAATTTAAAGTTTTTTATCCATCCACTCCTCACAGCAGTATTAATCATCTGACTTAGCACCTCCATCACTAAAAGAAACAGATAGAGAGATAGAGGGTCCCCTTGTCTTAGGCCTCTTTGAGAGCTAAAATAACCTGCCATTAATGAGAACTTAGAAGTGGAAACACAAAATTTTATCCATTGAATCCACCTATCTCCAAAATTCATCTTCTCAAGCAACTTCAGCAAGCAAGGCCAACTGACATGATCATAGGCCTTTTTCCAAGTCTAATTTGAACACGATTCCTTGCAAATTCTTTTTCAAGTAGTAATCGATGCACTCATTTGCCAATAGTGTTGCATCTGCTATTTGTCTCCCTCTCAGAAAGGCATTCTGATTTTCAAAAATCATCTTATTAATTACCAGCTTCATTCTCTTGGTAAGAACTTTAGCAATCAACTTGTATATACTCCCTAGCAGACTGATAGGCCTGAAATCCTTGATATTGACAGCCCCTTTCTTATTTGGAATCAAAGTAGTGAAAGTCGAATTAAAGCTTCTGACGAGTTCTCCTTCTCTGAAAAACACATCATATGTCTTCATGACATCTTCTTTCACAATATACCAACATCTCTTGAAGAAACACATATTAAAGTCATCCGGACCAGGAGCCTTATCCCCTTCCATCACGTTAATAACATTAGTTACCTCTGCTTCTTCAAAAGGTCTCAAGCCATTCTTTCTCTTGGTCACTGATGTTGGCTAGTTCTGGACAAATCCAAGAAGGTCTCCAACTCTCTTTTTCTGAAAACAGCTCATTATAGAACTCAAGGATGTGATTTTTTATCAAGTGTTTGTCATCAGTGATATCTCCATCAATTTCCAGTTAATCAATCCAGTTATATCTCTTGTTTGAATTAGCTATTTTGTGAAAAAATCTGGTGTTTTTATCCCCTTGCTTAATCCATAAAAATCTAGACTTTTGTCTCCAATGTATCTCTTCTGCCTTGGCTATATCATGCAACTCCTTTGTCAACGATTCCCAGACTGGATCTTCTTCCATAGAGTTACTCTCATAATTGTCGCTTTGCTCCCTCATCTCCAATTGCTGTAAAATTTGATCTTTTATTCTCCCCAGGTGACCAGAGGTTTCTCTGTTCCACTTCTTTAAATCTTCTTTTAACTTCTTGAGCTTTTTTGCTAAGACAACATCTGGTCTTCCTTGAAACTCATAAGAGTTCCACCAATCCTCCACTGTGCTCAAGAAATTAGCATGTTCAAACCACATATTTTCGAATTAAAAATATCATTTCCTTCTATCCCAATCCCCACATTCTAGTAATATTAGACAGTGATCCGATTCCACCCTTGGTAGTACCCTTTGCTTTATGGATATGAAAGAATCATCCCACTGACTTGAAATCAAAAACCAATCTATTCTTGAAGCAGAATCTTCATTATTGCCTCTAAACATGTATACTGTCCACCATGTAAAGGGAGATCAATTAGTGTCATATCATCAATGAACCTTGAGAAATCCCTCATTGCCCTGGTATTTTTTGCCCTTCCAGCTCTCTCATCTTCAAACCGTGTGATATTAAAATCACCTCCCACTACCCAAGGCCAGTTTTCTAAAACTGTCGATGCCCCAAGTTTCTTCCACAACTCTTTCCTCTTTTTCCTATCACACATCCCATATACCCCCGAAAAAATAAATTTGAAATCAGAATTTTTATCTTCCAAGAAAACACTAGCTGAATGTTCTCCCATCAGATTCTCACTACCAATCCATCTTCTTTTATCCCACATACGTATGATTCCTCAATTGTTTCCAATAGCTTCAAGTTCTAACCACTCTGTCCACCTGTTTCCCCAGCCTGCCTGATCAGTGAGCAACACTGTTTCAATTTCGTCTCGATCAAACAAACAATATCAGCATTCCATTCTTTTAACAACGATTTTACCAACCTCCTCTTTCCTACATCATTCATCCCTCTGACATTCCAGCAAAGAATCTTAATCTTCATCTTTTATATGAAGTGGCCTTCCTTACTCTGCTACTGCTTCCTGCTCCACCCCCATAATTTATCCCATTTTTTTTCAATCCCTCGAGTTCTCTTTGATTTTTCTTATATGGAGATGTGATTTTACTCTGTGGTTTAGGTCTTGCTAATCTGCTCCTTTCAATTCTCATTAGAAGATCTAACAAGTCATTCTCCTGAGAAAATAATAGTGTCTGTTCGGGCTTAAAATGCAAATCACAATCAAACTGGGCGTTTTAGTGAAGAAAGGCACAAATGAGGAAAAATTTTAGAAACATATGTAACAGGAAGTCCAAGAAAATGAAGTAACTGCAATCAAAAGAATATAGATAGATATATAAGTAGAAATGGTGTCAGTTAAGTTCAAAAACAATTTTAAATTTACAATTCAAATGCAAAGACGCAAATTTAAGTTTCTATTTTAGACTGGTCAGTGGTCAATATCTAGCTTATTCTCAATTTCTAACTTCCTACCATAGCTCCGAGTAATGGCATATTCATCCATAATATTCCCTTAACAATTGATGTATCATACCGCTAGCTATAATATTTTTAGTGTTTCCTTCTTTAGAACAAATCCCATTAGCATAGAGGCACACACTTTAAAAACTTAGTGCTTGCACTAAAGCACCACTTAGGCGAGACAAAGTGACCAGCCGTTTGCACTGATGCAGCCCTACAATGGGTTTTTTAACAACACTGAAGCTAATAGCAATAATCCTTTGCATCCCTAGCTGGTTTAGCTTGAAATTATAGTTCATTTTTATTTTTCCAGAAGAAAAGTTCAAAACCAATGACGCATAACTAAAACCATCAAAGCTTAAAGAACAATAACGGAGCAAAGCCACTTTACCATCTCGGTCCTCCAAGCTGTCATAAGTTTCTGAAAGCAAAGTCAGATGCCGAAAGAATTCACCAGTAAAATCCTTGCGCCTTTTAGTAACAATTGCATTCAAATCCCTCGGGTCATCTTGTATCTCTTTGAGAAGTTCACTATGCCTTTCCATTTCATCATCAATCTGCAATGACTCATTCATGATCAAGAACAATACGCGAATATCTAAAGCTAATGCCTTTTAAAGTAAAACACAGACTTCTCATTTTCACCCTTGAGCGGAAATATGCATTAAGAGAAATTCAGCATACCTTCCTAACTTTTCTAGCCAAGCTAATTAATTTTTCCTTCATTTGAATTTCAGCTTCGGCATCGGCTCGAGTTTGACACCTATTGTAAAATCTATCCCTGTACTTTCTCCATTCTTCTCTAAAAACCAAGTACTTTCTCCAATCTTTTGACTTGGGTTTTTCATTTAGGAATAAATCAATCATTTTATCACAAAATTGAGTAATTGTATACCCCTCAGCAACTTCAACATCTGCTTCTCCCTCTACTGCTGCAGTTGATACACCACTGGCCAACACCTCTAAACAAGAACCACAAAAAAAAAATCAATCAACAAAAGTGATACGAAAAAAAGAAGATAACAATACAGGAAAAGATGACAAAGTAGTTACTAGTTGTTGGGGTTTTGATACTTGTTCTTGTTGGTGTACTTGATGCTGATTTCTTGGAATTCCCTAAAAGCAGGACCAGAGATTTGGGAGAAGGTAAGGGTAATATTGCATTAGAAGGTGAAAAGGGGGTGTGAAAAAGAGAGAGATTTGTGGTGGCCATCATTCACTATGCTTGCTCAATGAGCTGACACAAAACTCTTACAATGGCTGATTACTGAATCTGGATTTTCTTCTCTCGTCTATAGATAAGACATGCTTCTGCGACGTCGTATTTACCTTACACTTGCTAAAACCCTTCTAAACCCTTTGTTGTCTTTTTCCTTTCAAGACCTTGATTTTTCATTTTTCCATACTGTTTTTGTTAACACAAATAATCAACTTGTTTACCAAAGAGAATTTGTAAGTTCCAAAAGGGAAACTATACCAAATTACTAATCTACGTTGTTTTAGCCGGGATTCAAAATTTGCTCCGACATTGAAGTACACAAAAATGAAATTTTCTTATAAAAGAGAGAATAAAAGTTGGTAAATGTCATCAAACCTAACCAAGATTACAATGAGACCTCTGTATCATTGTTACTATAACAGTCTAATTTTCTCCGGAGCCGATTTTTCATGTTATATTTTATTTTTTACAATAGTATTCTACTTATAACATACACACATTCATTATAACGATATACTCTTTGTAAAATTATCTCTTTATAATAATGATACTCAAATATTTAGTAATAATATTTTTTAAATACATAGATTGTGTATAAAAATAAAATAGTAAAATATTAACGATAATCATCATTAATGTCATGCACAAGTAGTTATGAATTTATTCATAATTTATTAGTTTTTTCAATTTTTAATTAACGAAATATAAAAATTAATTGAGATTTTAATATTAACAAGTATTTTTTCGTCTATAACGTACATGGTACAGACAAATATTTTTTTGCATACTTTTATTTATAAAAACTAGATGAAATTTAAACATTAAATACCAATGGATATGAAATTTCCAGACAAATACAGTCATTACAGAAAGATTTGACTATATTTAATTGAGATTAAGGGCTAGCCTATTTGGTGAGCTTTCTGTATTTCACAGCTAATGTAGAGGATTCAAACCTACACCTCACTATAACAGCTATGAATTTTTCAGACAAATATTATCATTATAAAAAAAATTGACTGTAGTTAGTTGAGATTGAGAACTAGCCTACTTGGTGAGTTTTCTGCATTTAACAATTAATGTGAAGGATTCAAACCTCATCAGCATAGTATCCCTTCTCTTTCCCTCTCCCGCTTGTCTCTTCTCCTAAAAAGAAAGATTAATTGAACACAAATATGCTATTACCCTTTCAATTTTTAATAATATTTTTGACGATCGAGCGGGTACTTCAAATGAAAGGTGCATGGACCCGAAAGAATCGAGGCATTTTAAGTAAAAATTCTATAACTACAAGAATTAAGAGGATGTTTGTCTAAATTTATATGTACTTTTCCATTTATCTCAGTGTTTGGTAAAAAAATAAAAGTGTTTGTGAGGTAAAATAAGTTATACTACTAAATTGGTATCTCCCAATTTATTATTTTCTAGCATATAAGTACTTTTAGTTTGACCAAAAATTTTATTATTGTATCCCTAATACTATTATGTAACTAGTAAATTGATCTGCGCTTCGCGCGATTATTATATCAAATTTATGAAATGATTTTTTTGGATATTTAAATACCAATAGAAAAATAAAAAAAAAACCTAAAATTTTGACAATCACATCCTCTTCACATTTATGTAGTTTTAAAGTATCTAAATGTTTTTAACAACAAATTTGTGACCTTAGTTATAAATATATACCATCAACATTTTTATTTTGTTTTGAGAAAGACATGTTGTTGTCGTTGTTGAGAAAGATATATAGATATTATTTTCTTTGAATTTAATCTTTTACATAATTTTTGAAACTCAATCTTTAGTTATAAATATAACATTTTAATTTCTCATATAATCTCTGCTTTTATTTTTTTCATGTACATAATTTTATAGTTTTTAAATATATAAAAAATTATTTATTTCAAAATAAATGGGTTTACTGAAAAAAGTTAAAAAGGAGAATACTTTTTTATTGTTTATAAGTTAAATAAGGATATAAAATAAATATGGGCTTTAATCCCTACACTTAGTTTAAAGGATTTGTTTCGGTAAAGAAAATAAGCATGTTACAATAATAACATGCATAAAAAATTGAACAAACGTGCTATAAGCATAAGCCTTAAATTAACTGAAAATAAAGGAAATACACAGAAAAAGTGCAAATAAAAGAGAAATAACACAAAAGTAAAAGATCTACACTTTAATTTGATAAACACTTGATAATCCAATCGATATGAACATGTAAGAGTGAATATAAAATCTCTTTAAATAAGCAATAATACTATAACAACCTTCAGTATATACCTTTCCTTTATCCTTCTTAAATCTTCCATTCATCTTCTTATATCTGTTATTCTTCGACAAAAATATATTCAATCATTTTTCTCATTCACTTTCATCTAGAAAAACTCCTTGCCATAAGCACATTATAAAAAATAAAATTTAAGTAATAATTTTTTAAATTAATTGAATAAAAAAAATGTAAGAATTTATTGTGTCCAAAACACATAAGTAATTTGCTGGCTTAACGTCACCTCTTCTAAGCCCAGCTTTATACTAATATGTAGATTCCTGAATTACCCTTGCTGAAATAAAACCCCTAACCTTCCCCCTAAC
Organism: Anisodus acutangulus; assembly: GCA_029783415.1. NCBI lineage: Eukaryota > Viridiplantae > Streptophyta > Magnoliopsida > Solanales > Solanaceae > Anisodus > Anisodus acutangulus. The sequence goes on along the minus strand of CM056501.1, from coordinate 43,014,254 downwards.
TTCATTATTTCATACCGACCCTCTGAAATCCAGCAACTCTGCAGCCATCATCAAGAAGCAACCAAGTTCCCAAGATTTTCTACGTCAAAAGCTTTCTCGTTTCATCTTCTTTATAAATCACTCTTTTTTGTTCACTTACACGGTAAAGAATGTATGTTGGGCTTAACTCAATCCAAAAATTGGATTGTAGGTCATTGTACAAGTCCAGCTGAGGGGTTTTTCATTTCATTTTCGACGTGGTATTTTTAACACTCCCTGCCTATTAAATGGAGCGTGTATAATTAATCTGGGGCCAACATGAATTAACAAAGAATTGAAATGAGTCTGACTCTCACGTAAAGAATTTATTTTGGGTCTAACTCAACTCAAAAACTAGCTTGTAAGCTTGTAGGACGAGTATTATCCAAGTCCACGAATGCATGTTCCAATTCCATTTTTCATGTGTGACTTAACATACACGTTAAAAAAAGAACATCTTAATGTGTGTTTTCTCTGCTTTCCTTTCTTTCTTTTTTTTTAAATCATAGCTTGGGGTTTAGTTTATAAGGAGTTTGAGGCAACTTGAATGAATCCGAGATATTATGAGGAAATCACCTTATTCGTTTATGTTAATTAAGACATATGTACAACATACAATATTCAACATCTCGTGTAGTTGA